>CM051836.1:9140205-9480205 GCA_028451465.1 Erethizon dorsatum | reverse complement strand
CGGGGGTGGGGGAGACGGGAGGGAGAGAAGAGAAGAAATAAAAAGGATCAAGATGCAGTGTGCGTAGGCACCAATTCCCCACAATGAATGTACTTATTATATATCGCCAACATATACTAATGAAAAAGGGGACGGATAAAAAAAAAGAACACGTCCTTCTGTACAGGAGGCTATTACCAAAATACCCCTCTGGCTCTCTAGCCACTCAATATCAGGCAAGAAATGTGCACCATGGGGCCCGTGAGATGGCTCAGCGGCTTAAGCGCCTGCCCGGCAAGCGCGAGGGCCCGAGTTCGACTCCCGGATCCCACATACGAAAAAGGGGCTGGTGATATCGCTCAGCAGCACAGGCGCCTGTTGGCGCGCGAGGTCCTGAGGTCGACCCCCCGGTACCCACAAAAAAAAAAAAAAAGAAAGAAATGTGCACCATATAGTGCCAGATTTTCCCATTTTTTCCACAGATGCCAGAAACCTGGAATTTAAGTAAGGTCTCACAAGGTTTTTTTGTTTCTTGTTTTTTTGAGACAGGGTCTCACTTTGTAGTTCAGGCTGGCCTTAAACTTACTATGTAGTCCAGGCTGGCATCAAACTCATGGCGATCCTGCTATCTCAGCCTCCAAGGTACTGGGATTACAGGCACGTGCCACCATACCCAGCCCATTATTTTTAAATACTGGCAAACTTTTTTAAATTTCTAAATACACTGTACAGTCAAATTCACCCTATCTGTGGTGCATATGCACCCTATGACTGATACAACTTCTGCTTTTTTAAGATTTTTTCTTTTTTTTTTTTGAGGAAGGGTGTTGCTATGTAGTTCAGCCAGCCTTGAACTCACTTTATAGCCCAGGCTGGCCTCGAACTCATGGCAATCCTCCTGCCTCAGCCTCCCAAGTGCTGGGATTACAGGTGTGCGCCACCACGCCCAGCTGCTTTTAAGATTTTTGAATAGGGCTGGGGGTACAGAGGCAGAACACCTGCCTAGCAGGTGTGAGGCCAAGGACTGGCTCCCCAGCACTGCTAAACCAAACAAGAACAGAGGAACATTACAAAACGTCTGAGAAACTCAAAGTTACTCCTCTTCTCAGAGACGTTGGGTACCTTGATGTTTCATAAAAACAACACGAACTTTCACCAACTGTAACTTACTGGAGTGTGATTAGTTCTTCTCAAAATCTTGTATGAAACATTCCCTGAGCAGAGCTCCTTACCATGGCGATGTAACTGTAGCTGAGCACAATTTCTCGGATCTTCCTCATCTCTTCTTCTAGATTGCTGGCCCAGACTTCACAGATAACCTGGCTATTCTCCACGAGCGCTGCAGGCATCCTGAAGAAACCTTAGAAGTCACTGTCAGGTAACTATGTGAAGATACCACAACGATCTGATCACCAATGTTTATCTGATCTAGATTTAAAAACATATTTGAAATCACGTAAGTACACAATGATATAAGATGCCAACAAAATAAAGACAAAACATTTGTTTTGAAAATATTTTACCACTGATAGAATAGGGAGGCAGATGTGAGCTGAAGTGCTGAAAACAACAGCTGAGCCCAGGGAGGAAGTCCTGCCACAGAATGCAGGTGTTACGGTTTGTGTCTACATGTGCCCCCGAAGCCTCATGCGCTCATAGGGCTTTTTCAGAGGTGGCTGAATCTAGTGTGTGTGATCCTGGGATAAATGGTGTGTGATTAGTAAATCAGTCCACAGTCTGGCACAGTTCTGGCTAGGACTAAGGGGGTGAGTGCCACACCCGCCCTAACGTGGGTAGCCTGCATAGGATGTAAGGGTCAGGAAGTCTTGTCTTCCTCTCTTGTTGCTTTTGCTGTCTTCCACCGCCATAAACTGTTGCCCCTCTGCCATGTGCCACCCTGCCTTGGAGCCAGCCGACTATGGACTGAAACCTCTGCAAACTGTGAGCTAAATAAACCTTTCCTCCCTTAACTTTGGGCATTGGGTATTTTGTCTCAGCAATGAGAAAAATAAGATAGTGAGCTCAACACCCTGAATCTGCAGTCTCATAACGTCCCCTGTAGGCACCCCAAACCTCACACGGGTGTCTCACACCTAGTTACATGGGTCTGGGGTCAATGCATGGAGACCTGGGCGGCCCTCAAGCCCCATCCTGACCCTATTAGACCCCATCTGAGCTATTTAGGCCTCATTTCCATATATTTGCATTGTGGTTTTGACCCCACCTCCATGGGATCTGGCCACCAAGTTCATTCCTGCCAAGACTTTATAAGTTCTAACACTCCCCTTCCCAACCTGAGGGTGCAACCCCCACCCCATTCGGACTGGAAAAAGTCCTGTCTGCAACATCTCTAGCCACTCCTCCAAATTCTAGGAAAAACAAAAGGTAAACTAACCCTCACTGCAGTTGTCACCTCTGGCTCTGCCTGCCTGGAACCCTCCCCAGTGTACTGTCCTCTCCAATAAACTACACCCACTCTTTCCACACACCTGGCCTTTCCCCAAGCTGCCCGCTGGGTCTCCCCCAGGTGTACTGTGCCTACCACAGACAGCTGCCACCTCTGGCACAGCCCATTCTCCCTTGAGATGTATACTGGCCCAAATCAAGTGCTTACCTAGTATTACACTTGGCTTCCTGAACCTACAACTCCTGACTCTGAGTTTCCTTCCAGGAACCTCCTCGCAAAGGAGGATCCAAGAATCAAAACAAGCTGCCTAATGCAGATGCAACACAAGCTGCCAGGCCAGGCAGATCCAGCAATACAGTAACATTTACTTCCTTCATTAATTTAGGCTAAAAAGTTATGATTGCTATATTTACTCTCCATTCTATGTGATAGGAAAGCTTGTTTTTGTCAAGACAGACATGAAAAAACTAAAAATACTAGAGAAATTTTTGCCCAAGGACCCTGAACACAGAAGGGAAAACACTACCCCAAACCAGTTTTTCAGCCCTCTGCTGCCTACCTGAAGACTAAAAGAGTCCCCTTTGACTACAAATATGCTCTTATCCATGACTTTTATATCATTTTGCATGAAGACCAAATCATGGAAATATTTCTAGAAGAATGAATCACTTTTGCTGCTTGAAATATACCTGGGATCTCAGAAAGCCAGAAATAACATGAACCTAAACTCTCACACTCAAGTCTTTATGATGAATAAGGACATAGGAGTCCCCCAAAGGGAATTCTTTTTCTAAAGAACCCAAAACTCAAATACAACTGGAGCCAATTACTTGACCGTAGTGCCTCTTTAGATTTTTGGAAGTAGATTATGAGGTGAAATGTTTAAGTGGTAAGGACCAATTCCACCTGTTAACTTGAATTCTTAACAACCATAATGAAAGAATTTAAGTTATTAACATCTACTTTTAAGTATATAAATATTGTAGAAACTAAGCAGCAATTCTACAGTAAGAATAGAGAGGATGGCAGGTATAAGTAATTCAACTAGAAACAGAATGATTTGCAGTGTATCTTCCAGGATGAAACTGGAGAGGGGAAGTATTCCACAAGATAAAATTCAACATCATTTGGCCTCAGATTAATGCTGTTAATATACCACACTCAACATGAGAGTCTTAGTTACAAAAAGAGCAAAAAAGAGGCTTATCCTAAGAGCATTTACTTATAAGGCAAGCCAACCACATAGATCTTCCACGTAATGGTGGGCTCTTGTATTTATATTTGGCGGAAATTCCTAGAAACAGTAAAATGAATGTGAGTAGTTTCCAAGGGAAAGTCTTTGCTTTCTATTTTCAAGATTGGCAGACACCACTCAGCAGGCTGAGGCAAGAGGACCACTGCAAGTCTGAGGCCAGCCTGGATTACACAGTGAGTTTCAAGGTCAGCTTGAACTACACAGTGAGACCTCAAACAAAAAAGCCAGGCAGGGCAGTGCATGCCTGTAATCCCAGCACTCAGGAGGCTGAGGCAGAAGGATTGGTGTGAATTCAAGGCCACCCTGAACTACATAGCAAGACCCTGTCTCAAAAAAAAAAAAAAAAAAAAAAAAAAGATTGCCAGATGCAATGAGAATCTGGAACAAAACAAGACTGGCATTCTCAAACTGTCAACAGACCTTAAAGGTTATATTTATTCAAGGTATCTTGATTAATAAATAGATTATGCGGCATCTCCCCAACAAACACAGACAGAAATTTCTTTTTTTTTTTTGTTCTTTTTGAGGCAGGGTTTCACTATGCAGTTCAGGCTGGCCTTGAACTCACTATGTAGTCCAGGCTGGCCTCGAACTCACAGCGATCCTCCTGCTTCATCCTTCCTGAGTACTGGGATTACAAGCAGGTGCCACAACACCGGTATTTCTTAATGGCAAAATTCATTTCTGTTGTTTTATTCCAATTAAAGACTTACAAGTGAACAAAGAGGAAAGATAGAAGTTCACAATGAAGCACGGAGTAAATTTCACTACCTTACCATAATAAAGAAAATACTGGAACTAAGAACTTTAGATTCCTACCATGCCTAAGATCTCCCCTCACCCAAAGGCATTAAAACCATTTTCTATGCCCATTTAATGTTACTTCCTTACTTCCCTAGCTGAAACAATGAACTTCCTTTTTGGTATCATTTCGAATACAACCATAAATTATGAAAAGAGGGTATCATTCCTG
This sequence comes from Erethizon dorsatum, assembly GCA_028451465.1. Taxonomy (NCBI): domain Eukaryota; kingdom Metazoa; phylum Chordata; class Mammalia; order Rodentia; family Erethizontidae; genus Erethizon; species Erethizon dorsatum. The sequence continues at coordinate 9,475,591 of CM051836.1, read as the reverse complement.
GGCTTTTGAGATACGTTTCCATAAAATCAAAAGCAACAAAAGGGACATACAGGGCCGGTGAGATGGCTCAGCGGCATAAGCGCCTGCCTGGCAAGCACGAGGTCCTGAGTTTGACTCCTGGTACCCACATACAAAAAAAGGGCCGGTGATATTGCTCAGTGGCACGGGCGCCTGCTGGCGCGCGAGGTCCTGAGGTGGACCCCCAGTACCCACACACACAAAAAAAAAAGCTACCCACTATAAAGAAAAAAAAAACAGCCACTGTTATACACATCTGACAAGTGGGGCCCACACAAGAGATAGCTGGCAAAAAATCTGTAAGACAATCTTGCACTAACTCCTAAACTAGGAAATCTGTAGGGAAATAAATAGCTAGCAAGCCCCTGACTGCAGCACCACTCAAAAATTGAAGAGGAATCACAAAGTGCACAGTTAATCTAGTAAATCACATTACTGGATATGCTGGGAGAGAAAGCATACCCAAAAGGAGAGAGAAATCAGCAGCTTCATATTAGCGGCTGGGCTGGAGGTGTAGCTCACTGGTAGAGTGCTTGCCTAGATGCTTGAGGCCCTGCGTTCGATCTCTAACACCACAAAAACAAAAGCAAAAAAACCATCATAAGCCTAAACATAAAAATGTTAAGAATCATAAGTCTGACTGTTAGCCAAAATAAACCTTTCATTTTTTTACTTAAAAATAAAAAGTTGAGACCAACCTGGGCTACATAGCAAGTTCCACATAGTGAGACCCTGTCTCAAAAAAAAAAAAAAGCAACTGGCCTGGCACCTTGCACTCAGTGAGCACAGGCTCCAGAACCAGCCTAAGAAACACAAACATGCTACTCACTTAGTTTGTCTTCCTTCTTTTAAGCCTCTCGGTGCCAGCATCTCACAGTGCAGAACAACTACATTTATTTGTATAATGAAGCCCTTAAAGATAACCTAATCAGTTTGTCTCAGTTACAACCACAGAAATGGTAGTAAGTCTCAAAGCTAAAGGAAAAAGAAAAAGAGCTAGATAGTCTCAGACATAAAATGGCAATCTCAAACTGCATCTTCCTAAGGAATTCTTAAGGGTAATTCTGACCACATGCAATGTTTGTCTCACAGGCTGACTTTAAAACTTGACTCCCATATGAGCCACACTTAAACTGTGCAAGAGGGAAAGATGTTCACAGACACAGCCCTACAAATTACCAGACTGCCAAGCCCCCTGCTCTGTGCCGACCTGCAGAACAATCTGTTCAGATCGCTCCTGGTGATCTATTCATTCTACTGTGAAAACTTCTAAACAAAGCTTAACGTTCTTCATCCCAGCAAAGCTCTGAAAGGCAACCAGTAATAACGCCACCGGCAAGTTTTCTCTGCAAACAGTCCGGAGTACTAGGCTTGCCTGGGAAAAGAACATTCAGTTGAGTCTCTGGTTTTGTTTTAGCCTAACTGTGCAAGGGAACAAGAAACATCACACCCTACTCTAGAGGCCTGAACAAAGGCTCTTCCCCGCACAGACAGATGGAAAAGAAAGTAGCTGCAGGCTAGAAAAAATGACAGCAGGGTCCTCTCTACACAAGGCCCGCACAGACCCCGGCCCTCACTGTCGCCCAGCACAGTGTCTGAAGATACTGCCCCGCCCTGGCCACTGTCCTACCAGGTCTTCAAACCACCCCAAAGCCCCACGTCTGAGAGCTGGCTCCTCCAGAACGGCTCTGCTTCATAAAGCCATGCAACAGCAGAGAAAAGCTGGGGGGCTGCAGGAACTGAGGGGAAGGAGGCGAGTTAGGAGGGGGGCCCGCCCCGCCCAGCTCCCACCCCGGGTCTTCTCCACCCCCTCTCCTGTCATCACTCTCTCCCGTTCAGGGCTGCCCTCCCCGCCTCCTGACACCTCAGCCCCTTTCTTTTCTCACTTTTCTGTCTTCTCTTCTTAGTTTACTTTTGTAAGGCAGCGATATTAAGAGGACAGGCCTTTGCACCAGACAGCTCTCAGCTCGACGCCTGGCCACGTACTGTGTAGCCTCACATAAGTTACTTTTTGTGTCTCCGTTTTTCCACTTGTAAAATGGGTCCGACAGCAGCATGCGCCTCAGAGGGCTGCAGGAGTGGTTCAATAGAATGGCGCATAACGGATGCTTTGTAAAGCCTGGCACCTATCACTAGAAGATTGTTATTGTGTGGCGCTCTCACCACTACTTCCCCTCCTCACAAACCCGCCCCTCACGTACGCCTCCCCCCGGCTCCCCCGCACAGGGCCCTGACGGCCTCCCACACTCTTTCACCTCACGCTCCTCTCTCCGGGAATGGGGACCCGCTTACCCTAACCGGCAGGGCCGGCCAAGCGCGGGCTGGCAAGCCGGCGGCGGCGGCGGCGACAGCAACCCCTGACCCGGAGATCTCCACCCTCTACCCCGGATCTGTTCCTAGGACCGATCGGGCCAGTGAGGTAGGCTCCCGAGGCCCAGAGCGGCCTTACGTACCGCCCACCAAACAAACTGGCTGCGTCACTCTACCCATCCGATCCTCCGGACTCGCCTGCTCTCTTGCGTCACTCCGGACGGGCGCGCACCTACACAAGCTTGCCCCTCCTCCTTTGCGCGCTCCAGGGACCCCAGGCCGGGTCGCTCAGCCCGGAAACTTATGGGAAGTAGTGCGCAGGCGCAGGGCTCCGGAAGAGGCCTGCAGGAGGCGGCCCACCTGAGGCTTTCGCTCGTTTAACTCCGCAGGTGCAATTCCATCGCTTTTGGTCGTCCTTCGGCGCGCCCAAGGAAGAGGCGTGGTCTAGAACTGGTCACCCTTGGTGGGCGTGGCCCAGGAAACCTAAGGCCGAGAAAAGGGCGTGGGCGGCGCAACCAAATTCCCCAAGCTGCTTACAGCCTCCCTCCTCTCCGCTCGCCAGGACCGACTGGGGGCTCGTGGGGTGTAGCCTGGCGCTGCCACACTAATGCGGGCCCCGATCCTCGCTGGCGGAGCGTCCCGCACGGACTGCTTTCTGGCAAACACCTGGGGTGGGGCCCGGCACCTCGAGCCCGATGGGTGACGTCAGCGCAGGCCTGTCCCGGAGCCCGGCGGGGAGCGCTCCCCGGGCCGCCTGTGGACGCCGAGCAGGCCCGCCAGCCTTCGGCGCGGGAGCGCTCTGCGGCCCCTCGCCTCGCTGAACCCTGGGCGGAGGGAAGGTTCTTGGCCGGCCCAGCCCTTGGCAGCCTTTGACAGGCTGGCGCGCACCACCGCCTCGTGCTCCCCCGCGGCGGGAAGCAGACAAAGCGGGACCCCGCGCGCCGCTCTCCGCTGCCCACGCCCTCTCCGGCGCCCGAAAGAGCTCCGCCTTGGTCCCCGAGAGGAGGTGGGGACAGAGAGCCCTCCTCCCGGGAGCGCCCTGGAAAGGGCTCTTGGTAAGGAATAGATCACTCCTGACCCGGCTCCCTAAACGTTTTCCAAAATCTGCTGCTGTAGTCTGGGCTGGAGCCCGAGCTGGCCTTCAGCGACAGTTTCCAAGGGGTTCCCAAAAGCCGCTCTCCAGCGAGGTGAACCCCCAACCCCAGCCGCCAGGGCGAGAGCCTCATGCTCTTTCAGAACCCCGCTGCTCTTCGAATGAGTGCCCTGCCTTATCCGTGAGATAGAGACACGAGTTACACTGACCCGAGGTTGTGGTGAGTATAAAACAGTGAATAAGTGGAAGGAACACCCCTCACCAAGGATGTACAGAGCGCTCGATGTATCTGGCCTGTCGCAATTTATTCTCTCAGAAATGGTCAAATGTGTATTCGCTGCACTGCGAAACTAACAAATCACTCAGGCGAGGCATATCGGGCCAAGAAGACTGACCATTTCCCGGGCAAGTTTCATGCCGTCTGTGCCTTTCACCCACTCCCGGTTGATTCAGAACAGCGTGGCCCTGTCTGGCAGGCGCTGGTCACGTGAAGAGTAGGCGTCACATTCTTTTTCTTGGAACTTTGTTTTTTCCTGGGGCACTAGGCCTGATGCAGCCTCTCCGTCCCCTCACCGCCCCTCCCCTGGAACTGGGGCGTTCCTTGCTCCGTTTATGGAAGATAAATATAAACCAAACGCCGATTGTATTTCAGAAGGCGTTGGAGTGTATAAATTTTAAACAGTGGGTTTGATGCTGCCCTCATGCCATTACAAAATTAGAGCAATTGTGGATATCACTGATTCTTGATGGGAGAGAAGTCCCAAACGAATGAGAGGGTAATTGGAATGTATTAAATAATAAAGTTCACATTTGGAAACAAACGCCTATTGTTTTTTGAACGGCGCCCTATAAAAAGTAAGGTTTGAAAAAAGTTTGAACAGATTTTCTCGGTTGAATATAGTTTTAAAAATTGAGAAACACTAGTTATAGGAAGGGGCTCTTTAAGAACTAGATCCGTGGGGTGTGGTGCCCTACACCTGTGATCCCAGCACTCAGGAAGCTGAGGCAGAAGGATCGAGCAAGTTCGAGGCCAGCCTGAGCTACATAGTGAGACCCTGTCTCAAAAAAAAGAAACCAATTAGTGCTATCCTCAGATAGTTGAGCCTTCTGTTATTCCCCTGAGATTATAAATGAATAAATAATCCCAGGATTTATAAATAAGCCTATGCTTGGTGGTGATTTCAAGGCCAGCCTGGACTATGCAGTGAGTTCAAGGCCACCTTGAACTACATAGGCCAGCTGTCTCAGAACCCGACCCAACCCTTACCAAAAAAACAACTTGGAGGGACCACACCCAGTGAGCCTGTCCACCTGAACCATCAAGGTAGGGAAAATGGAGCCCTAGATGCATTGTTCTCTATCAAATCCTAGTTGTCACCACCATGCAAAGATAAAGAGACTAATCATTATACCCGTGAGCCCCTGGGAGACCTCAGACTCCTCTTCCAAAAAAAAAAAAAAATCAACTAGGAGTATTCTGCAATTGAACTGTAGAGAGAGAGAGACTTTGTTGGCGGCACACACCTGCAATCCTATTCTGGAGCTGAGATAGGAGGATCATGAGTTCAAGGTCAGCCTGAGCAACATGGCAAATCCCCCCCCCTTAAAAAAAAGCAACAAACATATAAATCTGATAAAAGACAGCTTTTCACAAAGTACAGACCTTGGCTATACGGGGGGGGGGGATTTAAAAGGAATCAATTGGCAGGCTCATAGGTGTGTCACAGTTTTGAGATGTGGGCAGAGGGTCACTTACTGTTACTAACCTGGAAGTATTTACCTGCTGCCTTCTGCATTTTCACAATATTTCAAACTCAAATACTTTTTTTGGGGGGGAGGCCACCACTTCCAGCCTTTTTTTTTTTTTTTTTTGGTACTGGAAATCGAACTCAGGACCTTGTGCTTACCAGATAGGCGCTTGTGCCGCTGAGCTATATCCCTGGCTCTTGTTTTTTAGCTTTTCTGAGACAGGGTCTTGCTCAGTAGTTCAGGCTAGCCTTGAACTTGCTATGTAGTAAGGCTGGCTTCCAACTCATGGTGATCCTCCTGCCTCAGCCCCCCGAGTGCTGGGTTTACTGGCATGTGCTACCATGCCCGGCCTTCAAGTACATATTTTAGATTTTATTTTCCTATGTATGTACTTTTAGGAAATACTTCAAGAAAAAAAAAACAAAGAAACAAGAAATGCCTTCTCTCCTTTAATGTTTTTCAAAACAAAAAGTTTGGTCTTCCCTCCCATTACCCCTTTAAAATACAACCTCAAAAACTGGGTCTTCTTTGACCCCCAAAACCCTGAAAAAGCACTGTCTGGCCTTCTTTTACACCTGTGCCTGATCCTCCTACTCTCTAGAAAATAGAGAAAAATGGTCACCTAAAAGCCAACCAATAGCTCAGTGTGCTTGTACATGCCTGTAATCCCAGCACGCAGGAGGCTGTCATGAGGATCGCTGCTAGTTCTAGGCCGGCCTGGGCTGCATAGTGAGTTCAAAGCTAGCCTGAACTACATAGCGAGACCCTGTCTCAAAAGAAAAGAAAGAAAAATTTAGAGAAGACCTAATGCTGCAACTTCCCAAACTCTTTAATGAAGTTGAATGGGAAGCAATACTCCCTAACTCATTCCTGGAGGCAAGTGTTACCCTGATACCAAACCAGAGAAGAATCCAACCAAAAAAGAGAACTACAGGCCAATCTCCCCTAATGAACATAGATGCAAAAATCCTCAATAAAATACTGGCAAAAGAACGCAACAAATCATCAAGAAGATTTATACACCGTAACCAAGTAGGATTCATCCCAGGAATGCAGGGATGGTTCAACATATGCAAATCAATAAATGTAATACACCATATCAACAGAGCCAAAGACAAAAACCACATGATTATCTCAATAGATACAGAAAAAGCATTTGACAAAGTCCAACACCCATTCATGATAAAAACCCTACAAAAAATTGCAATAGATGGGCTTTATCTCAATCTGATAAAAGCCATCTATGACAAACCAACAATCAACATCATACTAAATGAACAAAAACTGAAAGCTTTTACTCTAAAATCAGGAACAGGACAAGGATGTCCACTGTCACCACTCCTGTTCAATATAATTCTGGAAACATTAGCCAGAGCAATTAGACAAGAGAAAGCAATAAATGGAATAAAGATAGGAAAGGAAGAAATTAAGTCATCATTATTTGTGGATGACATGATATTCTACATACGAGATACTAAAACTCCACCAAAGACTTCTAAATTTAATAACCAAATTCACTAGCATAGCCAGATACAAAATCAGCACTCAAAAATCAATAGCATTCCTGTATACAAACTACAAACTCACTGAGAGAGAAATTAGGGAAACCACACCCTTCACAATAGCATCCAAAAAAATGAACTACTTAAGAATCAACCTAACAAAGGAAGTAAAAGACCTTTATGTTGAAAACTACAGTTCTCTAAAAAAGGAGATCAAAGTGGATATCAGAAAATGAAAAGATATCCCTTTTCTTAGGTAGGAAGAACCAGTATATTGAAAATGGCCATACTTCCAAAATTGTTATACAGATTTAATGTACTCCTGATCAAAATTCCAATAGCATATTTCACAGAATTAGAGAAAACAATCCTAAAATTTATTTAGAACCAGAAGAGACCTAGAGTAGCAAAAACAATTCTGGGCAACAAAGGCAAGGCAGGGGGTGTCACAATCTCTGACTTGAAATCATACTACAAAGCTACTGTGATTAAAAACAGCATGCAACTGGAAAAAAAAAAAAAAAAAAAAACAGACCCGAGGATCAACGGAACAGACTAGAAGATGTAGAAACAATTACAGGCATACTCAGCCACCTTATCTTTGACAAAGCGGCCAAACATATTGGAAGAAAGATAGCCTCTTTAATAAATGCTGGAAAAACTGGCTTTCTGCATGCTGAAGATTAAAACTAGACCCATGTCTATCACCATGCACTGAACTAAACTTGAAATTGATCAGAGATCTAAATATTAAAATGGAAACACTAAATCTGATGTAAGACAGAATAGGTAGAACTCTTGAAGACATTGGTATAGGCAAAGACTTTATGAACAAAAGCCCAGTCACACAGGAAATATCACAAAGAATAAGCAACTGGGATCTGATCTTATTGAAAAGCTTTTGCATAGCAGAAGAAACCACCAACAGAATGAAGAGAAAACCCACAGTGTGGGGAAAAATTTTGCCAGCTGTTCTTCAAAGGATTACTATCAAGAACATATAAAGAGGGCCGGTGAGAGGGCTTATGCCTGCCTGGCAAGTGCAAGGTCCTCAGTTCGACTGCCGGTACCCACATAAAGGAAAAAACAGGCCGGTGATAGCTCAGCGGCACAAGCGCTTGCTGGCAAGTGTGAGGTCCTGAGGTCGACTCCCAGTACCCACATTAAAAAAAAAAAAAAAAAGAACATATAAAGAACTCAAAAAAAAATCAGACCCCCCCCCCAAATTTAAAGACCCAATCCAAAATTGGCATCTGAAATGAATAGACACTTCTCAGATGAGGAAGTAGAAATGTCAAATACATCATTGGTCATTTGACAGATTCAAATTAAAACATCACTGAGGTTCCATCTCCAGGAAGAATTGGCTGTTTTCAAGAAATCAACCAATAACAAATGCTGGCAGGGCTGGAGAGAAAAAAGTACCCTTCTCCACTGTTGGTGGGAGTGTAGATTAGTGCAACTACTGTGGAAATTAGTGTGGCTATTCCTCAAAAATCTAAAACTAGAGGTTCCATTTTACCCAGCTATTCCTTTTCTTGGTATCTTACTGAAAGAATTAAAAGCATCATACCACAGCAATATATGCACACCCATGTTTATAGCGGCACAATTTGTAATAACTAAATCTTGGAAATAGTCCAAATGCCCATCAACCAGTGAATGGATAAAGAAGATATTTTTTTTATACAATGAAGTACTATTTTGCCATAAAGAAGGATAAGCTTGAGACATTTATAGCTAAATGGATGAACCTTGAGACCATAGTCTTAAGTGAAATAAATCAGACACACATATATGAATACCACATTGTCTCTCTGGTGTGAGAAACTGAAAGTGTAAATAAGGACCAAAATGTACAATGTACATTGAGAAATGCGAAGAAAATATTCAAATGAGGAAAACAAGGGGGGGAGGAAGCAAGGGACAAGAGAAAAAGAGAATAGAGGGGGGAAAATGGAAAGAAAGCTTTTGTAAATAAGGAGCAGAAGAGGCATTGAAGTGAGGGGAGGGGAATGGGAAAAAGCAAGATATATCATGTACAGGTACAAATTCACCACGAGGAATGTTATCATTAAGTATATCTAAGATGTACCAATAAAAAATAAATAAATAAAACCTTCTGGCTCTTGGAAATTACAACTCATCACTGAAATTCCCCTAAATATAGAGCAAGGTCTCATGACTAAGTATTATTTTGATTACTACCAAAAAACTTCCTGATCTCTAGTGACTTCAGATTAATGAAAAGTTTCCTTAGGGTTGTTTTTGTGGTACTGAAGATGGAATTCAGGGCCTCAAACATCCTAGGCAGGCTCCCTACCCTGAGCTACATCCTCAGCCTCTTGTTCTTTTTTTAAAATTCTAGAAATAGATATTAAATATATTTCATCTCTATCTCATTCAATTTTCCCTTTCCCCTAGAATCTACTAAAGGAACAACGTTACAGCCAGGTGTGGTAGCGCACACCTGTAATCCTAGCACTCCAGAGGTTGGGGCAAGATGATTGCCACAAGTTGGAGTCACCCTGGGTTGCATAGTGAGTTCAAGACCAGTCTGAATTATATAGCAAGACCCTGCCCTAAAAAAATTATAAAATCGGGCCGGTGAGATGGCTCAGCGGCATAAGCGCCTGCCTTGCAAGCGCGAGGGCCCGAGTTCGACTCCCGGATCCCACATATGAAAAAGGGGCCGGTGATATCGCTCAGCGGCACGGGTGCCTGTTGGCGCGCGAGGTCCTGAGGTCGACCCCCCGGTACCCACCAAAAAAAAAAAAAAAAAATTATAAAATCTACTGATAATAATGTAATGATCATAGACCTTTAAATTTCCAAAGCTGAGAGGATTCACAAATATGTTCTGACCACACATCCCTGTCTTAGTTACTTTTCTCTTGTTGCTGAGATAAAATACTGGAGATCCTGACTCTGGTTAGATCAACCAAAAGTCTTTTCAGTTTTTCTTTCCTTCTCTCTCCCTGTCTCAAATCCTTTATTTTTTTTTTTATTTTTTAATGTGGGTACCAGGGGTTGAACTCAGGACCTCGCGCTTGCCAGCAGGTGCCCATGCTGCTGAGCAATATCACCGGCCCTTTTTTCCTTTTTATGTGGGTACCAGGAGTCAAACTCAGGACCTCGTGCTTGCCAGGCAGGCGCTTATGCTGCTGAGCCATCTCACTGGCCCTCAAACCCTTTAACTGTTTTTACTGATATTACTTCGCAGGGAGAGGAAGGGAACTGGAAAGTAGAGGAGCCTGGTGTGTCCCACTGTGGGGCAGGGGGAGCATATGGCCTCTAATTTCCCTGATATGCGCTCTGGACTTTTCAAACCCTCTGTGAATTCCTTATGTGCGTTACAGGTCCCTAAGTATAAAGATCTTTGGGGCAAATTCTGAGTAAAGCCCCGCTGTTCTGTACAGCTCCTTTTCCTGCTTTCCTGATCCATTTGTAAAGGTTGGAATAGCGATATTCCAGGAACAAAGATGTTGGTGTTGGACATGATAGAAAACAGCAGAGCTGCCCTTCTGGGCAGTGCCCACTCTGGGGTAACAGCAGAGCTGCCAATCACAGGTGATTCTGACCCTGGGGTAATGGCAGAGCTGCTCCCCTGGGCACTTCTGACTCTGGGAAGTGAAGTGGGCCACACATACAGCCTGACCCCGGTTTGGGGCATGTCTGTAGTGTGACCCCAATTTGGGGCATGCCACAGCATGACCCAGGTGACATAGGAGATTAGGGGATGGCAAAGCTGTCTGGGGAAGTAGGCTTGACCTATTAATTACAAGATCACAGAACACACGTGCAGAACAGTTCCCAAAGCCCCGCACATGGCCTTCTCACTAGAAATCAGGCAGGTTTCCAATTGGATGGTCTAGATCGGCATGAGATGTGGGACACCAGCACTGCCTCTCAGGACCACTGTGTAGAAGTTCTCATAGGTTTCCTCAAGATGGGGACAGTATACAAGGACACAGATGCCAAGAGGAGCTTGCTATGGTGGCTTTCTTCAAGATAGCCCGACCTGCTTTCTTCAGGGCGTTGCTTGTTTGTTTGTTCTTTTTTTTTTTTTTTTTTGTGGGTACCGGGGGTCGACCTCAGGACCTCGCGGCCAGCAGGTGCCCGTGCCGCTGAGCGATATCACCGGCCCTTTATTCGTATGTGGGTTCCGGGAGTCGAACTTGGGCCCTTGCGCTTGCCAGGCAGGCGCTTACGCCGCTGAGCCATCTCACCGGCCCCTGTTTGTTCGTTTTTGAGACACGGTCTCGCTGTGTAGCCCAGGCTGGCCTTGAACTCATGGCAATGCTCCTGACTCACCTTCATGCACCACCACACCTGGCTTTAGGGTTTTCTTTTCTTTTCTTTTCTTTGCTTTGCTTTTTCCTCTTTTACTCATCCCAACCTTGCTCTGCAGAGCCAGTTTCTCTCTCACTCTTCATTTTTATAATTTCAAATAAACTTTGCCACTGCTTTTTGCTTGGTTCATTCAATTCTTTATTTAAGATGAGAAGAACCCAGAATCTAATTATACAAGGGCAGCCAAGAACCCAGAACCTGGTAACGTTTAATGGGTGAGCCACTTTTAGAAGGAGCTACCTGATAGCACCAGGATGAGGTGAGCAGCTCAGGCAGCCTGACCCCAGGGACCTAATAGGAGCCCATATTTTCTTTTTTTTTTCTTTTCTTTTCTTTCTTTATCTCTTTCCAGAAGTACATAAGGGTGATCTTAAAGGCATATAGCAAATCTTATATGATTACAGGTAACTCAATGACTATCCCCAAAACATCACCTTTAGGTTATAGTTTATGAACTTGGGACCAATTTAAGATAAAAGATTTTTAAAAGTTGATTTTTCTCCAAAGTTATATTAGAGAGTAAAAAGACAAGGCCTCAAAGCTCTTCTGCCCTTCCCTTTTCTGACTCTTATTGTTTAAACTAACAAAAAAGATACTCAGAGTAGCTTGAAGTATTAAAGGAAATACTGTTGTGACTTAAAAGAAAAAGGAGAGCTAACTGAATTCCTGGGAAGAACTCTAATGACTGGTCTCTTTATGGCTCCAGACCTACAACTATGAAAGAGATTGTTGTGGTTTGGCACGGCCAATACATCTAAGAGATCACTCTGATTTAAAAGTAATTGTTTGGTATATTCTCTATGTGTCTTTTCTGACTGCCTGCTGGTCTGTTCTGATGGCTGGTTAGAGTATCTTCTTTTTCTTTTACTTTTTTGCCCTTATAGGCTTCTGGCTGTAGTAAGGCCTTTTAAGGAAAGAAGCACTGTACTGGCCAAACTCAAAATAATACAGAATGAGGGATAATAAACTTGGGGTTGGCAGGGCATGGTGGCACAGGCCTGTAATCCCAGCACTTGGGAGGCTGAGGCAGGAGGATCACTGTAAGTTCGAGGGTGGCTTGGACTATAGAGTGAGTCCAGGCCAGCCTGAACTACACAGCGAGACCCTGTTTCCAAAAAAAAAAAAAAAAAAAAAAAAGCTTGGGGCTTACCTAGGACTTACAAATAAAGGCTATAAAATTTGACAGCATAAAGATTATATATGATTGGGCTGATATATATGCTTCTGTGTGTCAGTTTTCAGTTGTCTATTTTAGTTTTTTATTTCCAGTTGTCTATTTTTAGTTTTCTGAGTGTCTATTTTAGTTGGTATATAGGTAAGTAGACACTCATGACATAGCCCAGATATACTTTTGTTCACACAGCTTATCAGTGAGTTAACAAGGTAAGAACGAAGATATCTTTAAAGTTGGTAACATATTTCCATCCAAGGGGTTAGCCAATCAAAAAATATCAAAAATTGTTTTTATAAAAGCAATGTCTATTGTGTCTGTGTACAGTAAATTAAAGAGCTTTTCCTCTGTCAAAAATGACATATATAGTTTAAAGCAAAGTGTTAACTGCTACGATTTGGTTTTCATGAGTATTAAATAAATTACTGTAATATATTCAATTTAGCTATAACTAAAAGATTAAGCTTTCTGTGTCTAAAGCAATAAGGTTTTCTTAAAATATTAAGATGCTAGTGGTTTAACTTACAGAACTAGATTAAAAGGCTAAGGTTCTATATTTTAGTAAAATGGCTTCTTGTGTTTTCCGCTGTTAGGCTTCTGGTTACTAAAACTGAGATTTAAGGTTGAAGGGAGGAGAAGGGAGTGGGAAAAAAAGAAGCAAGATATATCACATACAGGTACAAATTCCCCTATGATGAATGTTATAATTATGTATATCTAGGCTGGGGGGCTCAGGGGACTCTTCTCGTGGCACCAGGAACTGTTTCCTGCTTTTCCCACCATGTTTGGGGGGAGTGGGTATATAGCCTCTGTGGTTTTTTTCCATCTGCAGGAGGCCTGCTTGAAGTTTATCTCCCCTTTTCTTTCCCATTTTTGGTCACTCATTGCAATTCAGTAAAAAACAGACAGCGAGCTTGTTATCAACCCAGTTGCAGCACAGATCGTTTTGGTACCGTGAGAAACCTAGAGTTCAATGTGCCTTTCTGACCTCATGTTTCTGTTCTCCATGAGACTGTGCTCAGCTTTCTCACTCTTTTGGGAAAAATAGCTATTGGTGCTACTGGTAACTTGGTCTCCTGCCTGAGTAACCACCTACTCAAGTTTACTCCTTTTTTGGGTTTTTTTTTTTTTTTTTTTTTTTTTTTTTTGAGACAAGGTTTTGCTATGCAGTTCAGGCTGGCCTTGAACTCACTTTGTAGCCCAGGCTGGCCTCAAACTCCCAGAGATCTTCCTGCCTCAGCCTCCTGAGTGCTGGGATTATAGGCATGCACCATCATGCCCAGCCATGACTGGCCGCCATTTTGTCTTGTCACATCACTGGCTACTCATTTTAGATCAGCCATGTGGTTTCTACCATGTTGGTTTCCAATTCTTGTTTCTTCTACAAAAAAGCCCACTTAACTCACGTGACTGTGAGTCAAAGGTAGAGCCATCCTCGTTCTTAGGATTTTTAAAGGTTTTTTTTTTTTTTTTCCTTAAAAAGAAGTTTCTAGGGCCGGTGATATAGCTCAGCAGCATAAGTACCTGCCTGGCAAGCACGAAGTCCTGAGTTCGACTCCTGGTACCCACATATAAAAAAAAATGAAGTTTCTAGGGCCAGGGATATAGCTCAGCGGCACAGCGCCTGCCTGGCAAGTGCGAGGTCATGGGTTTGATTCCTGGTACCAAAAAAAAAAGTTTCTATCTCTACTGCCTTAAACAAAACATCTGTGGTGGATTAACTACTGGACAATTTGTAACACCCAGCTGAACCGAATCAGCGTGGTGCTGGATGTGGAGGGCCCACCTGAGAACTGTTGCCAACAGTCTAAAAGGAGAACTGGAGGGGAAGATGGGGTGCTGTTGATTCTCCTGGAGAAGCTTCTCATGATGGTTTTCCTGATATGAACTCAGCTGTTCTCATCTTCGGAGGAGCTCGGCACCTCACTGTTGCTGAGGATGGCTGCGGTTCTTTTGGGAGGAGCTTTGGTCCTTACCTTGGGCATCGCTTCCTGGCTCCAGTGCAGATCCCTCAGCTGCTGGCACAGATCCTTCACCCCGCTGGTGCAGACTTTCTAGCTTCCACCACTGACCTTTGGGCCTTCCCAGTGCAGATTCTTGATACAGACTTGCATGAGACATTGTCGTGGGCTCTGGGCCTCCAGCTGGACTCATGGAGGATATTGCCATGGGCTCTAGGTCTTCAGCTGTACTCGTGTGGGACATTGCTGTGGGATCAGGCCCTCAGCTGGATTCTTGGGGTCTCTAGTGCGTGGACAGATTTCCCGTACTCTTTTGCATTTGACTCTTTGGGTGAATATTATAAAATAATCCTATAAATTATGTGCCCTGTATTAAATATTTTCCTTTGCAAACCCTGACTACAACAGTATCAGACTTTTTACTATCAGGGTAAATGTGAGGGGCATTATTTCCCAAGTGGCTGTATTCTGCTTAAGTAAAGCCATCAAGTGGCTCAAGGGGACTAAGGGAGTCCCACTGGGGAGGGACTCCACCCTGATCTTAGGGGAGTTTCAAAGGGCTATGTAGAGCCATCGAGTGGCTCAATACCCCTCTCCCTAAGGAAACAGTGGGCCCCAGTATAGAGACAAAAAGCCCTCAGTAGGGCTTTCTTCTATGCTTCTGTGAAGGATACCAGCATCGTCCAGATGTCTGTCCTCCCGAGGAACGCTTTGTGGGTTCAGACGGGGTCTCCTGCATGAGTTGCCATCTTCTGTGTCTCTCTCTATGGGATGAGCCATGGGAAACCTTATGACCCATGCCCTGCAGAGTCCACTGACTTGGCCACCAGGCCATATCCTTGATCACTGGGAAAGGTTTGACCCTGCTGTTTTAAAAAAGGAGCAGCTGCTGGGCATTGTGGTGCATACCTGTAATCCCAGCACTCAGGAGGCTGAGGCAGGAGGATCACTGTGAGTTCAAGGCCGGCCTGGGCTACACAGTGAGACCCTGTCTCAAAAACAACAACAACAACAAAAGATAAAAAGGAACAGGTTATGTACTATTGCAATGAGGTTTGGGTTCAGTAAGAACTAGAAAATGGCAAGAGATGGGTATGAGATGACAATTTAAATTATGAAACTACTGTTCGGTTAAACTGTTTCTGCTTGAAACACAGAAGGTGAAATGAAATCCCTGATGTTCAGGTTTCTGTGACCCTTTATCTCAGGAAGACCCCCCAGAAACTATGGTATTTAGAGCAGCCTCAAGGAAGAAAGGTATCTTTGAAGATCCTGTCCTCAGATCCCCACCTGTCTCTCAGGGGGATATGGGTCTCTCCCGTCTGTTTAATGAAAAAACTTCAGATGGGATCCCAGACACCTATGACCCAATCGCTGGATGTGACCTTTTCTGTATTCAATAATTGGGATCTGGGGGAGGGTCAAAAGAGGAAAGCTAAAATTACAGCTGTCACAATTGGTGATGCCTTAAACACTCCCAGATTGTCTAAGGGAAAACCCAAGGACAGCTGAGGTTCCTGCTTTAAATGCAAGAAGTCTGGACACTGGGCGCATGACTGCCCTAAGCCACTGCTTGCACCCAGCCCATGCGGCTGACTGATGGCACTGGAGGGTTGACTGTCCCTGCTCCCAGAGAGTGGCTAGGCCAGCCAAAACCCTCATTTCCTGCTCTGAAGAGGCCCAAGAGAACCTATAATATCTCTACCCATGGGTATTACCATCTCCTATGAGGAACCCTGGGTAATGCTAGACGTAAGGGGTGAGCCAATTCAGTTATTTCATTCTGTTTTGATTTACTTCTCTGGAAAACTCTCCTCTAGATCTATAGCCATAGTGGGGTCAAGGGAACCCCTAGTCAGAGATTCTTCACTCTTCCTCTGACTTGTCACCTTGAAGGCCAAATGTTTAACCATGAGTTTCTAATTGTCCCACAGTGTCCTAATTCCTTGCTTGGAAGAGATTTACTAGCAAAATTAGGGGCAATTTTCAAATTCCAACAAAGGCCAAAATGGATTTTACCCATTGGGACTACTTGGGTCTCCCTGACCTAATTAGCCAACAGGGGGATCCTGCTGCATGCTATAATAGTATACCTGATTTAAGGAAACCTTTCTTCCTCTACATATCAGAAAAGAGAGGAATTGCTTTGGGTGTTTTGATCCAAAGACTAGGACAAGAACTCTGTCCAGTAGCATACTTTTCAAAAAGGTACATGGAGTGGCTGCTGGATGGCCACCCTGCTTGAGAGCAGTAGCAGTTACAGTTATGCTAACAAAGAGAGACTTTAGGGCAGAAACTAGAAGTACTGACCCCCCATCAAACAGAGAGATTCTTGAGACCAAAGGTTACTTGTTGTTAACAGGGGAATGGCTTGCCAAGTACAAGGCCATGCTCTTAGACACCCTGAGGTTATTATAAAAACTTGCACTACTCCTAATCCTGCCTCTCTGATGCCTACAGGCCCAGAAGCTACCCACTCTTGTGAATACATGATCTCCCAGACCTAGGCAAGCAGGCAGGAAATCAAGACCCTGCCCCTCCAAGACCCTGAAGAGGTGTGGTTCACTGATGAAAATAGCTTTGTCCAAGAAGGACATTAAAAAGGAGGTTATGCAGTTGTCAGCTCACAACAGATCATTGAGGTCAACTTCCCCCAGGGACCTCTGCTCAAAAAGTAGAGCTCATAGTTCTTACTTGGGCATGGATACTAGGAAAAGGCAAGACGTTAAGTATCTCTACAGATTCCAAATATGCCTCTTTAAAAATTTTTTTTAGTTTTTTGAGACAGGATCTTGCTATGCAGTTCAGGCTGGTCCTGAAGTCACTATGTAGCTCAGGCTGGCCTTGAACTCACAGTGATCCTCCTGCCTCAGCCTCTCGAGTGCTGGGATTACAGGCATGCACCACCACGCCTGGCCCAAATATGCCTTTTTATTGCTACATGCCCATGCAGCAATCTTGAAAAAAGGAGCTTATTCACTAATAAGCAATCATCTGTAAAACACAATCAGGGAATTCTACACCCTTAGAACCCCCTATCTTCCCAAGCAGGTCACTGTAATTCATTGCAAAGGATCCCAGGCAGACACGTCTAAAGTCAAGGAGACTTTAGAAATGAAAAGACCGATAGAGAGGCAAGAAGGGCAGCCTTACAGCCCCTCAAGACCCTCGCCTTATTCCCAGTTCCCAAGGAACCATTCTGGTCCTTCCTCAAGGGATGCAATGACAAGCTATAAAAATTCTACATGGGAAACACTCACTAGAATTTTCACAGGACTAAGACAAAAGCTATTCCTGAGAACCTCTGGAAGACCCGAGGCTCCTCTTCAGAAAGCAAGACTCCAGTATGGCTCTGGGAACAGAAAAATAATCACTAATAACCCTAACTCACCACAACTTAAATGGCACCTGTATTGAGGCTCCCGTTTCTAATTTGATCCATTATGTGGGTAATCTTGCTAAGCCTATGGCTCTCAGGCTCTCAATCATTTATCTAACCTCCCTCTTTGCCATACTTTGTCCTCCACAAGATGCATAACTTACTCCTTTGACTTGCTCCTCATATCTGCATTCTACATCCCCAACATAATAGTACAGTTTCTTTCTCCCATCAAACAGGCAGCTTAATAGTCACTAATTCTTTTTTTTTAATAGTCACTAATTCTTTTCTCATTGTCTTCTGTTTTTCTCTTCAGCTCCGCCAGTGAGCCACAGCACTCCAAGGTAGATGGACAGCACATAATCCTCAGTAGGTGGGATCTACAGCCCCTTCCAGCTGGAAGAAGTTATAGAAGACAGAGACCTCCACTCCCTCAGCACCCCATAAAGAATTATGGGGACTTGGGTCTCTCCGGGGAAGTGAGACAGGAAGGTAGTGTGTGGCTAAAACTGGCTAGGAAAGGAGGTGCGACCAGATCCCGGAACACATGCACAGAGCAGTTCCCAAAGCCCGGCATGTGAACTTCTCGCGAGAACTCCAACAGGTTTCTGATTGGATGGCCCAGACCTGACGTCAGCCTGATAACTGGGTGTACAAAAAAGGTCGGTCCACATTTCTTTGCCACTGTGTTCTCTCTTGCATGGTGGCTGCCCTCACGCTGTAGGTAAGGTGTACTCCTTTTCCTCCTTTTACTTGGCCCAAACTCACTCTGCGGAGCGTGTGTCTTTACCAACTCGTTGCTCAGGGCAAAGAACCTAGAAACCACCTCTAGAAGGAGACTCCAGTACCCTGAAACTGGGTAACAGTGGTAAATATGCTGACTATGAAAATATAAGATGACAACTTAGATAATTTTACTAGGTAATTGATTGAGAGTTAATAGCCATTGAATCCTTTTGATTAATGTTCTTGTGAAAATCTTCAAGCCTACTAACTGAACACTTAGTACTCTACGAAGAAGAATGTTGATCTCTGCCTATAGAGAGCTAGCCAGATGGAAAGGTAGGCCAATGAAAGAGCACGTAAGCACATTCATAGAGAGAAAACTTGTCCTCCGGTACTCCTAAACTTCTCTCCCTGCTCTGTGTGCCCACAGCAAACCCATAGTCTGCAGTGTTACAACCAAATCCCAAAAACCTGTGATTTTTTAACATGATCGATCAGCATTAAGAATCTTCTTTGAATTTCTGTGACATTCTATAATGTCCTAGTAGCAGAGGGACCCCAAAGTCTTCGGAATTTCAATGAAGTTTCTAAACCAGATGTATATTTTGGGGAGGTGCAGGCGTTAAGGGGCATATTCCAGAGAAATGGATAAACGTGATTTCAAATCTTAATTCCAGAACATCAGAAATTGGAACTGGGAGGGGCCTCAAAAATCCACTAATTCACTTCACTCAACTTACTGATAAGGAAACGGACTCAGGTGAGGACCACAGGGTGGAGCGAGGGGTCTGAGCTGAGATCCCCCTGCACCCAGCCTCTCAGGGTCTCTCCTCAGGAGCGCTCTATTCAAGGTCAGACAGGAGGGGGCGCTGCACACAACGGTGAGATAACAGCAGAGGCGTTGGAAAAGCAGGATGGCGAGCCCAGGAGAGCTGCAATGAGATTCTCACTGGAGAGGGGGTCTTTTCTACAAAGCTCGCCCCAAAAATCAGCTGTTTACTGAGAACCTACTATATGCCAGAGTTATTAGTGTCATGTAAATACATAAAGATCCGTATAAAATGAATATAGAGAAAAATATTACCTGCTACTTTAGGGAGTATTGGCCACATAAGCTAAAAAAGTTCAGAAAGAAAACAACCAAGCTGGGTGTGGTGGCACTCACCTGTAATCCCAGCACTCCAGAGGCTGAGGCAGGAAGACCTCAAGTTCGAGACCAGCTGGAATTATACAGTTAAGTTCAAGGACAGCCTAAAAGACACTGGGGCCCTGCCACAAAAAAAGTAAAGCAAAAGAACAGGACGCAGGAGACTGCACAGGAAGAGGAAGAACGTTCTGAGTGTGAGCATCAGCAAATGCAAAGACACTGAGATAGGGATAAAAGAAAATAGAAAAAATCTTCTGCACATCATTGTAAGTAAATAATAAATGCACACCACATGGCAGTGACACGTGGAGCATTAAGTAGAAGAAAGGAGTGGAAATAATGTTATATGAGAAGAGTCAGAAAAGCTGGGCCTTAGGAATCAGGTAGCCAAGTTTGACGTGTCTGCGTGATAGAGCCGGTCTGCCAGGGGTTGTGTACATTATAGAAATATCTAGACTATTGAAAAAATATGTTGGTATCTCCAAAAGGCCAGATAAAAAAAATGACCAAGTTGTACAAAATGTAATTAATTTTTTTTTGGTGCAGGGAATTAAACTCATGACCTCACACTTGCCAGGCAGGCACTGTGCCGCTGAGCTATATCCCCGGCCCAGTGGAATTAATTTGTGAGCAGGTATTGAATATTTACTGAGCCCTGACTTTGTGCACAGAATTAGGGAAAGATGACTGAGACATGGTCCTTTATGGGCCAAATACGGTATGACATGTCCCCATGATGGGACAGAATGTCATCACCAACAAAGAACATGGCAACTCTACGGAATAATCTCCACATGGAGTGTTAAGCAGGGGGGAAAGCAAGGTGCAGGGCAGACAGGAAGTTTGTAAAGGCGAAGGCCCCGGGGAAGACGGATCTGTGTCTATTCACAGGGAAAGGAAGGATACACAAGGCCTGACTACAGCACTCGCTTCTCGGGAGGAAGAGACGGAGACTGGTGAGGCGTGGAAAGACTTCTGACGCCTCACTTTTTTGGACCCTTTTGTATTTAATATGGCGTCACGTATAATATTACCTGTTTAAGATAATTTTTATTTTTTTCGGTACTGGGAATCGAACTCACGACCTCGCGCTTGCCAAGTAGGCGCTGTTAAGACTAGTTTTAGAAACTTATAAATAACTCAGTGCTTTTTCAAAGCTGCTCCGCGTTTCAGGACACGGGCCGTGGGCTAAGTTCCCCTGCAGGAGCGCGCCTGCCCCACAGTGCGCCCCCGGCTGCACACGCTCCGTGGCCCGCGCCGGCGCCCCGCCCGCCGCCCGCCCTCAGCCGACGCGCGAGCCTCTTCTGCAGCCTCCCTTCCGCGGGCCAGCGACATTTTCTTAAGGAAATGAAGATTCTTTGAAAAGAAAAAGCGGGGAGGAGGGGCAGCCCAGACTCGGCCCAGCCTCGCCTGAGCTGCGTGCGCCCTCCGCGGCGAGGACGCGCCTTTCGCGTCCCAAACTTTCGGGCGTCACGTGCCCGGCCGCGGCCAGTTGGCGGCGCGGCCCGCGGCAGCCAGACGCGGCGGGGCGGGAGGCGACCGCGGCTGCAGCTGCGCCTGGGACCCCGGAGGAGCCGAGCCGCGCGCCGCAGAGGTGAGGGGAGCGGTGGGGACGGCGGTTGGCGAAGGTGCGGGGAGATCCGGGTTCGCTTACAGAAGCGCGGCGCACACGCTGCCCTCCTCCGCTTCCCCCTCTGGCAGGGTTCGCCTCCGAGCGACGTCCTGGGACGTTTTCCTGCCCGTTCTTCACCCAGGACGTCCGCGCCCTGTGCCTGTGTGGGTACCCTCGCGCTCCTCTGTGGTTTGTTTTTCTGGCAGTTGACAGGTAATGGTGGCAGCCTGGGTTCGGCTGCCAGACTGAGAAGGAGCAGCTCCAAACCGGTCAAACGCGGGAAGCCCCTGCTGGAAGCCACTGGCTGTCCTGCTCCTCCCTGAGCGGCCGTCGTCGGCCGGAAGGGGCCAGGGCAAATGACACCAGTTTTAAAGTCTGGAAGGATAGTGGGCGATGAGCTGGACAGCTAGGTCAAAGCTACTGCGCTGGAACATTCTAAGACACGTTGCCAGTGCCTCCGGTTTTCAAAATGTCCAAGGCCTGAAGGACTCCCACAAAGGCTATCTGGTGAGGGGCATGGTGTCGAGGTGTAGGGATGGAGGAGAGAATTGGCCAGTGGTTTTCAGGGTCCTTTACAAACCCTTTGGGGCTTAAGGCAAGCAAGACAAGTTGTTGTCTTGTGGGTTGTGGCAGTTTCATATGCAGTCTGAACTCAGTTTCTGATTGGGATACAGAAATTCAGTGCAGGTTGCTAAAGCTCAAATGCACTGACCATCAGCTTCTGAGTGGAGACGAGCAAGTCCTTAGCACAAGGGAAAGGCACTGAAGTGCTCCACAGCAAATGGTGGACACACTCTGAGGGCAGAAAGCAGTGCTTTCGTTCCTTTATGTTACTGTTCGTATTTCAGCAGACATTTCCGGCAGTCTGCTATGGATCTCATAATAAACAACTCCAGAAGGCTTTGAGCCTCTCAGGCACGCACTTAAGCGGGGCGGTAAACCTAAAGGGTGCAAGTACCAGGCAGTGCTGGGAGCGAAGGGAGCAGCACTGAAACAGACCAAAGGGAGGCATTTCTGTCTCGAACTGTAACCCTTTCTCGAAAGCATGTTATCTTCTTGAGTATCAGTCACTCTTCCACCTGCGTATGCCTCAGATATGTGCAGTCCTTGGGTCCTAGCAGCTTCTCAAAAACCCTCTTTCTCTCTTTTTTTCCTAGTACTAGGGGTGGAACCCTACATTTTCAGTTTGCATGGAGCTACCTCCTTGGCCCTTTGATTTTTGCTGTGGTGGTGGTTGTTATGGGGAGGGTTGAGACAGGCTCTTGCCATGTAGTTCTGGCTGGCCTTGAATTCACAGCCATCCTTCTGCCTCCGCCTCCCGAGTGCTAGGATTACAGGCGTGCACCGCCAGGCCCTGCTGTTTTGTTTTGTTTTTGCGGCAGAGTCTCACTAAGTTGCCCAAGGTGGGCTCGAAGCTCCTCAAAACCCTCTTCAACCGGGGCTGTAAACCGTGTGGTTGTGTCTCCTGCCAGTCTCCCCAGCACCTGAGGCAGACTGCTCAGCTCCTGCCTAGCACAGAGAGAGCCAAGGAGCAGAGGCCAAAGCAAGGGGAGCTCCAGCCCTGACCTCAGTTGCCCTCATCCTGTGTCATCTTCCCACTCCTGAGTAGAATTTGTGCCAACCCCAAAACACATGCAGCACCAGATCAAGTGTCATGGAGCATGGACTTTGCCACAAGCAGTGTGGAGTTTGAACAAGTCACTTCTGTCCAAGTCCATTTCCTTAGCTTTCAAATTGAAGAGGTGGGCCAGATGAGGTCTTCTTTGTTTTGTTTAGTGTTTCTCCTCTAAAAGTAAACTATTAAAATTATTTTATAAGATATTTTTTAAAAATATAATACACATGTGCGTGAAGACAATACATCTTACAGAACAGGAATATTCATCAGCCAAGCAGAACGTCCGTGAGCCCAGAATCTGAAAGAAAATCTAATTCGGGCTGCAGACATCTCAAAATTAAACCATCTCTGCTCTTCCCACCTTCTCCTTCTTCCTCTATTCCTCTGTCCTGTATTCAAATTCTTGAGGTCATGAACATCAGACAAAGCCTCATTGTGTCATTTATCTAGATTGGGGGTTTTTCAATAAAACGCCCACAGAGCCAGAGTTTTATCTGCTTTCAACAGAACTGCACTAAAAAGTATTTAATTTGGATAATCTCACAGTGCATATCAAATTCCCTTTAAGGGAGAATGAATCCATTGTTACAAAATATCAAAAACTTTGCTTTTAGTGTATTCCCTTCCTTGAATCATTCCCTTTGTTAAATGACTATTTCATATTCTCCTCTTAAAAATTTGATCATTTGGAAAATCAGATCCTGTAGTATTAGTTTATAAAAAAGGGCAAAAGCCAGGCATGGTGGCGCATGGCTGTAATCCCAGCACTTGGGAGGCTGAGGCAGGAGGATCACCACCAATTCAAGGCCATCCTGAGCTACACAGTGAGACCCTGTCTCAAAATAAATTAAAAAAATAAAATAGGGCAAAAAGCATGTGTTATTTTTCCTTGTATCCCATGTGTCTAGCATTGTATCTGGCACATTATGTCTGTTCATTGAAATGATGATTAATATTTTGGAGAAAACACGTTTTTAGTAGTAAAACACACATGTCCGCCACTCACAGTTAGTATAAACTGACTCATCTTTTGTGTACATTTCCGTCTTGTAACTTAGGGTGCATTTGTTAACATCAACACATTCTATACTTCCTACATTTTCAGTTTGTGTAATGAGCCCCAAAGTCAAGTTCTGCCACTAAATAGCTGTCATATATGAAGGTGAAGACCGAACATCTCTATGTCTCCATTTCTTCAGATGGAAAACTGAGGCAACAAAATAGACAAACTCTAAGACAACTTCCAGTTCTTAAATTAGGGAGCCTTCAAAAGGTAGAGGAAAATAATTAGTCAAGTTAAAAAGAAGAAACCCAATAAATTGCAATGTATGGCCGGGTGTGGTGTCGCATGCCTGTAATCCCAGCACTTGGGAGGCTGAGGCAGGAGGATGGCCTTGAATTCAAGGCCAGCCTGGGCTACATAGTGAGTTCAAGGCCACCCTGAACTATACAGTGAGACCCTGTCTCAAAAAAGATTGTAATGTAATAATTAATACTTTGACATTTTAAATATTTATGATGTCTCTAATTTTACTTGTCAAAATTTCTAAGATGACCACTATCAATGGCAAAAATGTTAAAGGAACTTCCTGGGGCACAGGCTCATCTGCCCCTGTGTCTGAGGTCACCCCAGAAACTGGGTGCCTGACTGAGCTCACAGAAGACTGGAAACAAGTCTACAGCAGACAGGCTCAGACAGCAAGCGGCTGTGAAATAAAATATTCAGTAGGATGCCACGCTTGTGTAGTTTAGAGGACTCAGCCACCTAGATAAATAACTTGGGGACTGGCACTTGGGCATACTGGCATAACTGAAGAATAAATGGCAAGTGAGGAAATGGTTCATTGCTTCTAACGCAGTCAGATGTCAGTAATAAATGCTCCTGCTCCTGCAGCCAAAGGGCCTTCCCAACCAGCAGATGATGAGGTCATTTTCCCTTTGGCCACTGGAGCAGAGTCCAAGGTCAGTGCTGGGAGTCAGGTCCTCCCCTCTCAGCCTCAGCACTTCCCAGCTCCCACAGCAGGGACGGGGCCCACGCCCATGGCTCGTGGAAGGAACCAGACTGCCTCTCCCAGGGCCAAGGTCTTACGTGCTGCTCGTCAGCCTCGTCTCTCTTGGCCTTTGTCTTTAATTTTAATATGTGTTTCTTTTATTCATATTTCATTTCCAGGCCCCCCCAGCTCAAAAGAGTTGGAGGTAACTTCCAATAAAAGGATATATACAGTAGAACAGCTGCAATTAAATAAAAACTGCTTAGAAGGCGTCAGAATCCAAACACCTTTTATGTTGTTTTGATGGGGAAGGTGTGAAGTGTAGAGAAAACAAGCAAGTGCTTTAACTGCTACTGGAGAGGAAGTAGAGCAGCAGCCCCAATCATTTAGGGCACTGGTTCTTAATCGCGGTTACTTTTAACAGTGTAATGAGAGCTATGAATCCTTCTACCCTGAAAAGTAAACACTAAAGAATAAAAATGAACAGGGAACATGATTTCAGCAAAGACAAAGACTCCTCAAAGCCCTTTAAGAACTAACCAGGGGCCGGTGAGATGGCTCAGTGGCATAAGCGCCTGCCTGGCAAGCGCGAGGGCCCGAGTTCGACTCCTGGATCCCACATACGAAAAAGGGGCCGGTGATATCGCTCAGCGGCACGGGTGCCTGTTGGCGCGCGAGGTCCTGAGGTCGACCCCCGGTACCCACAAAAAAAAAAAAAAAAAAAAAAACTAAACAGGCATGGTGGCACATATTTGTAATCCCAGCACTCGGGAGGCTGAGGCAGCAGGATCACCATGAGTTTGAGGACAGCTTTGGCTACATAGTTGAGTTCAAGGCCAGGCTGAACTACATAGCAAGACCCTGTCTCAAAAACAGATAAAGACAATCAAATGTTAAAATGGGCAATAGATTTGAACAGACATTTCTCTAAAGAGTATACATAAATGGCCAATATGCACAAGAAAAAGTGTTTAGTGTCTTTAAGAAAATGCAAATTAAAACCATAGAAACACCTTCACACCCTGCTCCCCAGGTTGGCTGAAATAAAAATGACAGATAACAGATATTAGTAAGAATGTGGTGAAATTGGAACCCTAATACTAGCAGGAATATAAAATGATGCAGACATTGTACAACAGTTTAAATCTCTCAAAAGGCTGAATATAGCCAGGTTTGGTGGCACGTACCTGTAATCCCAGCGCTCTGGGAAGCTGAGGCAGGAGGATCAGAACTCTGAGCCCAGCCTGGGTAACTTAGTGAGACCTTGTCTCAAAATAAAAAAGGGCTGGGGATGTAGCTCAGTGAAGGCTTGGGGTAAAAAAAGGTTAAATATAGTTACCATATGACCCAGCAATGCCATTCCTACATATATGCCGTATGTGTGTGTATATATATATGCCTTCTAAGCAGTTTTTACTTAATTGCAGCTGTTCTATTGTATATATCGGTTTTTTTTTTGTTTGTTTTTTTGTTTTTTTTCTTTTTTTTGTGGGTACCGGGGGTCGACCTCAGGACCTCGCGCGCCAGCAGGTGCCCGTGCCGCTGAGCGATATCACCGGCCCCTTTTTCGTATGTGGGTTCCGGGAGTTGAACTCGGGCCCTCGTGCTTGCCAGGCAGGCACTTACACCGCTGAGCCATCTCACCGGCCCTGTATATATCGTTTTATTAGAAGTTACCTCGAACTCTTTTGAGATGGGGCCTGGAAATCAAATATAAATAAACAGAAACAGATATTAAAATTAAAGACAAAGGCCAAGAGAGACGAGGCTGACAAGCAGCACATAAGACCTTGGCCCTGGGAGAGGCAGCTCTGGTTCCTGCCAGGAGCCATGGGCGTGGGCCCCGCCCTGGTCCCTACTGTGGGAGCTGGGAATATATATGTTCAAGAGAAACAAAAACATATGTTCACACAAAAATGTGCCTACACCTGTCTAATGAATGGATAAACAAAATGGATATGTTCATGTGATGTAATATTACTTGGCAGTGAAAAGGAATGAAGCTAAGTACAGGTCTGTGCTATAACACATACGAGCCTAAAAATATACTACGAAAAAGAAGCCGATTACAAAAGGCTACATGTTGTATGATTTAATTTATATGAAATATCCAAATAGGCAAATCCACAGAAACCAAAAGTAAATGCACGGTGACCTATAGCTGCAGTGGGCAGTGGGAAAGGAGGAGTAGAGAGGTTGGGGGTTGAGGGCTGAGGAGGAAGCGTTCTCTGTAGAGCAAAGAAGATGTTCTGAAATCAACTGTGACGACAGATGCACAACTCTGAATATACTAGATGTCACTGAAATGCATGAAATGTAGGGTTTTTTGGTTTTTTTTTTTTGGTGCTGGGGATTGATCCCAGCGCCTTCTTGCTGAGCCACATCCCTAGCCACAACCCTCCCCCCTTTTTTTTTATCCCTAGCCCTTAAAAAAAATTTTTTTTTTAACTTTGAGACAGGGTCTTGCTAAGTTGTTAAGATATCAGGAGGATGAAACTTGCCATCCTCCTGTCTCAGCCTCCTGAGCAGCTGGAATTACAGGCATGTGCCTCCAAGCCCAGCTTCATTGTAGCTTTAATTCGTATTTCTCTTATTATAATGGAGATTCAGCATCTGTTCAGTCATATTTATCTTGATTCCTTCTTATATGCTAAATTTGTATACCTGTGAGTGTTTAGGTCTATTTCTAGACTTTCTAAGCTGTTACATATGTGCCTGTTCATGTGCTAGCACCACACTTTTTAATTACTAAAGCTTCCCCCCCCCAAATTGTGGTTTTAAAAAAAACATAAAATTCACCATCTTAATCATTTTAAGCTTCAGGCTTAGATGTGTTACGTTCACATCCCTTGAGCTCCAGAACTTTTTCACCTTGCAAAACTAAAGCTCTGTTCACAACTTTCCACCTCCTCCCAGGCCGGGCCTGGCAACTAGCATCCTACAGTACTTTCTGACTACCGGATTCCCCTCAGGTGAGTGGTGTAGTACAGTATTTCTCTTTTGGTGGCTGGTGGATTTCACTTAGCGTAACGTCCGGGGCTCACCCATGTTACAGCAGGTGGCAGGGTTTGCTTCCTGTTTTGGGTGGAATGGTGCCGCTGATGTACAGACTGCATCTTGTTTAGGTGTCCTTCTCTAGACACGTTGCTCTCATCTCTTGCCTATTATGAACCTGAGTGTGCGAATATTACTTTGGGACCACGAGAGTTCCTTTTTCTCCACTTTGCTTGCTGTGCTCGGTCTTTTTAAAGTGACAGTACCGATTGTAATGGGTACAAGTGATGTTGCATTGCTCTTTGATTCCCATTTCCCTTATGATTTCTGATCTTTTCATATGCTTATTCAAGCTTTATACTAAAAGAAGCAGTAGGATACCGAGCAAGGTCAAGCCAGCGGCAAAGGATAGCAAATGTTGTCCCAGCACTTTTTCACCAAACCCTGCCCCTGTTCCAGACTGTCACTTTCCCATAAAAATCATGGCACCCAGTCAGGCGTGGTGGTGCTCGCCTGTAATCCTAGCACTCTGGGAGGCTGAGGCAGGAGGATCACAAGTTAGAGCCAGCCTGGGCAACTTAGCAACTTAGTGAGACCCTCTCTCAAAATAAAACATAAAATTAAAAAAGAGCTGTAGATGTGGCTTAGGGCAAAGGCCCTGAGTTCAATCCCCAGTACTAAAAAAACAAAAACAAAAAGTCATGGCACCATTTCATTTAGAGGAAATGGGAGACATAGGAAGTTTGTTGTAAAAGACCTTAATTTAAAAGGAATGCCAAGAATGCAATAAAGAGAAACAGCCGAAAAAGGCCATGGTTGAAAAGGTCCTTCAGGGGGGCACACCAAATTTGCAAGAATACATGCTGGCGATGCAAAAGGTCAGAAAACCAAGCAATTCCTTTTTTAGTCGATACACAAAAATTGTACTTATCGCTGGGTATGAGGGCACATGCCCATAATTCCAGCACTGTGGGAAGCTGAGGCAAGAGGGTCCCAAGTGTGAGCCCAGCCTGGGCAAAATAGAGACTTAGTGAGACAGGTGTCTGCCTCGGTGGACAAACTCGAATACAGTTTTTTTTGTTTGTTTGTTTGTTGGGTACCAGGGGTCGACACCTCAGGACCTCGCGCGCCAGCAGGCACCCGTGCCGCTGAGCGATATCACTGGCCCTTTTCTCGTATGCGGGTTCCAGGAGTCGAACTTGGGCCCTCGCGCTTGCCAGGCAGGCGCTTACGCTGCTGAGCCATCTCACCGGCCCTTGAATACAGTTTGAAACAGCACATGTTCAAATGCAAATGGAAGACACTCTGCGTAGCACTGCGACACAACACCACCACCAAATCAAGAGAATGTGCCGCTTCAAGAAATGGCAGATAACCTGGGCATCATGGTGCCCACCTGTAATCCCAGAGCTCAGGGAGGCTGAGGCAGGAGCGTCACAAGTTCAAGCCCAGCTGGGGTAACTTAAGGATTTAATGAGACTCAGTCTTAGAATAAAGCTGTGAATGTAGCTCAGTGCAAAAGCCTGGGTTCGATCTCCAGTATTGTTTTAAAAAAATCAAATTTTATTGCTCTACTGGTTAAATATCAGTTTTATTAAGATATATCCTTTCATGGTTTAAAATATATTTCTCAAACACTTTTCTGTTTTTCAGTACTGGGGATTGGACCAGGGGCTTAAAAATGAGCTACATCCCCAGCCCTTCTTTATTTTTGGAAAATGACATTCCCTAAATTGCCCAGGCTGGGCTCAAACTTGCGACCTTCCCGCCTCAGCCTCTCAGCATGCGGCATTACAGGGGTGCGCCAATGTGCCTGATGTAAAGACTTTTTTAATGATTGCCCTCTGGCTAATTCTTGGTAGGCTGCATTTTAAAAGGGAGTTGACGAACAACATTCATACCCATTTGCCCTTTCATAGAACTCAATTTCAGAAAAATCTTGGTCCTTGTTTTCAACACAACCAAAAATAAATAAATAAAAGTAACCCACTTGAGTTGGAGCTACTCTTTAAGTCCTAGTTAAACAAGTCCATTCTTTTTCTTAAAGTGATGACTCTTTACTAACTAGAAGACAGAATAAGTTAATGTTCGTTTGCTTAAAAGCTTTGGGTTTTTACAGTTGACAGACCTCGAATTTATTTTCCCTCCCCTTCCACCGCTCCTATTTCTTCCAGACAGTATCTACATCTTTCTTATTTGTTTCTCCATATGAATTTTAGAACCAGTTTCTCTATTCCTGACTCCCCAATCCCTGTGGCTCAGGCCATAATCCCTGTCCCTAGCTGCGTGTAGAAAGCACACTCGCTCACACTCACCTGCGCTTTCTCGTTCCAGATGAAGGGAGACGCGGGAAGCGAGCTGCACACTAAGAAGTCCAAGCAGGTAAAGCAGCGCCCCACCCCGCGGCCGAGCACAGTCAGGGGCTCTCCATCCCCGCGCTCACATCTGCCAAAAAGTCTCGGGCGAGGCTGCCACGTGGTGGTGCTCTGATCAGTGCCTGAACAGAGCCGACCTGACTCATACTCCCTTAAAACTGCGGGAGGGGTCATTTTCCTGCATGAGGGAGCAAGTATGTGTGCGCGTGTGCGTGTGTGTGTTGGGAGGTGAACATCCCTATAGCCGCCTACAGCCCTTAGCATGCCTGTGTCTCAGGCTTTAGGACCACACCGTCCCACACCTGCTCTGGGATGACAGAGGCCCATGGGGTTGGAGTCCGGGACCAGGAACGGACCCCTGACTTCAGCTCCCCTTGGCACTGTGAGTTCCTGTGCATCACAGGGAAACTTTGCCCTGGTTATTGTATTCCTTTCATCTGGGCTGCTGGAGAGATTAAAAAAACACCATCCCTGAGAAAATCTAATCCTGTATATGAAATTTAGATTGTAATTTGACTGACTTTGATTTGATGAATTCAAAAGACAAAAAATTCCCAATGAGTCCAGAAAAGTTCCTGAAAAAAGTCCTCAGAATCCTAAAACTGGAATCATCAGAATAGCCCAAAGTAACCTGTCTAGCAAACTCACGGTGACCTCTGCCTGGCCCATGTCACAGAACAAGTTCTTCTCTGTCCCAGGCAGACAGACAAGACCCCTCGAGCACTCATTTGCAAAGCTCAGCACCCCAACAAGCTCTAGTCCTACATACTTCACTGGCCATGGCAAAAGACATTTTTTTGGTTGTTCTTTTGATCAAAAATGGGATGTAGGGCCAGTGAGATGGCTCAGCGGCATAAGCGCCTGCCTTGCAAGCGCAAGGGCCCGAGTTCGACTCCTGGATCCCACATACGAAAAAGGGGCCGGTGATATCGCTCAGCGGCACGGACGCCTGCTGGCGCGCGAGGTCCTGAGGTCGACCCCCCGGTACCCACAAAAAAAAAAAAAAAAAAAAGGGATGTAATAATGCTGAGAAGAAACAATCCAGTACAGATCCACATTGTTTGGAATGGATCAATCAAATCAATGTTGCTGCCTTGAGTGGTGAAAGGGGCTTGAAATGCAGCCCTCATCGGATTAGTTCCCCTCCTGGCCCCTGGACTCGCTCCGCTGGCCAACTGCACAAGAGCCCAGCAACCCACCACAGGCCTCCAGATCTGTCCTTTAAGGAAGCCAAACAGTGCCCACCTGGGCTTAGGAATAGACTGTGTGTGAGACAATGTCATTCCCATCCGCAGTACAAGGGAGACTGGTGTCACGTCTAGAAGTCAGTGTTCCGCTCTGAGTCTGCACCATGCTGCTTGGCCTTCGAGCATGCAGTGACCTCTGGCTGAGAGGAGGACTTTCCAGAGGAGACTAGAAAAGGGCTGCCAGTGCTGGTCACTGACCTTTTTACTCCTACAACAGCTAATCATTCTCTCCATCTGGCAGCCCTGCTAATCTTGCAGAAGGCAGAGGGATTATTGAAAGTCAGAGCATGTGTTCATTGCACTCTTTTCTTCAAAGGCAAGAGGGTAGTAGGACGGGAAAACAGGCCTGGCCCGTGAACAGTGAAGTTCCTATGACTTAGGAAGGCTTTCTTCCAGGTGCTTCGATGATGAGTGTCTCAGTCTTTCCTGCCCACAGGAATTACCCAGGGAGCTTTAAAAACATGATGACTCAGGCCCCACCCCCAGACTCTTGTGTAGCTAGGTTGGAGAGGACTCTGGGTATTGGGGGTTTTTGTTTGTTTAAGTTGATTCCAAAGTGAAGAGAATGGCTATCTCCATTTGCCCAGAGGATTGGCGATAAATCGCATAGCTGTTAGCAGGCCTTCTCTGAGCGATAAAATTGCCCAGGGAGTCAGGGTAATTCCCGTCCATCCGAACGTGGAGCTCTGCTTTTCACAAACACACCAGGCACTGTATAGCCGAGCGGCCTGAGGGCAAGAGCGTCCCACAGCGCAGAGAAAGGTCAGCAGACATGCTTGCTGGTGTGGCCGATGGCAAACTCATGGCGCTGCTGCTGGGCCTTGGCAGTGAGCGAGGTGGACGGAGGAGCTTGCTGGGTCTGACCCCTTCTTGTCCTGCTCCAGGAGGGACACATCTGGGGCTCCATGCGGAGGACGGTGTTCATCCTGGGCTCTGGTCTTCTCTTGTCTATGGCCTTCTGGAACTCAGTCACATGGTATGTCCGCGCGGCCCCACGTGAATCCGGGACCTGTGGGGAGCGTGGCAGCCGTCAGGGGCAAAGCTTGGAGTAAGAAGCTGCCTGCCCACTGGTTTTCACACAGACACTTGAATGGTTTTTCTTCCAAGGCACCTTCAGAGATTTTGGGGTGCTTCTGGCTACTTTTGGCAAGCCCAGTGGGAGCGGCTGCTGTCGAACTTTGAAGGGAAAGAGTGGATCCTCTTCATAATAGGTGAGGTTTCCAGACCACCTGCATTTAGGGTGTGGGTGGGGATTTTAGCTTAATTCTTTTTCTACTCTTCTGTTTTAAAATTTTTCAGTTTATTATTACAAAGGATGAGGACTTGAAGTTCAAAAAGTGGTCATACCAATGAGTACTAAATTTGGGAGCAGTTTAGAAAGATGATACCTAAAAAAGAAGCTGAGATTGAGGACCCCGTCCCCCAAATACAGGAAAAGACCCTTTTGCATAAAAATGAATGCATTTTACAGCAATAATCCAGCTTCTGCATATAACTCCACAAGGGCAGGGAGCTGTCTTGTCTGAGACTGTGTCCTTGGGGCCTGGTACAATCTGGCTGTCAGTGCTGGTGGCAGGTGGCCACTCTGTGTACTTGCAGCCAGCACCATGGCTCCAAACAAACTCAAGAAAATACCATGGAAGGAAAAAGCCACTTAAACACTGATAATTTATAACAGTGAAGGTTCTCAATCATTCAATGATTTTTTTTTTTTTTTTTTTTGTGGGTACTGGGGGTCGACCTCAGGACCTTGCCCGCCAGCAGGCACTCGAGCCGCTGAGCGATATTACCGGCCCTTTTTTGGTATGTGGGTACCAGGAGTTGAACTCGGGCCCTCGCGCTTGCCAGGCAGGCGCTTATGCTGCTGAGCTATGTCACCGGCCTTTTTTTTTTAATTTTTGAGACAAAGTCTCGCTATGTAATTCAGATTGGCCTTGAACTTGCTATGTAGCCCAGGCTGGCCTCGAACTTGCAGTGATCCTCCTGCCTCAGCCTCCTGAGTGCTGGGATTACAGGTGTGCACCACCACACCTGGCTCTCGATATTTTTAACATTACAGTATGCCAAAACTGTATGAGGATGTAGAAATACTTAAGATGAAACATTTGCCTGCCCCATTAAAAAAATATGTCAGTCTAGGAGGGGAAAGCAAAATTACAAATAAAATGCACTCAGGGACTTTTTAGTAAGAAAGGGAACTCTGAAAATAGGCTCAACATTAACTATGACAGGCTCAGTGGCATCTTCAGCAATCACTGAAAGAACCAGGTAGACTGCAGACACGTGTGAGGAAAGCAGCAGGAAAACATTTTATGTATGTCTGTTGCCACTGATTACCTGGCAGGTAACAGTACTGGCCAAGTGTCTCCCAAGCCCCCACTACCTCCAGACCCTGTGGTGAGGGAGCGGGGAGGGGGCTGGGGAAGGGCTGGAGAGAGAGAGAGAATTAAGCGAATACGGCCCATCCCTTTTGGGATTTGGAATCTAGAGGAGGAGCCAAAACATGCACAAATAAAGTTAGCAATTCTAGTTACATAACACTGTAATATCACCTGAATGACTACCAACTGCGGAGGCCAAAGTGCTGTTTGTTCACAGTGGGAAGCAGAGATATTTGAAATGACTTAGTGGAAAGGTGGGAAGTGGAGCAAAAAGACAGAGCTAAATTTTAAGTCTTGATCAGCGTTTTCTAAAGTGTCCTGCAGCACATCGCTGCTGTGGAAGGTTAATAGGTAGAGTGGCCTTATCAACTTATCGTCCCCAGGAAGAGTGGGAGGAGATGTTATTGATAATTATGCTGGAATGACAAATACAAATTGAAATTGTCCTGGGCAAACAGGGATGAGTGTCGTCCTATTGTTAGGTATTCTGGTAAAACAATGTTCTAGGGTCAAACAGGGCTAAGCGTTTTTTTGTTTTGTTTTGTTTTTGTTTTACTGGGAATTGAACACAGGGCCTTGTCACTGAACTACATCCCCAGTCCGACTCCTTTATTTTTTATTGTGACGTTTCACCAAGTCCCTAAGTTGTCCAGGCTGGGCTCAAACTTGTGATCCTCCTGCCTCAGCCTCCCGGAATGCTGGGATTACAGGTGTGGGGTTGATTCGGACACACACAGCTCTCTCTGCTGCAGGAATTCTCAGAGCTGTGAGCACAGCAGTGTGGGCCACTCTCCAGAGCAGGGCGTGGGGACTTGCACCGGGGAGCCTCTGAGAGGCCTTCCGTCTTGGGTGCCCACACAGGACACCTGAGGGCGTGCTGCTCAGTTAGTGGGGTGGAGGAGGCTCCCAACTGACTGGTGTTTATCCCTGGTTTCTTCTTCCCTGACAACTCGTAGAGGACTGGGTAGACGCAGACTAAATTCAGTTCCGTGTTAGAGTACAACGCATGATCAAAACATATGGTCAATGTTTAAATTTTAAAAATATAGTGAAGATGCACTGCCATCAGTCCCCTCACAGCACTGCCTTCTCACTCTGAACACCCTGACCCCACTTCAGAAGTCCTC
Source organism: Erethizon dorsatum (assembly GCA_028451465.1). Classification (NCBI taxonomy): domain Eukaryota; kingdom Metazoa; phylum Chordata; class Mammalia; order Rodentia; family Erethizontidae; genus Erethizon; species Erethizon dorsatum. The sequence goes on along the minus strand of CM051836.1, from coordinate 9,440,837 downwards.
TTCGGTGTCTTTACGAGGTGTGATAAAACATACAGTGAACGGGTGAGTGCTGCTGCCATCCGGCAGAAAGGCAGGCTTGTAAACTCACTAAGGTGTGTTCGTACGGTGTCCTTGTCCACCTTATTCATCAGATCTGGCACTGTGGAACTTCCGGCTCTCCCAAAGTCAAAGTGACCATGAAAGGTAAATGTTTTGATTCGATTCAGGACATCACCGCAGCCATGAGAGTGCAACTAAAGACCCTCATGAAAGAGGACTTCCAGATCTGTTTCGAAAAGTAGCCAGAATGATGGGATAAGTGTGTTTGAAGTAAGGGGGAGATTTTGAGGGGAATTAAGGACAACATGTCTTTTGCTGTAATGAAGTTTAAAAAAACAATAGATATCACTATATTTTTGATCATACCTTGTATTAGCATCTTTTATGCTATGTATCAGCGTAATTTGTCTCTAGTTACCTTAGAGATTGTTGTCCCCATTTTACACCTAAGAAAATAAATACAGACAGTCCTTAAGTGACTGTCCTTGTTCCCACAGCTAGTGTGTCCCCCAGGACTAAGGGTCAGCCCCCAGGTCCTGAACACTCAGACCTCCTGGCAGTGGACAGTCAGCGTGAAGTGTGTGTGCAGTTACTGCACGTGTTGTGACACTGAAGCCACTCTGACTTCCCTCTGCTTCCCAACCTCAGGCGCTGCCCTAGTGCCTGGGCTTTTCTTCTGGGCCTTCAATGGGCTTCTCCTTGTGGTGGACACAACCGGAAAACCTACCTTCATCTCCCGCTACCGGATTCAGCTGGGCAGGAATGATCCTGTAAGTGTTGCTGCAGCTCCTGCGGTCAAAGCCCAGAAAGCCACAGTCTCAGCCCAGGGGGACCAAGGCCAGTGCAAGCCGAGGAACTGTAGTCAAGGCTCCCTCAGTCTAGGAGGAAATCTTTTGCCCAAATTTTCATAGCCACTCGGCTGATGCCAGTCTAGACCAGTGTTCTTGTGTCCTGATTCCCACCCCAGGCTCTGTACCTACTGGTCCACAGCACTTGGTCAGCGCTTTAGGAACAGAAGTGTTCATTTCAGCCTGGTGCTGGGCTGCCCCCGAGATGTCAGGCAGCTCCCCTTATCCGCAGGAACAGAGACAGCTGGGTGCTGGGTGCTGAAACTACAGCCACCCACCGATGCTGTGCGACAGACGCCGGCCCAAACCATGGATGACCCCACCGTGTGGTTCTGGATGAGTGGATGTAGCTGCTTTTCTCACGATTCAGTCCAGCAGATGGTGCAAGGTACTAAGGCAAATCCGTGAGGAACAAGCCCACACCTGCTCAGGAGGCGCCTGGCTGTCCAGCACCAGGAAGTGAATCCCACTGCTCCCTCAGCCTGGTTCACCTGCTGCTTGGTGCCCTGAGAACTTCCAGAAACCTTTTCTTACACAATAGGGAAGGGTCGATTCTTTCCTCAGTTCCACCCAAACCACAGCCCGGCTGCTTTCCCAGCCAAGGCAGTCATCTTTTAACCACCTGCCTAGGTGTGGGGGTGAGTCACCCAGCTTCAGGGCATTCCTCCACCGGCTACCACATCATAAGGCAGAGAGGGGAGAACAGTGCTCTTGACCCAGCCATGGGAACGGCCCTTTGCAGTACACACTGTACCGCACTCATCACTTCATGTCTATTCCAGGAAAGCACTTCAGCAATTCCCTCTTGTATTTTCATACATCTCTGCCCCAGATGATTCCTTCCTCTCTGGATTGTTACAAACATGCTCTAATTTTTCTCATTTTAAAACAAATTTTGGCCTTGTGTGGTGGCGCACCCCTGTAATCCCAGCACTCGGGAAGCTGAGGCAAGAGGACTGCCATGAATTTGAGGCCAGCCAGGGCCACAGTGAGATCCTGTCTCAAAACACCCAAACCAACCCTTCACTCCATTTCCCACACTCACTGTCACACTACCATTCATATTTTTATTCCCCTGGGCATGTGAAGCATATTTATAATCCCAGCATTCTGGGAGGCTGAAGCAGGAAGATCACAAGTTTGAGCACAGCCTGGGGAACTCAGTGACTTAGGTAAACCCCATTATGGTTTCTATCTAGATGTCCTCAAAGCCTCATGTACTCATAGGTGGGGCTTTTGAGAGGTGACTGGAGCATGGGGGGTGTGGATTAGTCCACTGATGACTTTATAGCTGTGATGTTGGGAGGTGAAGCCTGGTTGGAGGAGATGGGTCACTGGGGGTGTGGCCTGGAAGGTTCTCTCTCCTTCCCTCCTCCTTTCATCGCTCTCTCTGCTTACTACTGCCCTGCAATGAGCTGTTTCTCTTTTGTGATGCTGTCCTGCCTTTGAGCTAGCAGACTATGGACTGAAACCTTTATAGACTGTCAGCCGAATAAACCTTTCCTTCCTTAAATTGTGGGTGTTGGGTAGAAAGTAACTAAGACAGACCCTGGATCCAGTTTACTGCGAAGGCCCTGGGTTCATTCTCTAGTACTGCAACAAAACAAAACAAAACGAAGTTTTAGAGTTGTCTGTATAGTTTCAATTCCTCTGTTTACTTTATTCTAAATATGTTGCTGCAATAATGAAAAAATTTAAACATACATATAGAAATGTTGAAAAACAGTACAATGATCACTCATTTATATATCATATAGACTAACCAATTTTAAACATATTACAACTTTTGCTTTATCTGTATAAAAGATAAACACAGATTTGCACCTAGAATTTTTTACTTAACCATTTGAAAGTAAGTTCAAGACATAAAACTTCACCCCTAAATCAATCTTTCAGCCTTTACCTCCTAAAATAATCACGAAAGGGTCTTTTTTTTTTTTTTTTGAGACAGGGTCTTGCTCTGTAGTTCAGGCTGGCCTTGAATTTGTGGCAATCCTCCTGCCTCAGCCTCCCGAGTGCTGGATTACAGGCATGCGCCACCATGCCTGGCCTCATCTATGTCTGTAAACCTCCTCTAATCAAGAGGTCATCCTCTGTCTTAAGTCAGCTTTCCCTGTGCTGGGACCAAACGCCCAACACCCACAGGTTAAAGGACAGGTTTATTTGGCTTTTAGTTTGCAGTGGCTCAGTCCAAAGTTGGCTGGCTCCAAGGCAGAAACAGCATGGCAGAGGGAAGAAGGCTGTTCAGCCCACTGTCGCCAGGAAGCAGGGAGAGAAGGGAGGAGTGGGGACGAGAGTGCACCCTTCCAGGTAACACTCCCAACGAGCCACCTCCAGCCAGCACATTCATCTACTCCTCAGTGGGTGAATCCACTGACCAACACATGAGACTGGGGGGAGATGTTTTAGATAAAGCCATGCCATCCAAAAGGGCTCTGCCAGGACTCCTTTTGGCAAGTTTATCAATGAGCCAGTCTCAGGCTTCTCACTAGAACACCAAATGCATTTTCACAGCTGCTCATTCCCTCAGCCTTGATGTATTTTCTTCATGTGGCTTCCAAGCCCCCTGGGAGGACCTCCATGGCTTTCACCCTATCCTTCTGATCCCTCCTTCATAGTCTCCTTTCTGGCTATCTTCTCCCCAACCTCTTACTGTCGAATGACAGGGCTCTGGCTTGGACCCACTTTTCTCCTTTATTTCATTCCCTTATTTATCCACTCAGTGCCCTGGTCTTAAATACCATCTATGTGCAGACAGCTCACAAATGTGTGTCTCTAGCCCAGAATTCTCTCCTGAGTCCCAGGCTCAAATATCCAAGGCCACCCTTGACACCTCCACGTGCACACTAAAAGACAACTCCAAATCAACATGTCCAGCAGAGCATCTCTGATCATCCCCTCCCAGCTTCCACCGTCCACAGCTTCCCTAACTTGATCTCATGGCAGTTCCCTCCTTCCAGTTGCTCAGGTGCAAGACCCCAGTCATTCCTGCCCACTCTCTCCTCACATCCCACGTCCACTCTGTCAGGAAACCTGACTGCTGGATCTGCACCACACACGGATCAGAATGCAGCCGCTTCTCACCCCCTCCACTGCTGCCACACCGGTCATGTCACCACCGTCTCTGTGGCGCTGCGGTTCTAGTTGGTCTCCTTGTTCTTTCCCCTGACTTCTCTATAGCCAGAGTCATACTTCTCTGCTCCTAACTTTGCAATGGCTTCCTGTTTCTCTTGGAGTAGAGGCCAAAGTCCTTAAATGGCCTACAAGGCCCTGTGTGACCTGGCCCTCCCAGCTCTGACCTCATGGACTTGTCTGTTCTGTAACTCACGCATGACTCCTCTCAAGCCACGCTGGCCAGGAATGTGCCTTAGAACCTTGTCAGCAGTCAGTCCCCAACATATTTGGCTCCCTCCCTCTCCTTCTTCACCGTGGTTCAAATCTTACCACCTCAGTGAGGTCTACCCTTACCACTATGTTCAAAATGAATGGTGACTCCCCCTTCCCTGAAACTCCCAGTGCCCCTTTTCTCTCCTTTACTTTTTCCTTTTACCCAAACACACAATCACCTTTTAATATACTAAATACATTTTTACATTTGTTTCTAGTCTATCTTCTGTACCAGAATATTAACTCCATAAGAGCAAGAACATTGAGTGCTATGTAGTGAATATTCAATAAATTCCAGTTAAATGAATGATGACTAGACAGCTGTGACTGGTACCTCCCTCCTGGTCGGAGTTTCAAGAAGAGGTATCATCTTACATGGGATCTCAAACCAGGCTGGTCAGACCTGGTCTTGTAATGGGATGGAAGTAAAAAGCCGGAGTGAATTCTGAGGCTGAAGGGAATATGGCTCTGCAGAGCAGACCCTGGGCAGGCCCCTATCCTGACAGCTGCTCACCTGACAACCAGGATGTAGTCAAACGGCTGGGGGAGCAGCTCTCTGGCTTGCCTCCCTCTGTGTCTGGACCCAGTCCATAAGGCTGGACACAGGAGGCAGCAGGTGACTTTGATCTTTGCATCTTTCATGGACAAGGCTCCCTCAAGGACAGGCTGAAGGGCTGAACTAAGATGTCAACCTGAAGTTGACAACCTTCCCCAAGTACTCTGGAGGCTTCCTAAATTACCTACTAGGAATGCATGGGGGCTAGCTAGAGAAATGGGGAGGGCACTGGTGACATCTGCAGAAGCAGGAAGAAGACAGGTTCAGGTAGAGACTGAGGCTGCTGGGGCAGTTTCCAAGAGCAGGGGCATTACTCATTCAGTGTCCCCAGCCCCAGGGCTGATGGCCGGAGCTGCCGACCACACCCATGTATCTCAGATCCCAACCCTAGGGAGGGGCTGCTCCTCACTTGTCTCTCTCCCTCTTCCCTTGTCAGGTGGACTCCGTGAAACTGCACCAGGCCATCCGCACAGTTCTTTTCAACCAATACATGATCTCACTCCCCACGGTGGTTTTCCTCTATCCCTTCCTCAAGTGGTGGGGAGACCCCTGCCGCCGAGAGCTACCTACCTTCCACTGGTTCCTCCTGGAGCTGGCGATTTTTACCCTGATTGAGGAAGTCTTGTTCTACTATTCACACCGGTGAGCAGGGGCCCTGCCTGCGCAGAGCTGGCGACTCTCTCCTTGTAGCCCACTGATAACAAGGAAAATGGGGCCTCTGAACTGCAGGTATAGGACCGACACCCTCTGGCCTCAAGTCTCCCATTAAATGGTTAACAGGGAGAAGCTGTTTGTCCTGTAACTGACTACTGCAGACAACCGAGGAATGTTCAGAAAAGAAAGGGCAATTCCATCTGTGTAGGGTAGCAGTTTCCTATTTATTCCTATGTTCAGAATGAATCCTTTCTGGGAATCACCCCCATTTCCCAGTTCAAACAGTTGGGGTAGAGAGGCAAAGTAACCTGCCCCCAAAACACACAGCAGAAAGGGTGGAGCCCCAGCCCGAAGGCAGGTGTGAGTTCCAGCGCAGGGCGTTTCCAACCTTGCTCCGTAGATGGAAACCCTGCTCCAACCTTCAATTTGTCATGGTCTGGCCAGGGAGGAGGAAAAGGGAATCGACAGATTATTAACTATTTTTTTCCAGGCTCCTTCACCACCCAACATTCTACAAGAGAATTCATAAGCAACACCACGAGTGGACAGCACCCATTGGTGTGATCTCACTCTATGCCCACCCCATAGAGCATGTGGTGAGTACAGCTCCCATCTCCCAGTGACCGCGCTGATCGGAAGCCAGGCTCAGTTAATGACTTGCCCCGAGTCACACAAGTGAACGTCTCCAGCAAATCAAGGTCCTGCAACTACTCCAAACTTCTTCAGATCTGAGTCAAGGAAATCTTCCTCTGGTACTACTCTGGGCAGAATGGACCCCTACCTGGGTCCCCTCTCCCCCTTGATGCCACCTCCAATTTGTCTTCCTCTTGCAGGCCTCCAACATGCTGCCAGCCACAGTGGGTCCCTTGTTAATGGGCTCCCACTTGTCCTCCATCACTGTGTGGTTTTCCTTGGCCCTCATCATCACCTCCATCTCCCACTGTGGCTACCACCTGCCCTTCCTGCCCTCACCTGAATTCCATGACTACCACCATCTCAAGTAAGGCTTTCCTCCCCACAGTGGGTCCTAGGTAATAACCACCACCCTCCCCTTCAAGCTTCTGATAGCAGACACTGGTGTCTTAGTTTGAAAGTGGGTGCCAGTTGGAGGAAGATGTCTACAGGTGGAGACAGTGATGACCTTCCTGGGACCACTTTGATCTTTTCCTTCATTCTGAAGTTGGGTCCTCAAGCAAGTGGGGTTCTTGAGCTTTATCTGGATCCTAGCCGCTCTAAGCATCTGTTGTAAACTATGGATGCTCTCTTCAGAAAAACGCCTATGTGCATGAACGTCTTCCATGCAATTCTAGGGCAACTGTGCTCTGTGAAACCCTCCAGGCTTTGTCAAGCATGTTCTTTGAACCTCCTGTACCAGTCACCTGGGATGCTTACTTAAGATACAGGCTCTTGGATTAACACTCCAAATATGCTGGATCAAAGTATCCACCACAGCAGACACTGGAAACTTGCTCTTTAACAAGTTATAAGGGGTTCTGATGCAGATGGTCCCTGAACCTGCACAAACCTAACGCTGCCAGGGTTCTCAAACATACATGTATCATAATCACACAGCGAGCTTTCCAAAAGGAAGACTCCAGCCTTCACAGGTCTGGAGTGGCACCAGGAAGGTGCATCTATAAGAACTCCCCAGGTCATTCTGGTATAGGTGGTCAGGAGACAGGTGTGGGGTAAGAGGATGAGGAATGAGTGAGGCAGGAACAGATGAAATGGAGATCTAGCTGTGGGCCTTCAGCACCAGCGATGCAGTACTCTCCTCTCTCCTCCAGGTTCAACCAGTGCTATGGAGTGCTGGGGGTGCTGGACCACCTCCATGGAACGGATACCATGTTTAAGCAGACCAAGGCCTATGAGAGACACATCCTTCTGCTGGGCTTCACCCCACTGTCTGAGAGCATCCCCAACTCCCCAAAGAAGATGGAGTGAGAGGGCCCTTGTACATCCTGGCTGTCCCAAGATTCTGAGGTGGCCTGAGGCCTCATGAGTGCACCTAACAATTTGCCCCCTTCAGCCATTTACTCCTGATGGCACCATTAGGGCAGAAAAAAGACCAGCTTCTAGGAAAAGGATGGTACTGGGGCTTCCCCCCACCTACTGCTGGGACCAGAAACTGGCTTGAGAGTAAAGAAAGCTTCCAAGGCTGCAGGTCCACCAGAGGGAGGAGAAACCACCCTCAGCGGGCTCCTGCCCAGTCCCCACCACCCTCTGCTGGAGACTCCCTGTGGCCTAGGCGAGATGCAGAGGACAGAGGTGGTGGTGGCACGGGAGGTTCCTGGGGTCTTCTGGTCCCAGAGTGGGAAACTAGGTATCACTTTGCTTCCTTGTCCCCAAGAGCTTTTTTTTTTTTTTTTTTTTTTTTTGTGGGTACCGGGGGGTCGACCTCAGGACCTCGCGCGCCAGCAGGCACCCGTGCCGCTGAGCGATATCACCGGCCCCTTTTTCGTATGTGGGTTCCGGGAGTCGAACTCGGGCCCTTGCGCTTGCCGGGCAGGCGCTTAAGCCGCTGAGCCATCTCACCGGCCCTCCAAGAGCTTTTCTTACCCCTTACTCTGGCCAGAGCCAGGGCACCTTGGCCAATAATTGTAAGTCTCAGTTCTTACCAAACCAGGTCCGTCTCCACTTCTGCACCAACACAGACACAAAGACAAAGGCCCCATTTCAACTCTGTCCCACTGCACACAAATATCCTCCTCTGAAAAGACACAAACAAAAAATCACAGGAACTTCCCCTGGATTAGAACTGATACCAGTGAGGCTCACAACAAATCCTGCTCAGCAGTGGTTTCCTTTGCTCACAAAGGGAAAGGGCAGAGGCTGCTCTTCAGGGTATACCTAACTAAAGCTCCTCACCTGTTTGAACCAGAATGGAGTTTAGAACCCTCTTTCTCCCTCCAAAGGGAACCCAGAAAAACATGGCAAAGGGCAAAATCCTTTTTCCTCAAATGGTTAATCAGCTGTCTCAGCACCATTTATTCAGGATGATTTTATTTTTCTTTTTTTCTTTTTTTTTTTTTTGGTGGGTACCGGGGGGTCGACCTCAGGACCTCGCGCGCCAGCAGGCGCCCGTGCCACTGAGCGATATCACCGGTCCCTTTTTTCGTATGTGGGTTCCGGGAGTCGAACTCGGGCCTTCGCACTTGCCGGGCAGGCGCTTAAGCCGCTGAGCCATCTCACCGGCCCATTCAGGATGATTTTAGCAGTGACACCTTTTTCAAATGAACTTGAGGGTGGGGAGGGACTTTTTGAGACAGGGTTTCGCTATGTAAGGCTGCCCTTGAACTCACTATGTAGCCCAGGCTGGCCTGGAACTGATGGTGATCCTCCTGCCTCAGCCTCCCCAGTGATGGGATTATAGGCGAACACCACCACGCCCAGCTCAAATGAAATCTTACTGGTATCCTTATTTAAAGCAAAGCCCTTGGCAGGCAGACATAGACAGGAAGCTTACTGTGGTTTTATATTTTGTCACAAGTCTGTAATCCCAGGTACTCGGAAGGCTCGGACAGGAGGATTGCTCAAGCCCTATTTGGGGTCAGCCTGGGCAACACAGCCCAAGACCTCATTTCTTAAAAACAAAGCAAAACTTAATATCTGATAGGGCCAAACCTCTAGGCCAGTGATGGCGAGCCTTTCAGACCTTTCAATGATACAAACAGCCCACTATAGCACATGTGCCGTAAGTTCGCCAGCGCTCCTCTAGGCAGAACTGTCAGAAAAGACTTCCTCCTGTCAGCACCAGGACCTCAGAAGCCGCCTGCAGTGAGGCAACTCCACGTTCTTGCTGGCCTTCTACTGCCCCCCCCCCGCAACTTTGGTGGACTCTGGCCCCAGCCTAGGATAGCCTGCGCTCTTGGGATGAAGTGCATCAAAGCTCCAAGTTCTCCCTGCTGCTGGCCTGAACAGCACCTGCTCCTTCAAATAAGCATCTGGAAAAAAAAGTCAATCTTCAGTATATTTAAGAAGGGTAGGGGATAAGAAGAGTGCATAAAGAGGAAGGAGAAAAAGCAATGCATTTTTCCTCTCTAGGGTCTTCAGACTTTGAGCTACTGTAAGGGGCCTAGAGGGACAAAGACTCACTCTCTTGCTCCTTTTGCTAAGTAGGTTGTTGGTCCTTAAAAGAGGCACTTAGCTCTGTCTTTTCTGCGTCCAACAGAATGGCCCTAAATTCCCAGCAGAATAAACCAATCGCCATTTATTTCAGTACATACAGTAAAACCTTTTGTAAGCATAATTCCTTCTGGAAACATGCTTGTAATCCAAAGCGCTTGTGTATCAAAGCAATTTCCCCATAATAATGGAAACAACACGATTCATTCCACAACCTACAAATATTCATATAAAAATGATTACAATATAATACAAAATAATAAAAAACAAAATATAAGGAAAAATAAATTAACCTGCACTTACCTGCGAGCATCTTCGCAGCTAGTGTGAGGGAGACAAGGGTTACTGTGTAATAACTTTCACTATCACTAACAGAACCACTGCTATCTACTGGTTCAATGGAATTTTTCTTCTGCAACTTTTAACAAGGAACCTATCCAATGACACTTGCTTTTGCTTCCTTTTGAGGGTTTTAAAGAAATGTGACGTTGCACTGTCATTAAACGGATTCATCACTCAGACTACTACAGCCTATTCGGGTGGTGCTTTCTACAAAATTTTGCACTGTTTTCCACATATCCCTGTTCTCATTTCAAGTGAGGGATTCCTCTGCCTTTTTGTCCTCCTCTGCAGATGCGACCTCCAGAACCTCTTGCTGTTGGGAGACGATCACCCACAATCCCACAGCGAGGAGGAAGGGTAGAGGAGAATTACCGGCTCAGTTGTGATCATGTGATGTTTGGCATCACCTACTTGTATTGCAAGACACTGCTAGTTTATCAGGTTAAAATTTACTAGAAATGATTGCTAGTCTTGCAGAATATTTGCAGAAGTTACTCAAAACTCAAGGTTTTACTGTATTCAGCTTTTTTCTGTTCACTGCAGGACTTATTCTCTCACGATCATGACACTAAAAACTAAGGCAGCCTCTTCCATAACCATCCCTAACAGGAATGTGTGCAAGTGAGGTTGAATTCATCTTCCTGTCCCCAAAGTACCAATAAATCTGCAAGAGCCCTGGACACTATCTCCTGAACTCTTCCTTTGGCTTATGGAGGCCACTAGTAGCACTGAAATACCTGTCCACCTGAAGGACGGTGATAGAACTCTCTAGAAAACCATTTGATAGGAAGTGCCAGGTATGGGAGACAATAGCTGTCAGATGAAAGAGCAGTTAAGGCCAAGCCTCATTTGCAGTGTAACTGTACGTTGAGTGCGGGCCTCCTTGTTCCATCCCTCCCCAGTGTCAACTGTTACTCCATACTCCTGCAGAAGTGTCTAGAGAGGGGCTGTGCCCCCTCCATGAGGAATCACATCAACTTCTTTTTGGCTATTACGATGCCAGCTACAGCCAATGGATGGAAACACCGGAATTCCATCTGCTGGGTGATAACTCTCACTCCTGTGGCACTGGCTACAGTTCCCACGCTTCACTTAAGACACAAAAGATAACCATGAATTCAAGGCTGGTAAAGGAGATCTTAAGATTACTGTGGAGGTAGATGTAGTAGGAACCCCCAAGGAGCCCCTGCCTTAGGGGACTTCGCAAAGCTCAAAGGCTGGGCCCTGGCCGAGATTCCATGTCTGCACGCAGAGTGGGAAGTTCCTCTGGCTCTAGGGACCTCAACTGGGTCCAGCTCTTATACCCAACAAAAGGGCCCCAAACAGAAGGAAGACCAGCCAGGATTTTGCCTTTTCATATTTTTATTTTTATACATTTTTTTGTATTAAAAAGAAAAGCATAATTACCACAAATTACAAAGGACTAAAGCAGGACTAGAATAATGAATGAATCACTTCAGCCTGGGAAGCAGATACTCTCAATAATATTAATGTTATTATACAAGCTCATTCAAGTATTTTACATTTTTTTTGTCCTTTTAAGTGTGATATCCTAGCACATGGCAAAGATAATGTACTGCGAGCGTAAGGTGGAGCCTTCTCCGCAAAGCCAGAGGACAAGTTTTCCTCTCCTGAGGAACGGGCTGTACGTTCTTGTCTTCTCTGCCTCTGCCATCAACATAGCTGGAGGAGGAAGGGGGTGGGGGTGGGGAGAATCTAGGGCCCCTTCCATACAAGAGGTACTTCGGGTTCCCATTCAGGAGGGGGCCAGGTGATCCAGACCACTCTACCCAAGCTTTTGGCAAAAGACTCACCCATCCTAACCACTCATCTTCTTGCCCTTCCTCCCCATTTCTAGGGCCTTCTGAGCAGCTTGCTTTCTTTGTGAAACAATCATCAGGAAAGGGGGGAAAAGCTACAATGGAACAAAACAGAAACACTGAACAACTCTGACGGGGCTCGGCACCTCTGAGCCCCAGGGGTCCAGGCTGGGGCAGGATTGGGAGGCTTTCTCTAGTGGTAGTGCATTTGCTCCTGGGATCAGGAGAGGGCAGACAAGAACCTGCCCCTTGTGAGTGAGCCCAGCCCTTGTGTGTGATGCCTACGGGCTGCGCTGGCACGGACCAGCCTTGGAAGGGTAGAGGGTGCACAGGTTTTGGGTGGGCTGTTGCATGTGTCTCGGGTCTTAGACTGCCCGCGGGAAGATGGTGGGTGTGAAGTGGCTAGCCCCGATGGCCCCTGCCACTCTTGGCATGCTTGTCACAGATACATCGGTCCTAAATTCAAGTGTCTTCAGAAAATGAAGATGTAAACTACTCTTTGCAACATTAACTCCTAACATGTTACAAAAAAACAAAGAAAAAAGCCCCCTTCCCTCCTCAGCCTAGGTTGAGATGAAACCCTCACCTTCCCACCCTAAAGGGCTTCCCTCCTTCAGGCCTGAGAGGATTAGGAGTAAATTCTAGATGAGAACAGCCTTTGCCCTACCTCCAAGGCTTCCTTGTGCCCTCAAGCCCAGCAGAGGCCAAACACTGAGGTTTCCGTGGTGCCAGATACAGTATGGGGCTGAGTGACTCGAAGCAAAGCAAGAAGAAATAAAGGGCAGGGAAAGGGGGTCCAGGAGTCCAGTGTCCAGTACCATGTGGGGCAGGCACCAACCAGACCTGTCAGGGAAAGGCATCAAGTGCCACCTTCACAGCAGAAACCAGACACTCCTCCTTGGTTTGAGACGACTGGGTCACAGGAACAGAGATGGGCTTCCCACACTGGGCAGGGGGGGGGGAGTGGGCAAGGCTAAAAGCAATGAGGTGCCCACAACAGAGGGCGAGCCCTGTCAGCCTGGGATATGGTCTCCTACTCCCAACCTCCTGGCCAACAGAGAAAGCCACGGAACAGGAGGGTCAAAGACACTGCAGTAACTGAGCAATGAGACCACAAACTTCTCCCACTGGAGGTGAACGCGCAGTCACGCCCCCACTGAACGCAGGTCCCAGTCTGTATGGGTCCGTCCTTCATCACCCTCCCTAGCTTCTGATGACAGCAGACTCCAGCCATTCCATTGTCATTCACAGCCCGACTCAGGCAGTCAGTGGCTGGAGAAGAGAAGTCAGGTATACTCTATGTCCACATATACCTTCCTGCCACAGGGCTTCACCAATCGGCAGGATTCCCCCCAGCTCCCGGTTCCTCCTCATCTCTTGTTCCCAGGCAGAGTCAATAAGAGGGCAGGTAGAAATGGTTTGCAGCGGGGGGATGCAAGATGGGGAGACCCCACCAGACCCTCGGAGGACAATGACACCTTCTGCCACCTTTTATGAGACAAAGCCTCCTTGAGGTCTCAGAGATCTTTCAGGACAACATGAGAAATGCAGTCAGGCCTCAGCTGCTAGGTGTTCAACTGTCCCCTCTGGCATGGGGGAAGACGCTCAGGCTGAGGACAAGTGTGTTCCAGATGCAGGCCAACTCTGTTCTCAACAGTTTGAAGCCAACTTGGCCTTGGGGTTCCAAGAATAGGATGAAGGGTATCACGGCAGGACAGGGCCTGGCGTGAGGCAACAGCAAGCCGAGTGAGGACACGACAGTGGCAGCAGTATACAGACACAGGACGTCAGCTTCAAACGATGCAACAGCAGGGATATTCTGGGCACGGCTCAAGTATGAGTCGCCCCCAATTCTCTCACCTCCAGGTGGGAGGCGCTGTACACGCAACTCAGTCCAGAGGAAGATCCTAGCCAGTCCACGCCCAGGCACATCCAGGGAAGGTGGGAGCTCTTCGGGTTGACTCCACCGAGGAAAACAGGCATTCGGGTATTATTTCAGATTCCCGCTCCACAATAAGGCAACTTTTAAAAAAATATTATTTCCAAGAACAAAACAAAAAAAAAATTCTAAGGAGAGGGGAAAGACATCACTTTCTATAGATCAGGAGGGGGTTTTCTGATTTTTTTTTTTTTTTAATGGTCAATTTTTTTTTCTTTTTTTCTATTTTCGCAAGGATGGAAAGGTCAGAGAAAAATAAAATAAATCATCTTTCAATAGTCTTTTCTGGTATGAGCAGCGTTTCTCTGGGCTGGGAAGTAAGGGAAGTGGGGAGAGGGAGTGGAGAGAAGCTGAAACCTTCCCCCAACTCCCACTTTTAGATCCTTTGGTTTCCTTCTCCCAGAAGGTGGCAGAAGGGCAAGGTGGGGACAGTGGGGAGAGAGCACGGCCATAGCAAACCCCAGGTGGTCAAGGGGCTGCTCTCCCGGGGCCCAGGTGCCGTCAGAGCCTTCCACGGGGCCCACAGGGCCTTCTGGTGGGCTGCATAGTTGGCTTCAGGGGAGCAGGAGGAGGCTGTGGGTGGGGACCAGGGCTGCGGCCTACTAGCCGCGGGCAGGGCTGAAGAGTGATTTTGGTAATCCAGACAAACTATCAATAATTTAAAACTTGATATATATATATGTATATATATATATAAAAAATCTCCCCCCTTTCCCTCCCCCCTTAGAAGAAGCTAGGATGGAAGAGTCGTGGAGAGAGGAGGGGGAAGGGGATGTGTGTAGGCTCCTGCCCAGTGGTACCTCTAATAGCCCAAATGGTGTACACACTGCTACTCAGCACAGAGGCCCGTCCTATTAACTCCAGGCTTGTCCCTTCTCTGTCCCCTCTCCTGGGACTGGGCACCCCCATGGACCCTTACCCACCCCACCCCTTCCCCCAAACCCCAGGGGCTAAGGGCTTTTCACTTTCCCAAAGTCTGTGTGTCCGAGTGCTGGCTTGTCCATTTAGCATCTTCCTGGATGGATTGGCCAGTAGGTGGTGTAGGGAGTTGGCTGATCATGGTGGCAGGCCTGCTGGAAGATTGGGAGGGGCACCGCTTCCTGCCCTCACCACTGCCACCACCTGCTACCACTGGATGTCGCTTGTGGTTGCCCTCCTCACCCATGGGGGGCTACGAAAGAGGAAAGAGTCACAGGTAGACGAGGGGGCACTATCCACAACTCCTTACCACAGCTGTCTGCAGATGACATTCCACCTCCGAATGTAGATAATGAAGGGGTCTGATCTTAAACAACAATACCCAGCTACTAAGCATTTCTCTGTACCAAGCACTGTGCTAATTTATGCCCATTCTCTCATGAGGTCCACACCACCCTTGAATGTGGACATCATTAACCCATTTTACAGATGAGGAAACTGCCACAGAAATGTAATTTGCCCAAGATCTCACAGCTGGCAAATGGCAAAGACAAGTTAGGTCTACTTATTCCTAAAGACTAGGCTTTTATCCACACAAATTTCTGCTCCCATCTGAGAAGGTACCTGCTGCCTAGAAAACAATATGTGAAATGTGGCATGCAGCATGCTGTCTAAGCTCTGAAGGACAAATGCTCCTGGGACTCACCTCAATCCCCTTCAGGCCCCTAAACAGTCCAATGAAACGAAAATCAGACCACAGTCCAGTACAGCCCCACCGTTACCAAAGTTCTATAACCTTGAGGACATGTCCTTCCTTTTTTGGGGTACCAAAGCTGTGAGCCATTGCTCCCCCTAATAAATCTACCTATCACATAAGGTTCCCTGCACCCCTGCCCTGAATGGGTTCTTTACACTGGGAGACTGGCACAGTGCCGACACTACGTCCTCGGGTGGCCAAGCGTCTTCATTACCCATCTGTGAAGACAGCAGTACGCCCTGCCTACCCTAGGATTCAAAGAGCTCAGTGTACACGCAGAGTGCCTGTAATACAGAGTAAATATTCAGCGGCAGCTTAAGTACACATTTTACTATTGGGCCGCATCCCCTGCCATCACAAACTCTTCAAAGTCCTTCCGGCGTCTCCGGAGTCCCTGAAGCACTTGGCACAGAGACATCTAATCAGACTCTGCGGCATGAGTAACTCCAACCTCTTCCCATGACAATACACTAGCAATAATCAGACCCACCACTGGATGTCACTGTTGACATCAATTTATAAACTTGTGGATTGGATACTGATCTTTTTCAGAAAAGGCAAACACATTTATCATGGGTAGTCAATCCTGACATAAACAGTACTTGTGAAGATCCTATTTTTGACTTTTAGGGGTGAACCTGGGCACAGCAGCAAGGAGGGTTATAAACATTCAAAGAACCTTAAGATGTCTTAGCAACATCCATAATGGGGAGAGTGAAGCAACCACACAACTCCCCACCTGGCCTTCCTAGTCTATCCTCACCCTCCACTTTACAGATGGGGAAATGGAATATAAAACCCAGAGCGGGGAGAGGGGGCTCCCTGGGCTAGTGACACAGCTGGGACCAGACCTAAGCACCCTGATTCCTGGAATAAGTCTCTACTGAGCATAAATGGCGAGTTGAAAGAATCGAGATTTTTTTCACTTACATCCACTCGGAAGTCTTCTAAACGTCGGAATTTGCCGAGGTATTCTTGTAGTTTGGGGTCAATGTCCAAATTTTTGGCTTTGGAATATTTCAAGAAGGCCCAGAACTTCTCCAACCCATAGAGCTGGCCTACAGGGAAAGAGAAGAGAAGGGAAAGGTAGCAAGAAGCTAGACTGCCGAGAAGATGAGGGTAAAGAGGCTGCAGGAGAGGGAGGTGAGGTATAACAGAGAAAGACCTAGGTGGAACTGGAGAGACGGGAAGAAGGCCTAGAGGAGGCAGGGCATGTGGAGAGCCAACTCCATCTCTTACCAGCTTCATAGTCCTTCACAGTTTCCTCCTGGAAATCCTTGAATATGTCCAGCCGGAACTTCTTCTCCAGACCGTAACTATAGTATCGAAAAAGGCACTCTAACCCGTATCTGTGGGAACACAAATCCGAGAAGTCAGGGCATAGTGTCTTCATCCGTAAAACGGGGAAATGTACCTATGTATGATAGTAGAGGAACTATGAGAGAGTTTAAACCCAGACCCACCACTGGATGTCACTGTTGACATCAATTTATAAACTTGTGGATTGGATACTGATCTTTTTCAGAAAAGGCAAACACATTTATCATGGGTAGTCAATCCTGACATAAACAGTACTTGTGAAGATCCTATTTTTGACTTTTAGGGGTGAACCTGGGCATAGCAGCAAGGAGGGTTGTAAACATTCAAAGAACCTTAAGATGTCTTAGCAACATCCATAATGGGGAGAAGCTCTCCCTGTATTAAAAAAATGGCAAGTACTCTTGAAGAGAGCTAATATTCAAGGCTAGTCTAAAGAGCTCCAGCACCAAATGTTCATGGTTTACCAGGAGTCTGCGAACTCCATTCATCCCACCCTACCCCCATTTCCTCACTCTGGTTCTACTACATAGTGCTCCTGGCTGCTTTCTGCTGTAAAAGCACAGTTGAGTAGCTGGACGGAGACCTTAGAGCCCACAAATCCTAACACATTTAGTATCTGTGCTTTTCCTAGGGACAGGGTCATGCCAAGTTTGCCCAGACTGGGCTCCAACTTGCGATCCCCTCTTCAGCCTCTTGAAGTTCTAGGAGTGTGTACCACCATGCCTCGTTTATCTGTGCTTTTACAGAAAAACTGTCAACCCTGGTACAAGCTCTCTGTGAAGCCATTTAAACCTGCCAGTCAGTGTGTTTGTCCAATTATCTGAGGCAGAAATTTCACTTCTAGGAAATCTGTGCCAAGGAAATGGCCAGAAAGTATGGATTAAGATTTTATCCGAGCATAAAACATTCACAGCAGCATTACTGAACAAAATTCTAACAGAGAAGCAGTTCAGAAATACCATAGTAAATCCACAGAATGGAATATAAGTTGTTAAAAATTACAGTGTAAATATGTAATGAGATACTGAAAAATGTTTGCAATATACATATTATCAAGTGAAAAAAACATGTTTCAAAGTGTCATGCTGAACAGCCCTATTTTTGTACATAAATATGTCAACTTCACATCTATGCACGTATCCAAAGCCAGGAAGGGCAAAACATAAAAAATACTCATATTGGTTATCTTTGGGAGTTGGATATCCAAGAGATTTTTCTCAGCTGTATTTTCTAAACTTTCTACAAAAAGCATTTAACGGCTTCTGTAAGAAGGAAAAGAAGCTGAACATTTTAACAACGTGGAAGAATGCTCATGCTTATAATGGGAAGAGGGTCAGCAGCACACTCCCAGGACAGTCCTGATGCCGGCGCATCGCTCCTCGCCGTCTCTGGACTGAAGGGCGCTTCCCTAGCCTCCCCAAACACTCAAACCACTTACAGGGAACACATGTACTATGAAAATCAGGGCAGCAGGAAAAGGAGTTTTAAAAAAGGGATTTTGTATGGCAAAATACTGTAAACAACCTCAGTTAATATAGGAGATGGATTAAATAAATCACAGTATACCCATATACTGTAAGACCATGCTACAGTACAAATATGGAATGATTTCTAAGATAAAGTATTAAGAAAAAATGCAAAGCGCAAAAAAATGAAAATAAATAAATAAATAAATATTGTATATAATGTAGGAGGCCATCTTTGGTACAAACAAAAAGGGGAATTGTGGTGGTGTGGGAGAGGAAGCAGGCAACTACTTGCTTACACAGAGAGGACCCATAAGATTTTAACAGTACTGGCTGCCTATGGGGAAAGAAATTAGACTGCAGGGGGCACTTTTCACTAAATGCCCTTTTAAACTCTTTAAAATGTGAGCCACATGAATTTATTACAGTATTTGTTTAAAAATAATATATATACATATACGCATAAATAAATGTAAGGCATTTCCAACTCCAGTTCTGGATGAGACTCAATGGGGGCCCCTCACCAGCCCCAATCACCAGCCCCAGCCCCTGGGCCACGTTTGCTCACCTGTAGCCTTCTTTGGCATCCTCCAAAGCCAGCTGCTTGAACTCCTCATACATCTTCTTGTTGAAGTGATCTCGGAGGAAGAAGGACCAGAAGCGGAACAGAGTGTTCATCTCCTGAGACTGGCCAATGCCCAGGCGCTTCCGCTCTGACAGGGAAGGAAGGAAGCCACATGATAATCAGGCTGCTTTTGTTCCAGGAACAAAGGATCCTGGGACCTAAGAATGGGGTCCTTTGTCTTGGACCTCTATATGCTTCATCAAGGGCTGCTTCAGTCACCCAGCAGATATTCACTGAGCACTAACGATTCTGTCCCAAGTGCTGCTGCTGGTTACCACCCAAAATGGGGGCACCAGCTTCTCAACTAGGCCATCAGTCTAGTTCTTCATCTCAACTGGCATCACTTTCAAGTGTAGGCAGAACAAGGCAAAACGTGAACAGATAATTTATAAATTCTCTAACAAATCGTATTCTGCTCATTGCTACTATTAACAAGTACAAAATGGTACTCCAAGAAATTACACAACAGCAAAAGTACAAGCAACAAAATTAGTACAGACAAAAAAGACATCATTAAAAGAAACACACGAAAACTCGTGCATTAAAAAAGTGGAAAAAGCCAGGTATCGTGGCACAATGCCTGTAATCCCATCACTCTAGGAAGCTGAGGCAGGAGGATCACAAGTTTGAGCCCAGCTGGGCAACTTAGCAACCCTGTCTCAAAAATAAAAGGACTGGGCCAGTGAGATAGCTCAGCGGCATAAGCACCTGCCTGGCAAGAGCGAGGTCCTGAGTTCGACTCCCGGAACCCACATACGAAAAAAGGGCTGGTGATACTGCTCGGTGGCATGGGCGCCTGCTGGCAAGCACGAGGTCCTGAGTTCGACTCCCGGTACCCACATACATACATACATACATACATACATAAACGGACTGAGTTGGCTCAGTCCAAAGGCCTTGGGTTTAAACCCCAGTGAAAAAGAAAACCCACGGGGGGAGAAAACATTTGCAGATCACCTATCAGACAAGGGACTTATATCCAGAGTATATAAGGAACTCCTGGATTTAGTAATAGGACAAATAATACAGCTTTAAAAAATTGGAGTAGACTTTTCTCCAAGAAGATATACAAATGACCAATAAGCATATGAAGAAAAATCTTCATCATCTTTAATACTCAGGGAAACACATATGAAAACCACAAATACCACTCCACAGCCTGAAAGATGGGTGTAATAAAAGACTGACAACAACAAGATTGGGAGGAAGCACAAAAATCGAATCCTCATATACTGTTGTGAGAATGTAATGTGGTGATGCCACTATAGAAAGCAGTCTCGAAGTTCCCTGAAAGGTTACCATGTTATCATGGCTACCAAATGAGCCAGCAATGCTACCCTTCACCCAAGATAAATAAATGGAAATCTAAGTCCATAGAGAAAGTGTACACGAGAATGTGTAAGGGCATTACTACTGACAGACGAAAAAGCAGACACTCGTAACACCAATCAACTGAATAACAAAATGTGATTAGTCATGAAATGGAGTATGATTCAGCCATAAAAAAGGAATAAAGTACTGATATATGCTACAACTTGGATAAACCCTGAAATCATACTAAGGGCAAAGAGTCAGTCGCAAAGGACCACCACATACTAAGATTCCACTTATATGAAATGTCCAGAATTGGCAAACCCACAGAAACAGAAAGGAGACTGGTGGTTCTGTAGGGTGGGAGGAGTGTGTTGTGGGTAAAGTTCACGGCACAGGGAATGAGCAGTGAGGGTACACGATCTCTTTTGGAGGTAATAAGAATGTCCTATAATTAATTCTGGTGATGGATGCACAACCGTGAATATATTAAAAGTCACAAGAAGCAAACGGTATGGTATGTGAATTATATCCCAACAAAGTTACTACACACACATGACAAGAGAGGAAGAGGAACCAAGAATATAGTGCCCAGGTTTTGGACCTTTCAAGTCAACGTATCAGAATACTACAATTAAAAAGCATCTCATTTTGTGATAAAAGAAAATACGCAAGAGCATCTATCAAAGTTCATTGCTTACACTGTCTTCTAAAGCAGAGGTGAGCGAACTCTGTACTACGAAAGGTCAGAAAGCAAGTATTTCAGGCTTTGCAGGCAACACAATCTCTGTCACCAACTCTTTTTCTCCTGCAACCTCTTAACATGTAAAAACTGTTCTTAGTGGTCAGGGATATAGCTCAGCAGCACAAGTGCCTGCCTGGCCAAGTGCAAGGTCCTGAGTTCGATTCCCGATACAAAAAAAAAAAAAAAAAAAAAAAACCTGTTCTTAGCTCCAGAGCCATGAAACAGTCCCCTGGCTGGGTTTAGCCACAAGCATCCCGTGACAACCTGTGTCCTATGGAATACCACCTACTTCCTGCATACTCTTCTGACGGATAGTGGGCCACACCAGGCAATGGCTCAGGTGGCAATCTTGCCAGAGATACAAGTCATTGTCATTTTCTGTATCAATGGAGGAAGATCAAGGAATGGGAATATTCTGAGTGCTTAGCTTCCTGCACTTCAAAAGCATCTGCCCTGAACCTTGAACCTAACTTTAGCCTTTCTTATTGTAATGTCATGTCACTTTTCCTTCTAAGGCCAAAAAACAGCCACCTGCTCCCTGCCCTATAGCTGTTACACTCTGGACCAAGCACTGTACTGGCCCCAGAGGGTCAGCCCACTCCTTCACTTCTTACCGTTAAGGCAGCGCCTACGATACTTGTGGTAGACATGTTGTGTGAAGCCATTTTCCTTGAGCAGCTCATGGGAAGGATGCTGGAACTTGGGCAGTGACTGAGGAGTACAGCCATAGCTGCCAACTGCAGGTGTCCCTTCTGAGGGGCTAGAACTACAGAGACAACAAGAAAGACAGTGTCACCGGATTCTCCTCAGCAGGCCTACCATAAGGTGAGGAGGGGCCCCTCTGACGCCTTCTATCAGCTAAGATCCAGCCTGTCATAGTGTGCTGGGCCCCACAACTAACATCTAAGAGTCTGACAAACTTTTTTACATCACCCTTCAAAGGTTTTTTTTTTTTTTTTTTGTGGGTACCGGGTGTCAAACTCCGGACCTCGCGTGCCAACAGGCGCCGTGCCGCTGAGCGATATCACCGGCCCTTTTTTCGTATGTGGCTACCAGGAGTTGAACTCAGGACCTCGTGCTTGCCAGGCAGGTGCTTATGCCGCTGAGCTATCTCACCGGCCCGCTTCAAAGGTTTTAAGAAAAGGTCACTGAGGCTCACGGAGACTGTGAGACTCCTCCAGGGTCAACGAGCTATTAAATGGCAGATAGCTGTCCAATGCCCAAAATCTGAACATCTAACCATTTACATAAACTGTTAACATTTAACTTCCCTTAATAACCCATCGTGCATTAATCCATCTATATTTTTCTCAAAACGCTGCCTATTTTCAGCCTTCAGTGGCTTCTAAACCTTGGCTTAGAACAGGTAACGAATGCAGGTTACTTTACTAAAAGCACATAAAAAGGAGTCTGGGCTCTAGGCTGAGAAGACAGGGCAATGGAGCTAGGGTGGGGCCAAGGAATCTAGAGCCCTGAGTATGCTAGACAAGCACTCCACCACCAGTCCACATCCCCAGTCCTAAGCTGCCTTGGCTGGGTTGTGAACTTGCAATCCTCGCCTCAGCCTCGGGAACAGCTGGGGTAACAGGTTGGTTTTCTTTTTCTTTTCTTTTTGCTATGGGGCACTGAACCCACAGCCTCAGGCATGCTAAGCACCCGGTCTACCACAGACTTAACAGCTCCCGTTCTTGCATTTTTCCCCTAGTACTGTGGATTGATCCCAAGGTCGCTCTACCACTGAGCTACATCCTCAGACCTTTTTATATTTTCTTTTGAAACAGGCTCTAAGTTGCCCAGATGGAACCTGAACTTGAGATCCTTCTGCCTCAGTACTAGGATAATAGGTGTGTGCCACTGGTAGTGCCTGGCTTGACCCCTGTAATTTTATTCAATGATCTGACCATCCTATTTTAGGTAAGCAGCAGATACCCAGATTTGGAAATCAATTCAGAGATATTGCCTCTCTAAGCGTACCAGAGCCAGGTGTCGTGTGAATGTGACTCTACTTTAGAATACCTCCCCTTCCCAGGCGCTGGACTAATAAGCTTTCACTATCATCAGCTGCTTGGATTTAGCTAATTCAGACCACTCGTCTTGGTCTCGTGGATTTCATGGTCAGGATCCCTATTCCACAGGTAGCCTGTTCTCCTCCCCCAGGGCCCCAGTACCTAATGGATGCAGTCCGAGGCCTGTGCTCTCGGGAGTCCATCACCCAGCCCACGTGGCTCTCCAAGGGTGGGTTTGAGCTGTGCCTTGTCTTCCTTTTTCGAGGCATCTGTAAAGGTTAGTCCAGGTCTTATTATCTGTACTCCTACAACTCTGAGCAGCTTCAAGAAGCCTTACAGGAACAGACACCCTCACATGCACGGAACCTCACATATTACAACAGCATCTTCCTATCTATTCCCCACACCTCTCCCTCAAGGTGTGAGGCAGCAACTGGTCCAGCTACTTCACAGGTGAGGAAACGGCAGCCTGGGAGTGAGGTGATCTGCCCGAGGACTCACACTTGGTCAATCCTTCTTAGGCCACCGCTCCTAAGCCTGGTGTATTTTGCAGATGTGGTCACTCAATCCTGAGTGAGTCCTTCAGCCTGAGGACAGAGCAAGCAGGGCCCTTGGCACCGCCCTAGTTCACACAAGGCAGGGGAGAGAAGCCAAGCACTGCAAGGCTAAGAAGTGGGCCTAGGACCCAGGCCAGCAGGAGTCTCACCTTGGCATCTAGTGTCCGTCCTTCTTTCACCACTGGGTAAAACCGTGACGTCTGGCTTGAGTCTTTAAGCTGTGGGGTCCGGGGGGTGCGGGGGGTCCTGGCATTACGGTAGTTTGGCGATTCTGGGACAGTGGTCGGGAGAGAGCGGGCAATGGTGGAGGGCTCAGGAGCACCAAACAGCTTGTTGGCCAGGGCATCAGTGGGAACTACACAAGCAGAGAGGGGTCAGCAAGCAGAGGCAGGCCTCCAGCCCCCTTGCCCACACCAGGTCTCCAGGGTCTGCCGCTCACCTTGCTGGAACCGTGGTGGCCCAGGAGGAACTTCCTGGTTGGGATCCACAGGGGGTTCTGGGGTCAGTGTGTCAAACTGCTCCCGGCTGATCATGTTGACTTTCTTGAAGTTCTCAACTTCTTGCTGCAAAGGATGTGAGATGGGTGACAAAAGACGTTAGTCAGCAAGCTGCTCTGGCCTGCTCAGGAATCAAGCCTGGCAGGAAGCTGGAGAGCAGGGCCCACACGCACATACACAGAATTCTAGTCCCCAGGCTCTCAGCTGCCCATCATCATTCCTCAGCCTCAGTCACCTTGGCACACAGATGCTAATCCAGAGAGGCCAGTGCTGGACTTGCCCTCCCTGCAGTCAGTGAGATCAGGCCCACAAGAGCTACCCAGGAGCTCACTGTGGACTCCCCAGGAGCTCCAGTGCCTCCCCACATCTCTTCCTGCCGCTGCCTTGTCGCACAATGGCACACCAAGCACACTCCTACCTGTTACACACGCTCCCAAAGGCTCACCCACCGCCAAACATACTCACTCTGTGAAAACCGAGAGATGTCTGGACTAGACCTATCTTTTTTCCACTTTCTACATTTAAAGCTCTTTAAAAGATGCCTTTTAAAAAAGCTCTTTATACACATCTAATTTGCTTAAGAATACAAATAAGTCTTAAGCCTTTTTCTACTCTCCACAAAAAAGTGTATTACCAACTGGCATAACAAACACGGACGCTGAGGCAGGACGGTAGATCCCGTCCTCACATGCATTTACAGCGTTCCCACGTATCTTGTTCTTAAGGCCCCAGCAAGGTGTCAACCATCTCCTCCTCTCACACACGAAGGCACAAGGCTCTGGACTGGAGGGACATGCCCAGGGACACAGCTAGTAAGCCACCTTCCCTATACACTACAGGTACCCTGGGTCCCACACTGCCGCAGGAGTCTCACCTTGATCTGGGAATATTCAGGTTCGAATTTCTCAGTCCACAGGTCCTGCTCATAGTAGAAAAGCCCATCATTAATGACCTTGGCCAGCTCGGCACTCATCTTGGCACGAGAGGTGTGGTTGCCTGTGCGATCCCCTCCAGGGTGCCGGCGCATGTAAGGTGGCGTCTGGGTGACAATGAGGATCTTGTTGACATCCCGGTCATCGATCTCATAGTCAGAGTCCTCATCAGACCAGGCGGTGAAGGTGTTCTTCCGCCCATCCATCTGTTCCATTTCCTCATCAAACAGGAAATCTAGTTCCTCTTGCTCATCCTGATCCTTAGACATGAGCTGCTGGGAGGGAAGGTGCTGAGGCAGAGAGGTCGGGTGGGCAAACCTGGACTCTTCTGGCTTCTAAAACAGGGACAGATCGAGAAGGAATCACCAGGGGCTCCTTGGGCCAGGCTCAGCAGTTGTCCCATGGGAGGGAGGCTCTGGTTCCTTAGCATAAGACTCTCACAGCTCTAGCCCTGGTAATGCCAGATCACAGATGTCCTCCCTAGAGTCAGCATCAAGAAGAAATGGATGTCCCACACATAACCAGGTTCCTCCACTCACAGCTCATGTAAGAGTCATTCTCAAACCACTTTTTACTTTCATATCCTACACAGTAGCTGGCCTGGGAGTGAGCACACAGCAGAATTTCAACAGGTTATTCATCCATTCATCTAACTATGCATCTCCCAGTACACTGGAAGCTCTAGGAGGCAAGGTGGCTTGCTTTCCATTACACACTCAGAACCTAGACCGGGACCTAGCAATAGCAGATGTGCAATGATCTGACAAATGCAACTGTCCAATAGTACCAGGCTCTGTATGAAAATCCTAAAAGCAGAATAATGAATAAGACAAGGTCCCTACATTAGGAAGCTTATAATTCAGTGGGAGAAAAGGTCAACCAACTAGCCAACTGCAATGTAATATCGTACAGGCTATAAACAGGATTTCTGGTAGGACACAGGAAGGGTGCTTAAGCAATGGTCAGTGAAGGCCTCCTTGAAAAAGTGGCTACTAAAGGATGAACATAAGTAAGTCAGATGAAGGCAGGGACAAAGTATCCTGGGCAGAAAGAAGAACATGGACCAAAGGCAATAGAAAACAGGGTACCTTCAGCGAGAAAAAATATTTCCAAGTGTTGACAGACTGAATGTATCTGACACTCTGAAGCACTGGTCACAACACCTACCCACAAAAGGCAAATTCCCTGCTCTGCAAAGAGCTTCTCCCCCAAAACCCCAAACCTATCTCCTTTAAGGTTCAAGACAGGCCAGGCTGGATGGAGGAGGGACTCCGATTCTCGAGTGGGGGGGGGGGCTAACGTGGCTCCATCTTTCCAAAACGTTTGCAGCTGGTAGGCCTGAGTCATGTAAGGTCCTTGTCCAGTCCCTATCTTTCTCCTCATGACTCTGGCCTGATTATAATACTTTTGGGGTAAGGGCTAAGGCCAGAACAGTGGGGAATTATGGGAATGAATAGGCAGAAAAGATGAGGAGCCAGTCATGGTGGTGAGAAGAATAAGGGAACACAAAATTCTGTAGTACAAGGTCATCTCAGGCCTCACAAGCCCCAAAGACATCATCAAAGGGGATGGAGTGGGAGGAGGTGTTGATTTTAGTTTGAGATTGAAACATTCTCTAATACTGGATTCCATCTGTATTATACTGTATATTTATATTACTTTACTAGTTCTTCTTAAGACCAAGAAACTGAAGCCTTGAATTATTTAACAAGCTTCCCTGTGTTCCAGTCTAAAATCAGTGAATGGAGTTACCATACCTAGGCCATGCATCTGCTCTCTCTCCCTTCCCTCTTCTAAAGGCCTGGGGGCTAAATGCAGCCCCTGGGAATTAGATAAGGTAAAAAGAACAGCCAAGAGTCAAGAAACATGAGCCATTGCTGTCAGATGCTGCATGACCTCTTCCTATGAAGAAGCCACTTAGCCAGGTGTGATAGCACATGCATGTTAATTCCAGCTACTTGGGAGGCTGAGGCAGGAGAACCGAAAAGGTTGAGGTCAGCCTGGGCAGCTTAGCTAGACCTCATCATCAACATCAACAGCAGCAGCAGCAGCTGTAACACCACCACCTCCAAAAAAGCAGCCACCCCTGGAGACCCCTGGAAAATGGAAATGAGTCATGTCAACCCTGCAGCACAGTCACTACAGATGACCTCAACTGCATCACAACCCTGGACTACTGGACTTCTTGATCTACTCTCCAAGCCAGAGCTCTATATCCATTTCAGATCTCCTAGGACTCCTACCCAAGGCCCTGCAACCCAAGCAGGGAACATGGCCTCACCCACCTTAGGCCGTGCTGGGGAGGGTCGAGGCCTCTTCTTGACTTCAATCCAGTTCTCAGAATCCAGGTCAGGAAGGCTGGCAGACAGGCCCTTGGGCAGTGTCTTTAGGTTGCTGACCTCCTCTGTCTTGGTTGGCACTGGGGTGACTGCACGAGGAGAGCCAGGTGCCGACTCTAAGGGTGGAAAGGTAATGTCCTCGTCACTCTAGTCCTCCTGAGGCCAGCTCTGAGGACTGCAAGCTGGAGGATGAGGACAAGAGGGGGCATCTACATGCTGGGAGTGGACCTACCTGTCTCCTTCTGGTAGTGCTGGCGGGGAACAAACTCAGGGCAGTTGAGAAGCTGGGAAAAATCAGTCTGTGAATAATCCACTATGGGGGGACCTGGAAGAGGCCACTTCTCAGGCTCTTCCCTCCTGCGGACTTTCTCATCAACAATCTCCACCACCTTGCTGTCCTTTAGGGCCTACAAAGAGGAGAAAGGGATAAGGAGAAAAGACTAGGACAACCTGAGGTCTTGGTGATGCCAGACAACTGGGTCCCCATGAACTTGGGTATTAAATTCAGCACCAGCAGTATTAAAAAACCGGCACCTTCTTGCATGACTGGCAGACACAGGCAATGTTCAAACTTGTAGGAAGAGACCAACATGAAACCACACCACACTCTGCAATTCTACTTCTAGTAAACTCAAGAACACTTACAGGTGATGGTATTTGATAAGATTTGGACAAAAGGCCATTAATAGCAGGGTTTTTTTTTCAAAGAAATATTTTGATAGCTTTTTTTTTCTTAAAGAAACTTTTATAGTACAGCCATTTAATGGAACACTATATGGACATTTATAAAGACAGCTTTACAGTATTAGTGCTTAAGTGGAAAGACACAAAAAATATACTGTCAAAAAAGCAGGTGTGGGCCGGTGATATAGCTCAGTGGCATAAGCGCCTGCCTAGCAAGCGTGACGTCCTGAGTTCGACTCCCACATTATAAAAAAAAAAAAAAACAGGTGTAAGCCAGGCATGGTGGTGCACACCTATGATCTAGGCTACTCAAGAGAGGCTGAGGCAGGAAGTTTTCAAGTTCAAGGCCAGCCTAGGCAACTTAGCAAGACCATGCCTCAAAACAGAAATGAAAAAATGGGCTGGGGATATAGTTCAGTGGTACAGCACTGGTGTGAGGCCCTGCGTTTAATCCCTATTACGCTCCACCCCAAAGGCACAAGTCAGGGTATAAAAGATCTCTTTTGTATTTGAATTTTTAAGTAAAAGCACAGATATACTCAAATAAACTACTGTTATGTTTCCCCAAAGCCTCATAAGCTCATAGGTGAGACTTTTCAGAAGTAGCTGGAACTAGGGTGTGTGAATATGGATTAAGGATGTGTGGTAACTAAATTAGACCACTGACGGGTTTAGCATAGTTCTGGGTGTGGATGATGTGAAGGTCCACCCTAGGTGGGGGTGCCACCAACCAATAGGACTGTAGCCTGAATGGAATAAAAGGGAAAGGGAGGCTTGCTACTGCTACTACTGTTTTGCTGCCTTCTGCATACTCTGCCATGGACTGCTTCTCTTCTGCCATGCCACCCTGCTTTGGAACCAGCTGACTATGGACTGAAACCTTTACAGACTGAGCCAAAATAAACCTTTCCTCCTTTAACCTGTGGGTGTTGGGTACTTTGTCCCAGCAATGAGAAAATAACTAAGACAGATTTTGGTACCAGACGTGAGGTTGCTGCTGTGACACTAGCTGGCTCTGTGGTTCAGAAGCCTTTGGAACTGGCTTGCAGAAGAGTTTGGCCAAGTTCAGAGACTTTGCAGGAGGCTGAGATTGAGTGTGGCAGATTAATTAATCTGGTGGAAGAAATTTCAAGGCAGTCTAATGTTGAGGCAGTGGCATGGCTACCTGTTGGGGGCTTTTAGCCAGATCGATGTTGAGAATCAAGAGCAAAGAGTAGAGTAGAACAATTTAAACATTTTTGAGTTTGACCAGAAGGAAGCTCCAGTGAAGTTGTGGACTGCAAAGATGGAGCAGGAGAACTTGGTTGCTGGAAAAAAAAAAAAAAAAAAAAAAAAAAAAGACAATAGAAAAGATGGCCTGAGGACATCACAAAAACCAGCAGGACTCCAGCCTTTGTGGCCTCAAAATTGCATAGGTGAAAGACTGCTTTGAGAAAAGCGCTCCAGAGAACCATGTTCCAGAATGGCCTATAGAATTTGTTCCTCTAGATTGGGTTTATTGTGCTCCAGCAATCCAGGCACTCAACCCCAATGAGCCGAGAGAGAAGGAAGCCTGGCTACTGCCCAGCTGGCAGCAGACTTTGGTATCACCCACGTGGTGCTGGTTTTAGATGCACACAGAATGAAAGAGTTGTGGGGTCAGGAAGGCTTCCACTCAGATTTCAGAAGGCCTGGGAGGCCTGGCAGTGTGTCTCTGAGAGGGCAGTGTGTGAAGCTGAAAGTGCAGTGGAGACCGCAGAAGGTTGGAGAAGCCAGCCTGAGAGGAAAAATCTGAGGAAAAGTCACAAGGAGTGAGCAAAGCCAGCCCAAGAGAGAGGCCATGAGGGCTACAGCCACTGGCAGTGCCACCCAAGCCCTTTGGAGTTCACATCTTACGCATATTGCCCCAGATGCTGCCCATGGAACTATAAGATTTAATGTCTGTCCTGATGGATTTTGGTCTCATTTTGGTCCCATTCCTGTCTATCATCCTATTTCTACCTTTTGGAACAGGAATATTTATCTCGTGCCACTGTATGTTGGAAGTATTTAACTTTCTTTTCATCTTTACAGGGGGGCCTGAAGCTAAGAATCTGCCTTAAATCTCAGAGAATCTGCACTTGGACTTTTCAGTAATGCTGAAACTGCTAGGATTTTGGTAACGCTTAAGAGATGGACTAAATGCATTTTGCATAAAGGGATGCACATGAGTTTTTTCCACTGATTGGTTTAGCACAGTTCTGGATAATAGGAAGGCCCACCGTAAGGTGTGGGTGGCACCAACCAATAGGCTTGTAGCATGGATGATATAAAAGGGAAAGGAAGGCTCACTGCTGCTGCTCTGCTGCCTTCGGCCTTCTCTGCCATGGACTGCTTCACCTCTGCCACGCCACCTTGTCTTTGAGTCAGCCAACTATGGAATGAAACCTCTACAAACTATGGGGCAAAATAAACCTTTCTTCCCTTGACTTGTGAGTGTTGGGTATTTTGTTTCAGCAATAAGAAAGTAACTAAAACAACCTACTATGGGTATGTTAGCTCTGGGAAAAAGAGTGAAAATAAGAGTAGGGACAGGAGTTTACTATTTATAAAACTTTTTGAGATGTTTTAAATAAATGAAAGAGGGAAATGTGAATATGTGATAACATACTCTGTTAATGAGGCTAAGGAAGAGGCACTTTTGTATGTTGCTGAGAAGGCAAAGGGTAGAATCCCTGATAAGGCAATTAGGCAGTATCTAGCAAAATTACAGATGCATTCATGTTAACTCAGCCATCCTACTTCTAGAACTCTAAACCAAAGATTTCTGGCAAAAAAAAAAATATAAAATGCTAAATATACAAGGCTATTCATTAGCACTAATGCAGTTCATGTATAAGTACAAGACTAGATACAATGAAAATGTATCTATGGCTGGTGAAAAAAACCGTGCAGCATCCACAGTGGTGTATGAAGCAACTGTAATAATGAGGAATATTGTTCCATTACATACTATTTTGTAGTTAGCTTCCAGGGATATAAAGAAAAACACACAACAAAGCAACTGAAGAAATTCATGAATAGTATGCATGTCACCACTGGCCAAGAAAGAGGAGGAACACGAATATATGTAGTAGCATTTTTTTTTTTTTTTTTTTTTAACAGAAGCATTTAGAAAAGGTCACCTATAGGGGAAGGAGAAAAGGTGAAAGTGACAGAATTTAAGTTAGACTTACACGAATACACTAAGTTGGAACCACGTTAAGTATTCTACATAAATGAAAAACAAGTGAGAAAATTACAAGAGCAGGGGAGACACAATCCCTAAAAACCTGAGCAGAAGGTGAAACTAATAAATACTAAGTTGAAGGCCTAAGCAAAGATTATTTCAAATGACTTGAAAATACAACCAGTTATTGTGGAGACGTTGTAAGAATAATGTGCCTACACTGTGGAATAAAACAAATGACCACATTGATGCCGTCAGGAAATTCTGGCAAGAAAGAAAGGAGACAGGAAAAAGGTACAAACATCGTTAGCATTAGGTAAAGAACTGGTATTCCTGAATTTTAATTAAAAATATCAGTATAATCTCATACTGTATTTTATTTTACCACAAAACCCCTTAAGAAAGTGATCAAGGAGCATTTAGCACTCCTGGTAACTAAGACTATGGGTAACCCCCGAAAAAAGGAACGGAAGTCCCTTTAAAAAGTAACCGATTTCCTGATCTGGAACAGATTAATTAGGGTCCCACTGGCCAAATATGGCACAATTTGATCCACTTTTTTCTTTCTTTCTTTTTTTTTTTTTTGAGACAGAGTTTTGCTATGCAGTTCAGGCTGGCCTTGAACCCACTGCAGAGCCCAGGTTGGCCTCAAACTTGTGGTGATCCTCCTGCCTTGGCCTACCGAGTGCTGGGATTATAGGCGTGTACCACCACAACCAGGTGACCCACTATATTGACTGCAATGGGTTGAAATAAATAATGTTTATATCTACGTGTTTATAACAATACACAATACTAAAACAAAAAACACTTAAAATCTCACTGGTCACCTTTGAAGATTATTAAAGATCAACTCCTAATTCTGCAAACTATTAACAAAATGAAAAAAATAGAACACTTATATGCCCTTCCTATATACCATTAGTGAATAATTTATGAACCAAAGTTTTTTTCTTGAAGAGGTATTAGAGCTAATAAATGAAGACTGAGAACATCTCTATAATGAAATCATAGGAAATGATAATCAAGAGCAGCTTCTATCATAAGACCAACAACAGATGAAAATATTACATGCCACCTGAGAGAACACACCATTATTTATGAAGTATTCTTGACAAGCAGGGGAAAAAAAAATGCATAAACCTGAATGTGTTCCTAGCTTTAGATCACTAATTTACCAGAAACTGGGAATACAGATGAATATGTTTTGTGTGTGTGTGTGTGTGTGTTTTTTTTTGGTGGGTACCGGGGGTCGACCTCAGGACCTCGTGCACCAGCAGGTGCCCATGCTGCTGAGCAATATCGCCGGCCCCTTTTTTCATATGTGGGATCCGGGAGTCGAACTCGGGCCCTCGCACTTGCCAGGCAGGCGCTTACACCGCTGAGCCATCTCACTGGCCCTACAGATGAATATGTTAAATGACTCCTCTGTTCTGTGGGAAAATTTGTTGAATACGCAACCCAGTTTACTCATGTAATAAATTGCCATGAAAAAGAGAGAGGGAAAGGGAAGCTTAGTGAATCATGGAAGGGAGACATGCAACTGAGATGAATTCGAAACTGGGTATCTGGTGTTATTAAGAAATTGTTAATATTTCTAGGTGTGATGATGTGGTGGTTTTTTAAACAAGTCTTCACACTGAAACATGTGGATGAAATGCCAGGTTCCCTAGGATTATCTTTAAACTTCTACAGCTATAACAGAGGACACATATCATGAGATAAATGGAACAAAACTGGCTGGAAGGTGTTACCTGTGGTATGTTCACTACGCTATTCTGTCTTCTTTTGCAAATGTCTGACTTTATCTCTAATAAGAAAGAGGTAAGAAAGGAAGGAGAACAGGAAGTTAGCTAAATTTTAGGACTTTAGAGGGAGTGAGACATACCGCAAAGATGAGTGAAATGTCAGTGGTGAGGGCCTGCACTCGGTGGAAGGAAGCAATAAGGGTAATGGGAAGGAAACCATCGGCATCCATTTTCCGTCTCAG
The DNA here is from genome assembly GCA_028451465.1 of Erethizon dorsatum. NCBI lineage: Eukaryota > Metazoa > Chordata > Mammalia > Rodentia > Erethizontidae > Erethizon > Erethizon dorsatum. The sequence goes on along the minus strand of CM051836.1, from coordinate 9,407,793 downwards.
GAAGAAGTCTCGCTCTAAGTTGTCCACGCTGAAGTAGTATTCACTGAGTGGAGGGGAGAAGATGGATCACTGAGCGATTGCTGCATCATTTACCAGTGGCTTTTCTGCTCTGCTGTCCACCCCAGCAGTCTCAAACCAACTGTCACCTGTCCCATCCTCTTGCACAGAGTGAGGGCTGGAAAGAAATGATGCTATCCCTTCATGACCCTCTACGTTAGGTCAAATCACCTCTGCCCTTCCAGCCTGTGGCATGGCTGGCATACTCCTCATCCTCCTTTAAAATCCAGTTCCAATGTTGTTGGTCACTTTCTTTTCTGCTCCTAAAATACTTGTAACACTCTCCTACAACAACCTATCTCCTTGGGTGACTCATCCAGTGAACTGTGGTTAAGAGCAAAGATTCTGCCATCAGAAAGAAATGGATTCAAATTGGTGTTACTTATTAGCTATGAGACTCCAGGCAAGTTACTGGGCCTGTTGGCTCATCTATAAAATGGGGATGAAAGACCCAGCTCATAGGAATTCCGCAGCTGAAAATTACAGGATTAAATAAGATAATGCTTGTAAAGCACTTAACACTTTGTCAAGCCAATGGTGAGAACTCAAATGTTTGCTAGTACTTGTTCAATGCTGGCACTACAAATGGAAGCACAGAGAGGACAGCTTCTAGGAGTTTTCCCTCCTTCATGTTAGTGGTAGCTTCTAATTTCCTTAAGGCTAATATGGCTGGATTTCTACAACAGACAATAATAGTCGGTTTAAGGGACAAGAGTCAAGTTATCTTTCACAGCTCCAACCGAAGTCACAACTGCAGCTATGCTCAGAGGAACTCATCTAGCCCTGCTCTGCCACATGCAGCCCTTGGCAGCCCTGACCCCTGCGGTGCCTGCGCACTCACATCTGACGCTTGATGTAGTCTTTCAGCAGCTCCTGGTCCACGCTGTACAGCTCAGTGCTGCTGACATTGTCAAAGTAGTAGGTGATGTTGTTCATGTACTTGGGGGTGCGAGGCCCCTCTGTACCATCAAACTTCCGGTAGCCAAACTGGTAGTCAAAATGGGCTACGGGAGAAACAGGAGCCATGAGGAAGAGAAGATTCCGGCCCACCACCCCGCCGCACTCCCATGGCATCCCGGAGCCCAAAGGGGCCTCACGTACTTCGAGTGCCACCCCGGCCGCGTCCCCGGCCGCGACCACGCCCCCGTCCACGGCCACGGAAGGAAGCCCGCGCCCCACCAGCCCCATCACTCTTCACACTCGACGTCTCATCCTGGTCATGCCAGGCAGGCTCCGGTTTAGTCTCTGGTTGCCAGGCTGGGGTGGGGGGGGCCAAAGTCACAGGCATGTAGGTGGCAGGCTCAGACCCTATGGACAGAGGGCATGGTGTCAGGCCTGACAGTGTCCCTCCAGGCCGGGCCCTCCATGCGGGGCAGTGCATACCTTTGATTTCCCCACGGTTCGAAGGTGTGTGTCTCGGCTCCTGCGGGCGAGTGGGCCGTGAGGCCAGTTTCTCTCTGGGTACTTCAGGCTTCATGTCTATTTGCAACGGAACCCACTTGTGTTTGTTGCCTGGGGGGACAGCATGGGCATGGAAGAAAGGCTTGAGAGAGGCCCCCCAGATCCAATTCTTCTCCTGCTCTGGGCTTTGGTCCGAATCACAACCTGGCGACATTTGGCAAATTCTTTTCTCTCAGACTTCTTTTCCGTCTCTAAAACAAGGCAATCAGTGGCCCTCTGTGACGGAGGTTAACTCCCAATACTGATTTCTCCAGGATCAGAGACTTACCTTCTAAAGCCAGACACATGGCTGCCTAAAATAAACACTATAGTTCCCAGACTCTCATTAGACAAAATGCTCCCTGTTAGTTAGCAGGTTAAGTAGCTAATCCCAAGTGGAGTGCCTAAAAGGAAAAGAGCTACCTTTCCTTTCTCTCTTCCTGCTAGCTAGAGGGAGCAGGAAATAGGCAGCCATCTTGGACAATGAATTGGCCAATACACTGTAGCAAGATGAAAGGAGCCGGACTTGCCATACAAGGCCTGGTCTGCTTACAACAAGCTGCAATGTGTGAGAAATAAACTTTTACCTTGTGTGGGATCTCTACTGGAGCCACCGAACCTGTATCCTAACCATTCCTGAAGGTTTAGGGACGTCCCTAGGGCAGTGAAAATTTGTCTTTAAGAGGAGAAACTGATGGACTCACTATGGCTGCCCCAACTGCCCAGAGCAATCAGCAACCTCAATGACCTGAAATTCCACTGCAGCCCACCTGAGCTGACAGGTCCCTTCTGCCCTGCTGCCTACTCCCAAGTCCTGCTCCAAGTCACTCACCTTTCTTTTTCTGCCCGCTTCGTTGGCAGTCTTCATCTCCATTCTTCTCCTCCCCCGATTCATCTGATTTGGTTTTCAGGCTCTCCTTACTATCACTCCCCTCTCCTTTCTCCTGCTCCTTCATGTCCTTCTTCAGCGGCAGCTTACGCACAGGCTGAGGCTTGTGAGACTGTGGCTGTAGCAAGAAGCAAAGTGACAAGAAGGGAATGTGTATGACACCTCCTAAGATGGAAGGGAGGGGGCTCCTTGTCACTAAGAAGACAAAGAAGCTATGGCATGTGATGGCAAATTGGACTGGATGCAGCCAAAGGCTGTCTCTATCCCTGAAATGCTTTTGCTGAGACACATGGTCAAACAGACTAGGAAGCAGGAAAGATAATTTGTCTTTCCAGCTTACCTGAGTCTAAGTGACATAGACAAACCCCTGGACAGGGGTACTCGGGCCCAAAGTAGCCAGGTTTACTCCCAGCAGTGGGGATACCATGTGGTCCTGGTTGTCAGGGTAGAAGATGTGCTGGCCCCTGGCCTGTCTACATCAGCTCTAAAAAGTAAGGACTTCACCCACTGAAGGCGGTCACAGCCAACAAATAAGACAACAAAAACACTGGGAGAAAAGAACTGCCCAGGAGTCCCCTCTCTGCTGGGGCACAGGAGAGCTACTTAAGCTTCCTTAAGTTGGAGGCTGGTATTTGGCTTAACACCCACTCTCTGAAATCCCAGCACTTGGGAGGTTTGAGCAGAAGAACTGCTGTGAGTTCAAGCCAGCCTGGGCAACACAGTGGGTTTGAGGCCAGTGTGGAATACATAGTGAGACCCTGTCTCCAAAACAACAACAGAAAATCTACTATCCTATTTCACTTGTAGAAAATCCAAGTGCAGTGAGCAGAACACAGGCTTTGGACTACTACAGCACACCTAACATCCAATACCCACTTGGCCATAAAGGGGTGACAACTGACTTTTAGAAGTCTCATCAACAATGGGAATCATAAAAAGGCCCATCTGTGAGTCCCTGTGAGGTCAGAGATGACAGACAGACAGCAGCTGACAGTCCCTGAAACAAGGCGGCTCAAACAATGACAATTTCTAGCTATTTCAACGTTGCCCGTGTTATATGAGCTACTACTGTCTTTTTCTTCTGAGATGGGGTCTTACTATGTTGCCCTTGCTGACCTCAAACTCCTGGAACTCAAGGGACCCTCTTGCCTCAGCCTCCTAAGCAGCTGGAACAACAGGTGTGTGCCATTGTGCCCGGCAAACTACCCCTTTCTAAAAACGTAAGACCCAATGCTCTGGAAGCTTGTAAAGCCCAATGTGTCTATGTGGACAGAGTTCAAATTGCCCATCCTCCCCCACAGACTCACCTGTACACTCTTGTGGGCTATCTCCCCAGGTGTGGGCCAGTTGATTGCATCTCCAAAGTCACCAACCTGCAAGGCACAGTCTATGAGGCCCAAGGGTGACCCTGCCTCTGCTACTCAGCTTCTCCTCACCCAACATCCAGCTCCACTGAGAATTAAGGGTTAGATCAGTGTGTCCATTAGGACCACCCACACTGGGCAGCCCTGCTATGCAGATAGGATCCTTAACTACCTGGCAGCCCAGAAGCACTTACTACAACAGGAGAGTGGGCGCCACCTCCAGCCATCCCGTGGATGTCTACTCCTACTCCTTACCTTGCTGCCTTTGCGCTGTTTAGGAGCTGCAGCCCTCACCACCTTGGCTGGAGCAGAATGTTCTGTGGGAACAAGGGACAGATAAATGGTTATACAGAGCTGATGTGCAGGCCACTGCCATCTCCTCACCCTTACCACCGTCCCCACCACCCTACCAAACCCGCAGGTCCCCAAAAGCAGCAGCCATAGTGGAGAGAAGAAAGACATGCTCAGTCATCAACAACATTTTTACAAGCCCCTTCCTGAACATATCATGGATACAAACAATGCATAAAGTGACCAGCCAAAATCCCCCAAATCAGAACTCTGAGCTGGGCAGAGGTACACATATACCCTTCCCTGAGAGGGAATTCTACGCCAGAGTTACTACCACCATTCAGGGCTCCCAAATCAAGGCAGATTCAAGAAGGAAATGTCTTTTAGAACTTTGTGGCCCTAACATTCCTGAAGTCTCTGAGCAAGCAGACTAAGGCTAGTGATCACTGGGAAGGCAAGACAGAACTCTAGGTGGGCAACGGAGAGGGCCAGGGACCACACCATGGTCGGCTCTGTCCTCAAGGACTCGTGGTCGATGGAAGAGCTAGCCTCTCAGTGTCCAAAGAAAAAGTGGGCTCCCATTTGACTTGACAGTAAGTACCACCTTTAAAATCTCTTCTACCCAGTCATGGTGATGCACGCCTATAACCCCAGCACTGAAGAGGCTGAGACAGAAGGACTGCCACAAGCTCTAGGCCAGCCTGAACTACACAGTGAAATGCTGTCTCAAAACACAACAAAACATCTATACTAATCATATGAGCGCTAAGCATAAAAATATCCATCAAAGCACTACTTATAACCTCTAAAAATGGAAAATAATCCACCTATCCAACAGTAAGGAACTGGTTAAACAGATTTAAGTTCATGCATTTTCAGAATAGTAATTAAAGATAATTATTTTGATTGCTGTGAAAAGATGGACACCATGAGAACAGTTCAAATAAATTACCCCTTTTCTGTAATACAAAAATGTGTATGTGCATACACTCATGGCACAAATTCTGGAAGGACATGTATTATCAGGAATGACAGTGTGTTTACAATAATTTTAGTTTTTCTACAAAGACAGATATGAGCTTTTTTTTTTTTTTAGGCAAGCATTCTATCACTGAGCTACATCCTCAGTCCTTTTAAAAATTCAACATTTTTTTTAGACAGGGTCTCGCTAAGTTGCCAAGGCTGGCCTCAAACTTGCAATAATCCTCTTGCTTCTGCCTCCAGCGTAGCTAGGATGACAGGCACGCACAACTGCACCTGGCCGGACAGGGGCTTTTAAGAAAGCAAACAATTTTTTTTTTTTTTTTTAAATAAAGGTAGTAGCTCTAATAGGTCCAGTCCCTTCTACTCCCCACACTTATTTTCCCAGCAGTTTTGAATATCAAGGTTGTCCGTCCCTTCCTCAGATACCCACAGGAAAAGGCACATCCTGGGGCTGTGCTCATCAGCTTCTCCCCACACTTTGCCTCTACTGTTAGCCAACCATGCTAGGCCAAGAGCTGCCCCCTGCCCCTGTGCAGAGAAATGCACCCAGCTGGCCTCAAAAGAAACACTCTACTCCTTCAGCGTCCATGTTCCCTTAATAAGTAGGCAAGACTATGAGGGCGATGCACTCCTGGCTCCCAGCCCTACCAGAGACACCCCCACCCACGACACCCATTCCACTGCATTCCTCACCCCCAGTGCTGGGGAGCAGAGACCCAGAAAAATCTCAGTCCCGAGGATGGTGCCCTTAGACCAGGGAGCCATTCTGTATCCGCTCTCCTGTAACCCCTGGTGGACCCAGACAAGCCTAACACCCCCCACCCCCAGTTCTCTGATGAGTTAAAAGATTTTCACCCACTGTACATAAGGGCCAGGCTAGACACTAGTGTGCACACCTGAGCTACGGCTGGCAATGATTTCTCCCAGCACTCAGCAACATTCTGTACAAGTTACTAGGGGGAACACAGGCCAAAGGGCCCACAACACAAGTTTACTAACAGGAAGTTGGGAAAAGGGATCAGGTTCAGAGGCAAGGTGTTTTGAAGACTTTCCTTGAAAAGGTAGGGCACACTTTTTCAGGTCACTGGTTTTCTCTTGCCTTTTATTAAAACACTTTCAAAATTAAGAAAAGTCAGATACTGTGATCACCCTGCCTAACAGTTTGTTCACTACGATCACAACGCAACACAGTAAAGTTCTGTATTGAAAATTCAGTCTCGTCACACTGCCCTTCCTCAGAAGGCCCTAGAGATTCCCTATTTCACGCCAATCCCAAACAAACCAGGGGAACATGGCTAGTCTGGGAGTTCACAGGCATATTCTTAAATTAGTCCTGTTGAAAAGCCCACCCCCAGGCCCCTCTGTCCTAAAGACCAATAGTACTCTGTTCTTACTCTGCTCCCAGTTAAGAGTCTCAGGTTACCCCTAAAAGGAATAAAGCTCTCGGAGAGATAGAAAAATCCACTGGCGAAAGAAAACCATCTGCCTTCCACACATCTCTTAAAAATCATACAGGGTCCTAGGGAAACCCAGAAAATCTTCCACAAATTCTTCTCAGCACTGCGGAGGCTGGAAAAACTAGACTTTTTTTTTTTTTTAATGTGGGTACCAGGGGTCGAACTCAGGACCTCGCACTTGCCAGCAGGTGCTTGTGTCACTGAGCGATATCACCGGCCCTAGACTTTCTGACTTGACTTCAATCACACATCCCTTTCTGAGTTCCATTCCAGCCACCCACTGTATGCTCACATACGTGCACACAACACACGCAGAATACAAAGGTCCAGCTGAGCTTGGCAGACGAAATGGCTCATGATGAAAATCAATCTTCTCATAGGCACCAAGCCCCACAGCCACCACCATCCCAACCAGATCAGAAAGTCTCTGCCTCCTGTCTCTGCATTCTGAAACTTGCTCCTGCCACAACTGTCCCAAGCCCAACTCAGGAAACACCATCTTCCACCTGCTGCCCTCCCCCCAAAAAACTGCTGCAGAATGTTAGTTGAGTCAAAAGGACCACACTTCTAACCTTTTGTTTCAGTCTACAGTGAACTAAGGCTGCAAAAGGGGAAGGTACTGCAACCCCAGAACTAGCAGGGAGCTACAAGTCACCATTGCTCCTATCAGCTCATCAAGAATTCCACGGGGCCCAGTGGTTCCCATGCATCCACTGGGGCAAGAATGGATCCAAAATCTTCCTGATGCAATCTTAGGGCACTTTTTTGCATTTTCTTAGTAGTTATGATGGCAGGGGAGTGGTCCTAAGAAACAGTGAAGTGTAGAGACATAAGTCCAGGCCAAGGCCCAGCTGGCTTACCTGCCCAAGGATCTCTGGGGTCCAGGATGCCAGAGGGGAGTATAGCACAGAGGCCCTAGGATGGTCTTCCTCCTCAACTAAGGCCTATCAGGGGCCATAGCGTAGCTGAAGAGGAAGAAAGGCACCTTCCGTCCCACAGGACCATCACCAGCCAGGAGCCAGTGCTCACTCTGGCTCAGGAGGACCAAGGGGCTTCCTGAACACATCCACACATTTATTAAAAGTGGAAAAAAATCTCTACGTGCAGGAAGCAATCTGAATCTGGTGGTGCTGGGGGCTTTTTCCTGAAGCTGTATCTGCACGGCAAACTATTTTTAGTTAGGTTACTTAGATTTAAGATTATTTTGAAAGGCAGGGAGCAAGAACTAGTCCACTCCTGCTGACAAAGAAGGGAGGGAACCAAGGCGAGCAGGTGAGTGCCAAGGGATGGCAGAGGAGAGCTGGGATGGTGGCTCCCAGCAAGGTGGAGTGCTGACTCTCCCTGCGACCCTGATCCTTAGCCTAAGCGTGCGGCAACCCTCCATGCAAACACACCTAGGAAGCCAGGCGCCCCACAGCTGACGACAGGGGACTTGCTGTCAGATTTGGGTTTGAGTGTCCACCTATCTGCCCCTGGCAGAGCCCCACGGAACACAGGCCTCCTCTGTAAAAACTGGAGTCCTAGTTATTCACAGGATCACTGGAACATTCAATGAACAAAGCCAAGTGAGGCCGGTGAGATGGCTCAGCGGCGTAAGCGCCTGCCTGGCAAGCGCGAGGGCCCGAGTTCGACTCCCGGAACCCACATACGAAAAAAGGGCCGGTGATATCGCTCAGCGGCACAGGCGCCTGCTGGCATGTGAGGTCCTGAGGTCGACCCCCGGTACCCACAAAAAAAAAAAAAAAAAAAAAAAAAGTGAGAGTCCCTAGCACATAATAAATGCTCCACAAATGCTAACTATTATAATTCAAATTCACACAACAAGCTCAGTACAGTATTTAAAGCTATCAAGAGAGATCCCTAAAAAATCTCTCAGCATAGAAGAAAATCAGAGTACACTGGAAAAACTCTTGGGAATCAACTGGCTCAGTTCACCCAACCCAGACTATAACCCCGAAGCCCCGTCTTCTTCCAGGCAGTGAGTGGCCTGAGGGCACCTACAGAGAGATGGCTAGCTCCGGGGCAAGTTTCCCTAGGAAACAAAGAAAAACTGCAGAACTGTGCAGTCTCTAGAACTGGGGATTGAACTCAGAGCAGTGCCACTCAACCCTTTTGAAACTTTTATTCTTTTTAAACAGGATCTTATTAAATCATTAAATTGCCCAGGCTGAGCTCAAACTTCTGATCTTCCTGCCTCAGCCTCCCAGAGTGCTGGGATGACAGGAACGGCACCACATCCGGTTCTTTTAGTCTTAAATGATGAAGGAAAGACGGGAATTTACCACAGGTCCTCCAAGGACACTTTGGCACCAAACTCTAATAGAGAGGAAGGAAGAACTTGTGAAGGCCTAGAGTTCTCCTGCTGTTGGAGAAATTCAGTCATTCAATTTTTTACACACCTCAAGGAGTCTCTTCAGGTACCAAAGGGGCCAAAACCCATAAATACTTGGTACAAAGCCACATATAGAGGTTAACAAGTTTTTTCACTGGGTGCGATGGTGCCCACCTGTAATCCCAGCACCCAGGGAGGCTGAGGCAGTAGGATTTCAAGTTCAAGCCCAGCCTAGGTAACTGAGCAAGATCCTATCTCAAAGCAGAAAATAAAAGTGGGCCAGGCGATGTAGTTCAAGGCGAAGGCCCTGGTTCAATCACCAGTACCACCACCACCATTAAACACACACACACAAACACACATACACACACAGAGTTCTTCTCTGGACAGTAAGGCAGCTGCCCTTCTGAAATAAAAGCTACCAAGAGTGGCCTTAGTCCTCCTAAACTACAGCAAAGACTCAATTCAACCAATGGAAAACTAACGAAGGCACGTGGTGATTCAAACTCATCAGGTCATGGCACAAAGAACTGGTTAAGAGGAAGGCAGAGAAGCTGGAACTGAAACGAGGGACTGGAGTGATAAAAGAGATGGGACAGGCTGACTGAGAAATCCTGCAGGACGGAGAGCAGGTGGCTAGAGACCAGATTTCAGGCCTGAGGACTGGCAGAACAGGGGATCCAAATGATCGCTTGGGAGGCAGCATCAGCTCCTGGCATGTGAAAAGGCTGAGTTTAGCCTGACTGATGGGGTCAGGAGCTGTTTTCTGTCCATACCCACCTGTCTGCTGCCTGCTATTGGCCATCAGGTCCACCTTCTGAGGGAGGAGCGACCCCACCCCACCGCCAGACTCCAAGTGTGGGGAAGCGCCTCTGCCGTGTGTTCTCACTACTGTAAGTGTTACCCGCCTGGTAACACAGCCTGGGCTACATAGTGAATTCAAGGCCAGCTTGGACTACACAGTGAGACCCTGCCTCTCCAGACCAGTGCTACCTAAGGGCAGGGACCAAGCTGTGTTCACAGAAGAAACCCAGGGCCTAGGTCGGGCCCTGGCAACACCGCTGACACTTGTGAGGTCATGGCCTCAACCCTCAGCGTCAGCCTGAGCCCTCCCAGGAAGAAAAACAACTGTGCTGGACACACCTGGCTTCCACAGGAACCTAGGCCCCAGCCCAGCCTTGATTCACAGCCAACTAAATGCCTGAAACCAGTGCTGAACCCCCAACGAAACTCCAACACTTGTCAGATGCATGACCATGGGGACAGCCACGCTCTCCTAACTGAACTGAAGGTAATGTGTGGAGAAAGAAAATGCAAGATCTCAACCAATGAGATTTCTCATCGAGGCAGGAGAGACACTAGCAGCAAAGTATGGACACGATAATATTAACAAGTGCAGAAGTCCGTGGTAAGCACGACACACCGTTTTAAACTCTACATGATTCTCTTACTTCACCTTTAAAATTACACTGGGTTACATTCCTCTCATTGATCCAATTTTATAAATAAGGAAATCAAAAGCTGGGCGTGGTAGTGCACGCCTGTAACCCCAGCACTTGGGAGGCTGAGGCAGAAGGATCTGCGAGTTTGAAGCCAGCCTGGGCTACACAGTTGAGTTCACGGCCAGCTTGAACTACACAGTGAGACCTTGCCTCAAAAAAACCAATCAATCAGTCAATCAGGAAATCAAGGTGCATGGTAGAAAGGCTATCTGTCAAGACCACAGCCAGCAAGCAGAACAGGATTTGAAGGTATGCAATCTCTTAACCAGCAGGAGGAGGAAGAAAATCTACAGGGTCCAAATTACCACCTCACAGTGGCCAACAGGCAGGCTCCCAACAATGGCAAGGCCGCGTAAGGTCACGGGGCCGGTCAACCCTGGGACTGAATGCCAGTGACCTGATGAGTGTCCCTCCCCAAGACAGAGCAAAGGTAACTGCTACCGACACAGCCCAAGAGTACCTAACTCCAGCACCTGGCAGCCCTACGAGCAAGAGGCATTACTTCCAGGTTGGCTTCCACATTCTCTACTCCAGACTCTGCCCTGGGAGGCTCTTCAACCACACCCTGCACCAAAGCATGGAGGCTGGGAGCAGGGGTCCAGCTGGCGAGGGCTCCACCATCTGCCTGGAGGAGGCCACCTGTGCCTGTCCTTCCCGAGCTGGCCTAGGGACAGTCTGTGGAAAGCCTGGCACACTGAGGTGCCACCCAGCCTGGAAATGGGGCACACACACAGAGGAGGAGCCTGGAGATCGACAGGCCTTTTGCCCCATATCCACAAACCCTAACAGCCCCTAGGCAAGACCACTTTTCCAGAGTACAGAGAATGCTGAGTTAATCCTCTCACCTTGTTCAGGATTTCCACCTGCTGCCACTGCTGCCCCTTCTTAGAGGCCTTTCTCTGCCCAGCCCTCCCACCCAGATTTCCTCCAAACCTTCCTGCAGATAAGACACAGTAGGGGGCTAACGGGTAGCACTCTTTGGGGGAGGTGGCACAGAAAGAGGAAGGTGGGAGGGAAGAAACCTTCAGAAGGTCAGACCATCTTGAGGCCGCTGAAAGGAAGCTGCAGGTCAGTAGCCAGCTGGAAGTGCAGAGTCTGCGTCCCCTTGGCTGGGACGGGACAGGAGAGGGGCAGAGGGCAGCCGCCCAGGCTTCAGTCACATGATGCTGGCCTGCTTGGCCCAGGCTCAGCAGACTATCTTTAGCCTGTGGTGACCCAGGCGCTCTATGCTCCCACTTTCCCTGCTCAGAAATGGACCCTACAGCCCTAAGGTGGCTGTGGCCACCCCCACAACTGGTACCAGTCCCTGAAGTCCTGCCCAAAAGTTGAAATAATCATCACAGCTGAAATACATCAATAGTCACTAAAGTCCCTGGCCTCCAGGCTCCCTTCCCTGCCTTTTAGGTTCTAGTTAGAATAGTAATAATCACCTTTTACTACACATTGACAAGATATCAAAAACTGATCTAAACTGCTATGTGTGATTTCATCTACTTGCTGCAAAAAGATATTATTTCAGATGTCTAGAAAATGAAACAGAAAGGACTTATCCGAGATCATACATTATATGTTGAAGCAAGATAGCTCCTCACTCCTTAGCTATAACATAAATTCTCCTCAGGAGGCCTTGCGACTGTCCGGTGTAAGGTGCTACCCACCAGCAACTCTGGATCAAGTTTAATTCCGCCTACAGAAAAAGGAGTAGGGTCTTCAGAAATGGTTGCTACTTGAAATGGTTGCATGTGTGTACAACTCAACCCTTCCAGACCACAATTAATCATCCTGCCCTTACATGGCCTTACACAGTGTCAAGTTCTTTCCATGCACAGCTCACTTAGGTTTCACCACCACTCAAGGTGGGTTTGATGATGATCCCCAGTTGGCAGACGAGGAGACCACGGCTCAAAGCAGCTCAGAGACTTGCCCAATCACAACCACCAAAGCAGTAGGCAGCAAAGGTGGGACTGAAACTCTGGTAGAGTCCAACCCCATCGTGGCCCTACTGGTTTACAATGCACCCTATATGAAGAATTACTGGGAGTGCCACGAGGGCAGGAATCACTTCTACCTTGTTTGCTGGTCTCTGAAATCCAAGATTACAGTCTGTGTGTGGTAGGCCCACAGTAAAAAATAACTGACGGGATTTACGTAAGTATGGTTGCTTCTCAACTTCCAGAGCGTTCTCTTCTAGGCAGAGTGACTGATTTTCCCGGTGCACTACAACGGAACAGCACAGCTGCAGTCTGGCGTTCTCAGCACGCCTCTGGGGTCTAGATCTACGCTCCATTCTCCTTGGAAATGTAATGAGCACACTTTAATCCACACCAAGGGCCAGCTGTGGTAAACAGGACAGAGAGGGCATGAGGCAGACAGAACACCACACCAAACTCCCCAGGTGTCACAGACCCCAGGCAAGAGGGCAGCACCTGCTAAGGGCAGCCAAGGTTCTCCCATCAACACATGAGTTTTCAAGAAATGTAGCAAAATAAAGATCTCTGCTGGGCATGGTGGCTCACACCTGTAATCCCAGCACTCAGGATGCTGAGGCAGGAGGATCACTGTTAGTTCGAGGCCAGCCTGGGCTACACAGTGTGACCCTGTCTCAAACAAACAAACATCCCAAAAAAGTAGATCTCCAAGAGAAATTTACTCTATTCAGATTTCAGAAACCCATTCTATAAACTGCACTCAGCTTGTAGCTCAGGCAAGCTCTCCTCCGCCCTGGATTTCAAGAGCCAATCCAGGACGCGAGGCAGAGAGGCTCCGCTGCCCGCTTGTTTCACTACCCTCACTCAGGACCTGGAGGTTTTCTGTTTCTGGAAATCAACAACTGCCTCAAGTAATATAAACTCACTCTTATTGCCCTAAGTCTTAGAACATTCTGTGCTGGAAGAGGCTCCTGAATCTCAAGAAATTACTTTGGATTATTCTCATTACTGGAGTGGAGATGCTGATCTCAGACTCAGCCAGGGCTGGAAAGGACTCGCATTGTATTTACAGGAAAACTGACCCAGGGGCTACCTGCAGGCGTCCAAAGTTACCAGTGGACTGTAGAGCTGGCAGTGGAACATCAAGTTACTGCCAGAGCTCCTCGGAAGCCTGGGAAGCTAGTATCACCCCCAACAAAAAGTTCTGTGTATAGTCACACCCACTCACAGGTCGAGCGCAGGGCCTTAGTATCAAAGGAAGTGTTCCCCGCACTACTGAGGGTGCTCACAATGTCCATCTGCTTGCAAGAAATGTCTTGAGTGGAACTGGAATACCTGACTGAAGGGGGCGGTACTTGGGCCCCACATTTCCACCCAATTTTCCTCTCTGTGCTATGCTGAGGAAGGCTGAACATCTAGCTTTCTTTGGAAGAACTAGGATAGGTGAGCCTGGACACCTCTCGCTGACCAGCACCCTCACAACACTCAACAGTTACAGAACCATCAATTAAGTAACTCAAAAGACCAGGAGCAGATGGATCAAAACTGACTGATCTCTCATTCAGCTTATGGCTCAACAGGCATTACCTGGGCCATTCACCAAGGAGGGCCATGAGACTAGGTTCAAGAGGCAGAAAGGCAGCTTATAGGGTTGATCCTAAGAGACAGACTTAATCATCTATTTGCCTAAATTTTGAAAGGGATCAATGACACTTTGCGCATAAGGTTAACAGATTAAATGAGGTATTATTTTAAATAAACCTAGAACACAAAACTACCATGAATGCTTGGCAGTCATTTCTTTTTCATTTCTTTGGGGCAATTCTTCAATCTCCCCAGTACCCAAAAAGGAGGGTTGGGAGAAGGAAGATGCTTGCCAGACTTAGCAAATGGAAATGCAAGAATCCAGCTGAAGCGGAATTTCACATGAACAGTGAGCAGTTTTGTAATACTGTGTCCTATGCGATATTTGAGACACACAATAAAAAATTATTCACACCCACTCACAGGTTGGGTGCAGGGTCTTAGTATCTGAAATTCTAGTTTAACTGGTATTTTTATTGCTAAATCTGGCTACCACAGACAGACCACTGTCCCATTTTCCAAACTCAAAGTGGGGAAATGGCCAGAGTCCTGGGCTAGGATGCCACGCCTGGCTCAGATATCACAGCCCTTGCTGCGTATATTTGGCAAGAATCCCCCCTTGGGTGTTTTCAGTCTCTCCACTTAGAGGCCTGTGGTAGAGATAGGTAGAATTCTGTCATCTGCCATCCTTCCGGTCCGAATATTTTGTGATTCAGTTCTTACCCCCACTTGATTGCCTAAATGCAGCTAGCTTTCCAGAACAAGCTTCCTCTGACTCTAGGGTATAAAGGAATTCATCCTAAGATTCTTGAATGCCTAAAAATTATTACCAGAGGAGCTGATCAAAATATAGATTCCTGGGTCCCCTATCTGCTAGGTAATTCTATAGGTTTTCTCTGGACATACTCGGGAATAATTCTGATTTGACCCAATGTGTTTCTGCTGTGAATTTTGACAGGGTTTACCCAGCACCACAACACTTTTTTTTTTTTTTTTTTTTTTGTAGACAGGGTCTCAGTATATATTTCAGCCTGGCCTTGAACTCACTATGCAGCCCAGGCTGGTCTTGAACTCATGGAAATCCTCCTGCCTCAGCCTCCCAAGTGCTGCGATTACAGGCGTGTGACACCACGTCCAGCAACACCTAACACTTTAAAATCGGGGGCTGAATGTCTTTACTTGGGTTCTTGTTTTAATATCTTTTTTCACATACATTCTTTTGCATGTGTTAAATATTTAAAAGTTTCTTAGAAAAAGAAAATGGCAGAACTGTTTTGACAGAAATGGGCCCCAAGTTCCCCCCTGATTTTACCTCCCACTATGCAGGAGCTGCAGAGCAGAAGCCAATGTGAAAAACCTTCACTCACCTCACCGGTCTAAGGAACACCTGGAGGAGGGACACGCTTAGTTACAGTAAGAGATTTCTGCCTCTCCCCAAACCCCAGAAATCTACCTGGGGAGGTGAAAAGAACCTGAGCACCTGCAGTTTTATTTTTTTGTGGGTACCGGGGGTCAAACTCAGGACCTCACGCGCCAGCAGGCGCCCATGCTGCTGAGTGATATCACCGGCACTTTTTTCGTATGTGGGTTCCAGGAGTCGAACTCAGGACCCTGCGCTTGCCAGGCAGGCGCTTATGCCGCTGAACTATCTCACCGGCCCGCACCTGCAGTTTTAATAAGCTTCCTGCGCAATAGTGATGCCACCTGATGTACAAGAACTGAGGTGTCAATGAGAGAATGCCAGCAGGGGACCTTACCCCAGCCCCAGTCCAGGGGCTCACACTTGCAAATAGCAGGCTGCAGGCAGTTTTAAGCCACCAGGGCAGGGTGCTTGAGGAGCTCATCCCTTGTTTCCACACCAGTGCACTCTCCAGCACCAGGAACCAACAATAGTCAGGTTAAGAAGCCATAGGCCGGGCCGGTGAGACAGCTCAGGGGCATAAGCACTTGCCTGGCAAGCACGAGGTCCTGAGTTCGGTTCCTGGTACCCACATAAAGGAAAAAAAAAAAAAAAAAGCCATAGGCCGAGTGTCTTGACAGACATGAGGTCACAGGGATTAGTCTGTGCTGGGACTGGAGTTTAGCTGCTATGGCTGTGCCAGGGGGAGAAAAAAGGCTCTAAAGGCAACTGTCCATCTGCTTCCTCCCTGTAGCCAGATGGCCTCCACTTGCTGTCTGCTCGCCCAATAGCCTGACGATCGCTACCACTTATTGACCTCAGGAACCCAGGCCTCCCGCTGCAAAGCTGTTTGCATGAAGTTTTTAAATCCTGACAGTGGAGGAACTATTGTCTGTTTTAGAAGCACAAAGGACACACAGTGAGAAGATACGTGCCCCCAAACATCTGATATACCAGGCTACCCCAGGCCCCTCTCAGCACTGCAGAAGACAAACACTAGGTTCTTTATGTTCCCAAAGTATTCCTGAGTTCAACCCTGCAGACCCTACAGGGGACTGAGGCTACCTGCACCAGAATCCACTTCTCTGAACCATTAGCTCACCTCCCAGGAAGACCAAGGCCATGCCACTTCACACAGTGGAAGAAGGGGAAAAGCAGTCAGAAATCAAACCACTATTTACTCTAAAGGCAATGCTTCAGGGCCACTGGCAACTAGGCGGCCTTGGGCTCTGGCCAGCACAAAGCCCCGGGGGATTTCTCCAAGTATCAGAAACCAATGAATGAAGCAAACCGCAGAGACCCTGCAGGTCAAAGGACAGGCTCCAGATGGGAAAGGAAGGTGAAAGCAGGGACTTTGGGTAGGCCCCGCCTCAAGGCATAGGAGAGAAAGGAGCTTGACCTTTCCTTACCCTGTGTGATGAGAGCTGAGAGGCTCATAAGGTGCTTCTTCATTCTCCACTACCTACACTGTCTCACCTTAACACTGAGGCAGGAAAGGTGGAGACGATTCTGCCTACTTTACAGAACACAGCACTGGGGCCGGTGAGATGGCTCAGGGGCACGAGTGCTTGCTGACAAGCACAAGGTCCTGAGGTCGACTCCCGGTACCCACATTAAAAAAAAAAAAAAAAGAACACAGAATCAAACATGATGAATATCTTGGCTTGTTTTAAGAGTCCTGAACTGTTTAAGATTCCAACCCTGGGGCCAGGGATATAGCTTAGTGGCATAAGCACCTGCCTGGTAAGTGCAAGGTCCTGAGTTCGATTCCCCGTACCCCCCAAAAACAAGATTCCAACCCTGGGCTCCTGTCACTCGATCACAAAGAAAAATAAACTTGGCTACTGAGGGCCCCATGTACATGAGAGCCTGGGATGCAATGGTGAATAAGCCAATCCCTATCCTCTAACTCTACCCATGATTGGGTGATTCTGACTGCGTGGGTTGCTTTTCTGAGGAACCTGAGGCAGCCAACAGGTTTAGGTAAAGCACTAGGTCAAATTCCATCATAGGAAGGAAAGGAGAGAGCAGCCACAAATGCGCGTATTTGTAATTCCAGTCCATGACTGATCATTGCTCTTCATCTCAACAAATACACAGCCCATACTACGTGCTGGGTACCGTGCATACAGAAATGGACAAAACTGCCCAGGGTCCAGCCTGTGAAATTAGAAGCTGATGCGAGGACTGACATGGGTGATGGTGGGCTCACTGCTCTCTCCTCTCAGGGGACACTGTGTCTTCACCCCAGGCAAGACCCACATCCTTAAGTCTGGGCTCTTTTAGAGATTAATGCAAGGCCGAGAAAGAGCAAGACACGAAAACACAAGTCAAGAATTATAGAACAGGTTCCGCTATGGAAAAAGCAGTGGGCTGTCTGACAAACTGCTTACTTCATATCACCAGCAGGGCCCTGCCTCTTCTGAGTAACACTGTGTTTCTGTAAATGGGAACAGTCCCTAACCTCATGGGACTGGGAAGATTAAGTAAATCAGCCTCTGTGAAGTGCTTGGAAAAGTGCCTGTAACATAGAAAACCCTCAAGACTTGTTAGGTATTACTCTGGAAGTAAAAATCTCCGAGTACCTGATGAAGACCACTGACCAGATTCTCTCTACAAGCCCAAGCCACCAGTGAGCTTCCCGTCAGGTACCTTACTCTGGACATTTGCTCAGTACTCCCAGCCTCAAAGTCAATGCTGCATTTGACTCCCATCTCAAAAAGGTTGGTGGGGTAGAAGGGTGGGCAGCCTATTTCCAGGAAATTGGAGTATTTCTGGGCAAAACCTTCCCCATTGGAGTAGGCCTTCCCAGACCTCAGGGCTCAGCAGAGTCGAAGGCATGTGTCTAGAGGACCAGAACCTACAGCATCTGCATTAGATTGGCCTTGGGGTTCAGGCTGCTAGAACTGTCCTCTCCTAATTTCCACTCCCGCAGCAACGGCCCTCCCAAGGGCCCACCCTTGACTTTTCTCAAAATAAATTACAATGTGGAGGGACCTGGTGTGGGCACTGTAAGCCTCTTGGTGCCACCTGGGAGACCTTGGTTAAGATACAGCCTCAGCTTTTGTAACAAGAAGCAACCAGATAGCTTCCAAAAGCCCCTGCAGGCTCTGGACTTCAAGTTTAAGATCTCCAAAGAGCTACCACCTCAGAGGGGCACTGGCAATCATGAATCAAATTAGGTGATACAGCAGCGGGTTCTGCAACAGCAGAGAACATAGCTGAGCAACTGCAAGTCAGCCGCAGCCACTGGGGACCCTGACCTGCCTCTCCAGTCACAGGCGGCAGTCCTGTTCCCTGTCTGCCACTACCCTCAGGCCTCTTCCCACCACTCAGTGGGAGGGCCTCCCTCTTTAGCAGACAAACTGCTGGGCCTGCAGCTCCGGACAGAAACGCTGACAGAGTTGAGTATCTTTTAGAAACTGTTTACCGATCTACTTACTACTGAGCCCTGAGTATGATCCGTTACTTGTGCTAAGTGCCTCTCCTGCCTTGTGCTACTTAATAGAAAGACTGATGTTTATTTCTCTTATTCTGATTTTCCCCTTATTAGTTGTGGGGGGAGGGGGAGCTGACCCCAAGCAGTTCCTTAACCTTAATAAACCTAAAATTCCCTCTCCAAGGGAATAAAAAAGCCAACTACCACCTATCTCAAGGGCACCTGTGAGACTGCAAAAGATAGGAGCAAATGTCCTGTAAAGGGTTATGAAATCTTAAGGGTTATCCCAAGGGCAATACCAACCCCTCCAACACAAGGTTTTGATAAGACCTGAGGAGAAATCAAGATAGCGGCCTAGACTTCTCAGCTCTGGCAGGTGCCATCTTGAGCAGTGCCCCTGCCCAGCTCCAGACGAAGGGAGTTCCCAGGAGTGCAAACTATGTCACCTCCTGGATTCCTGAAGCAAGTTGGGCTCAAGGCTCCTAAGCACTAAGCTGCTATTCTCTGCATCAGAAACAAGCGTGGGTCCGGTCGAGCATCGCGTGTTGGGGAGTAAGGCTGGCTTCCCTGGATCCACCTGGTCTTCAGACTCAAATCATCAGTAATTATGTCCCTTACATCTGTGGCCTAATCTAAGATCTGCTACTTATCTCAGCCCACTTCCAAAGCAATGAGGGGGGCACTAGAAGACCGACAGGTACATCTAGGGTGCAGCCTAAAAAATTAAGGCATAGTTTTGGGTGAAGGGGAACAAAGAAAAAACAAAACCAGGCTTCTACATGTCCCAGACCTGAAGGAATAAGATCCTTGCCACAAAGAAGTGGGATGTGAATCACACCACGTCTCTCCGCGTACGGGGTGTAGGACTTTCATAAATTATTTAGATTGCTAATGCTTGATCTCACCCAGGCCAACCCACATCCCTTTATGCACCCGCTCTGTCCCAAATGTGTTTTTTTCGCACTGCCTATCCACATCTGTTCTCCTCATGAGACACGGGCCAGTGCTGGCCACTTCCCAACAGAGGTGTACTGTAGGCTTGGGGGCATGTCCCAGACACTCACTCAGGGGCTTTCCTGCCATCCACTGGTACTTCAGCTAGTTCCAAAACCAGGCAGCAATCTCTGAAAAGGCAGCTGGGTGCAACGGGAAGAACATCAGATCGGATATTCCGTGTTCCTGTGTTTTACACTGTGCCCAAGGGGCAGCCCGGGTAAGTAGCCTGCCCTGCCTGGGCCTGCTTCCTTCAGCCAAGTACAGCGCATGTGTGTGCACACATTTACGTGTGAAATCTGGTGGGCTCCGTCGTCTCGGCTCAACCTCAGGGTGCCTTGCACACACAAGACAGTCAGAAGACCCACAGGTATGGCGCTGAGGCACACGCACCTTCAACTCCACTGATGCAGCACTGGGCCAGCTCCTCAACCTTTCTCTCTCATCAGGAAAATGCTACCTTCCTCACCAACACTGTTTGGGGAGCCATAGAAGAAGATAAATGCCCTCCAAAGTCTACATTTCTATATGGGAGAACAAACACAGTCAGGAGTGTATAACGATCCCATTTTATCTTCTAAAAAAAAGGTGTATGTATGTATACAGAAGTTTATACTCACATACTCAACATGTGCTGTCCGCTATGACAACCGCATGTGGATAGTGAGTAGATAGAACAGGGCCAGTCCAAACTGAAAAATGCTTTAAGTATAAAAGACATGTTACATTTTAAAAACTTAGTATGATAAATGTAAAACATTCCATTAAAAATTATGGGGGCCGGTGAGATGGCTCAGCGGTTTAAGCGCCTGCCCGGCAAGCGCGAGGGCCCGAGTTCGACTCCCGGAACCCACATACGAAAAAGGGGCCGGTGATATCGCTCAGCGGCACGGGTGCCTGTTGGCGCGTGAGGTCCTGAGGTCGTCCCCCCAGTACCCACAAAAAAAAAAAAAAAAAAAATTATGATTATGTTGAAATGATATTTAATACATTGGATTGCGTTAAAATTGACTTATTTTATCTTTTACTTTTAAAAATATGATTATTAAAATTTCAAATTACTTATGTGCTAGTATATTTGTATTAGGTAGGTAGCACTGCCTTAGAAAGACACACAATTCTATCGGTGTTTAATATTTATGGTGGTTGGGAGGGAAAGATTGGCAAGAGATTATTTTTCTTTTTGCTAAAATATACTTGGACGTTTTTCTACCATGAATTCATATTACTTGAGTGACCTGTGAAGATTTCTCCCTCAAAAAGTTAAGGGTCTAACATGTAGTAGTATTTCCCACCCTCTGGTAACTCAGACCCAGAAAGCCTTCGAGGCCTGCAGAGTACCCTCCCTTCCGCTGGCTTGGAGGCCATGCGTGGAAAAGTACAAAGGCAGCACAGCCCTTGCTGGCAGGTCGACTCGCAGCCTGTCAGGGCTGAAGTGGGGCGTCTCTAGACGAGGAGGGTCAGGGCTGCCCACAAGGATCAGAAGTTCCAGGGCCTGGCTTACACTGACCAGACTTATTCCCAGAGAGCCCAGCTCGTCAAGAGGGCAGAGCTGCAGCCTCCAGGCTGGGCCACAGAGCTCCCAGCACCTGAAGGTGTGGGTTCTCTCCCTCAAACAGTTTCTCCGCAGGGTATGTACACTGCTGTGGTGTGGTAGAATGCAAGGTCAGGAATACGTAAGGCACTGGCCTTGGAGTCAATGTGCCATGGGCTCTAATTCTAGCTACTTACTAAGAGCAAATTACTGAACCTGTCTGAGCTAATGTTTTCTTTCCTCCCTTCCTTCATTTTTGGAGGTACTGGGAATTAAACCCTAGGCCTTCACAATGAACTACCATCCCCAGCTCTTTTTATTTTTGAGACAGAGTCTCAGCTATGTCACTAAACTGCCTGGCCTGGCCTCAAACTTCTGATCCTCCTGCCTCAGCCTCTCAAGAGTGCTGGGATTACAGGCATGCACCACCACCAAGTCTGGCTGAGCTACTGTTTTCTTATTATAAAATTAATATTGCAACTAGTTAGATCCCACAGGGCTGCTGTGAAAATGAATGGCGTTAATCCATGGGATGTGTGTGGTGGCTTAGAAGGGCTGATCAACTAGGCACTTTGACTAGCTTCCTGGGACATGCCTGCCTCCCATAGAGCAGTCTAGGACACCCAGCAAGAGACATGACAAAGGCACGTTGAGTAACAGTTGAGCGCAGGACCCAACCTCTCCACACGAGTTTTGAGAAATGAAGGTCTAGCCACGAGAAATTAGAACAGGCCTGAAATCCAAACTCAGATTCCCTCGCTTTCCACTCTAGCAATTTGCTCAGACCCCAGCCTGAAGCTGGGTGGAGGGTGGCAGGGGTGCAGGTCCAGGCATGGAAGCACCCGCAGTCAGCCTGGTTCTGAGGCCAAGAGACTTGAGAACCAGGGAGAAAACATCTAGCAGCCAAAGGCTGTCTTTCTGATCAATAGGCACAGCACAACTAATTCAGCTGCTAGACAGTTTGAGAAGAGGGGGGGAAGCAGAGCCATCCAAAAGCTTCCCCTTTAAGTGGCCACGGATGAGGGACAAATAGTAAATTATTAAACACACAAAAAAAAAAAAAAAAAAAAAAACCCACAATCAGACCCGAGCGAACAAGCCACTCTCCATCTCTTTCCAGGGTCTACTGAAGTCTTGCTTGTCCTACCTCGCTTCCTCCTACCTACCCACTCCTGTCTCTGTTCGCTACAGCAGAAATCTGAACATGTCACCACTGCTTTCGGAACAGAATCCAGTCTCCCTCAGTGGGCCTCCAAAGGCCTCCTGTTCTGACTCCCTGAGCCCCTTGCCCGCATTTACACAGGTTCTGAGTCTAGGGAACCACTCCAATTCACCGCCATCTATGCACCTGCTGTTTCTCCAGGCCAGAACGCTCATCACCAGGGGCTCCTTCTCAGTCCCACCTTGTCCCCAGCATTTCTCTATCAGACTGCCCTGCTTTGTTCTTTTCAGAGCCCTTGCCACTATATGGACCTATCACGTGATACTAAAGATGGCTACAAATTAATACTACTCCCAGAGAAAGATGGGGCCCACATTTTCTTCCCTCCACTTTCAGCAGGATCTGCAACTGTTCTGACCGACAGAATACGGCAAAAGTGATGCTGCACAGTGTGCAGGTCTAGGACTTCAGAGCACTAACGCTGACTCCTCCTGTTTTTAGAAACGTCTCTCGGTGGGACCTAAGCTGCCATAAAGTAGTCCTGCTGCTCTGCAGCCATGCTGGAAAATGTACCTGCAGACTGAACTGCCAAGGCTGGCCTCAAACTTGCAATCCCCCTGCCTCAGCCTCCTGAGTAGCTAGATTACAGATACTACATATACTCCACCGTGCCTAACTGCTACCACATTTTGAGGTGGGATGTTAGGCAACAATAGGTAACCAGAACTACCCAGTTAGCTGTTTCCCTACTGGAATGTAAATGTTGAGGGACAGTCCCCTTTTGCCATGTTCCGAGCAGAACTCCCAAGGTCTAATAGGAGGTTGCTCTAACAAATGGGCTAAATGTATGACACCAAGTTTGTTCTATTCACACAAAGGAGGCTCAAGCCACGGTGCCCACCCACATAAGCCCGAGCACTCCGACTACTGAGCCGGTCTCTGCCAGACGTAGGTTCTGAGTCTCAGGGTGAGGAGGGGGTCATTTCCCAGCTGTGGAACTGAACGTATTACCCTAACAACATCCCAATTGAGAGAAGAGCCACCACTGTCTGCGGAATTAAGGGCACTCACAACCTCCTGGGGCCACTTTCTCATCCCAGCATTTTCTGGATGCCTCGGGCAGAAGGCCCCATATGCCTAAGGACAGGAACCCTAAAGCCTGGCCAAGTTCAGGTGGTGACATTCTAAAGGTGGCCCAATCTGAGTGGGAGAAACAAATCTTACTGGGTGAGACTTCTCTCAACAACTGCAGTTTTGACCTCTGATCTGACATACCAAAATTAATCCTACTAGGAAAGGACCCTGCAAGGTCTTCTAGCTCAACCTCCTTCACTTATTTGAAGAATGGAATCCTGGCGTCTCAGTCAGTAAGACAAACAACTTGGGGTAGAGGGCTGGTCTCCACTTCCCTGCCCAGTTTTCTACCTTACTCTGACAGGGATCTGATCAACAACTGTGCAAGAAGCAGGCCTGTCTTGGAGGAGTCTGTTGCCCCAGAAAGAATTAAAATATTCCAATGATCCTTCATTCCATTCTTTAAACAGAGGGGTACAATGCACAAAACCTCTAGCCAGGATCTTTCTTTTCTCTTCCCACTCCAATACTTAGTATCTGTCTTAGTCACTCTCACACCTACAGGGTATCTGAGGTGGAAGGGGCCTTAGAGATTAAGATCAATAATGCTATACCCATTCCACAGATGGGGGAAGGGGGAAGTTCACTGGGGCCTAACACAATGAAGTTTCCTTGGCAAGCCTATCCGTTAGCTCAGACAGTACTTCCTACCACCGCTGTGGGGCACTGGGCCACCCGTCACATTTACTCTCCCTGAAGAAGTGGGTAAGGCGTCCTCTCGGCTCAAGAGCTGGACAGAATGTTGTCTTTTTTCCTTTGAGTAATGATACAGATAAAGCCTGGGCCCCCAGGCCTCATGCTGGAGGGAAGCTTGGATCAGAGACGGCAAACATTAAGGGCCTACAGGAGACAAGCCATGATGCTGCATCTGAAGGGGAGCTGCGTTCTGCCACTGGACAACAGTGCTAAGAGGCCCAGTGTAGCTAGGTCTTCTAGTTCTGTCCCCCATCAGCCTTACTGACATAATCCATATACCCTGCTATTCACTTAAAGGATACAATTCAGTGGGGTTTCTAGTATATGTATTCAGTTTTATTTTTTAAAGAAAAGTAGGAACCCCCCAGAGTTCTGGATAATTTTCCTGATTTTTAAATGTAGATGATTAAAGCGTTCTTAAATGTAACTGAAACTTACCCGTGGGCTAGACTGGGGCCTGAGAAGGTAGACAGAAATGCCCAATTGAGATGTCTGTCTTTCAGAATATAAATCTTAATGAGTCTGTTTACCATTGAATTCTGGGGCCTGACGTCAACAGGTGTTCAAACATTTCTGAATGAACAAATCAAGAGAAGTACTTTGCCAACTTCCAGCTGTAGAGCATAAAGCGAGTCACCATCCAAACTGTTCAAATTTTACCATTCAAGAAATTGTTCCTCCTGTGAAATTTGAAACATCTGGAGGCACTGCTGAAAGTAACCACTTGACCAGAGCCCAAAACCATTAATGATCCATCTTCTGCCTGCCACTAGAGTTGTAACTGCAGGGCCATATGAAAACAGCTGTGTTCAGATGCTCTGTTTCAAGACAACTGGCAGTCCCCACCCACCCTAAACTATGATTCTCTGTGCACAATAACCCTAGTTCTTCAGCTATTCCTTCCTCACAGAAAGGTGCATGTGTCTCAATGAGCCCCCTCTTCTGTTTTCATTTCCTGTCTCTTTCCCATACTCCCGACAAGCAGCATCCTACATTCAACCCTGATCTTACCATGTTGAAACCTTACCCTACACTGGGCTCCAAAAGAAGGCTATTTCACTGATTCCAACTGGTCGCTCCCATACACATACAGAACAAGAAAAGCAAAGAGAACTCTGCTCCCCTGAACAAACGCAAAGCTGTTCAAAAACACCAAAGATGGAGTGAATTACTGCAAATCATCTGCACTCATCTCCCTCATTCTCCCATGAGGACATTCTCAAGCACCAATATTTGGTTTGGGTTTGTTTTTGTTTGTTGAGCGAGGGTCTCGCTATGTAGCCCATGCTGGCCTTGAACTTGTGGCCATCCTCTTGCCTCAGCCTCCGGCTGCTGGAATTACAGGCATGTGCCACCACACCCAGCAACAGTGCCACAATTTGGGCTTCAAACTGCTGGGTTGTGCCGGGAGAGTCCTTAAATTCCCCTCTATGATTCAGAGTCGGGCAAGGTCAGAAGAACTGCCTTTAAGATGTGACACAGGTTACCTCTGCGTGTATGGTCAGGTCCAAACCGCAGGGGTTAAGGGGAAGAGGACCTACGGCAGCAAGTGCTAAAGCCATCCTTAAGTGGCTTTTAAGCAAACTGAAGACCTGGACCACAATCCAGGCCTCAAAAGAGAAACAACACTCTTACCATGACCACTTTTTACCGTACGTTAAGCTCTGATCAAGCACTTATATATCCTCCCTCCATTCACCTTCAACAGTGATCCTAGTAGGTGGGAACTCCAGGCACAGGTCCATTTACCAAGACCCTAAAGTTACGGACCTGTCCAAGGTTGCTAAGTGGCTGGACTTAAAGTGTGATGGACTCCAAGATCCATACTCAACCACTGCATGCTGTTTCTTCCTCCAGAGGGGGAGGGGGAGAACAGAACTGCAGTGGGAGTGAGTTCAAGTCTCAGCCTTGCTTTCAACCGAGTATGACCTTGAACAACTTATTTCCTTTCTGGACCAAAAACATCCCAACCTATAAATGAGGGGTTTACATACACCCACCTCTGCAGCCTCTTCGAATCCTAGGCAAAGAAGCAGCAAGCCCTTTGCTGGGCGTGGTGGGACACGCTTGTAACTCCAGCACTTGGGTAGATAAGGCAGGAAGATCCCACAAGTTTGAGGCCAGCCTGGGCTAGACAGTGAGTTCAAGGCCAGCTGCCTGGACTATGTAAGCATGACCCTGCCCCCCCAAAAAAACAAAAGAGACAAAAACAATCCCCCAAGGGCGCAGTAATGGGGACACAGCTAACAGCCAGGAATTGGGCTAGGTAAGCCTAACTATGTCATAGGATTCTCAGGAACTCTGGTAGCTTATCTGGGGGCAAATGCAAACCCGCTGTTTTCAGCACAGATGTAAATACAACAACTGAATTCAGCCAGGGAGAAGAGCCTTTGATGGGAAGGAAATTTTGTGTACACAGATGCCAGTCCTTGAAAAAGTTCAAAGTTGAGCTACGAAGACTGGCTGAAAAGCTGCTGCCCAGCGAGTGAGCTTAGGAAGTCCTTCACCATGTGGCAGTCCTGGTGGTAGTAGTGGTGGGTTTTAGCAACCTGGCAGCCTGCTCCTGCCCTGCCCCATGCCACGACTTCAAAACCTCCTCTTCCTCCCACATACCCAGTGGCAGCAGAGGCAAATGGGCAAGAATGAGCTCAGAACAGCCAGTTCAGGAAAGGCGCTTCTCCAGTAACTGACCTACATTCCAGATAACTCAGCCTTCTGAAGAGCCAGAGATATCCCCTAAACCCCAGCCACTCCCTGCCCCTTAAAAGACAGCTAATAACTGCCCAAGATGTACATTTCAAGAATGACTTAGTCTGCATCTGTTTGTAACCTGGGAACTTTGCCCCAAAGGATCAAGCAATAAGCCCCGAACCATCTACTGCGCAGTGGTGCTTCAGTTCACAAACTTCGTTTGTTCTGATTTTGGAAAAGATGACCACATTTATGTTTGTATGTGAAAGATGGCAAAAGTCATGTTTGTCACCCAATGCAGTTTGCAAACAAAAACAAAATTTTGCTGAACACTTCTGTTTTGAGAACCAAATTATTTGCAAACAAAAGCATTCATGAACAGAGGCACCTCTATATTCTTAACCTTTGAGGTTCTATCATCCAGCAAGGCTTACTTCTCACCAAAAAAATGTTTTGTTTTTTTTTTTTTTGTACCAGAAATCAAACTCAGGACCTCGCACTTGCCAGACAGGCGCTGTGCCGCTGAGCTATATCCCCGGCCCCAGAAAGAAAAATCTGACCAGGACACTCCTTCATTCCATCGCCGTCCAGCTAAAACTGTTACCTTTCCAGTCATCCTCACTACAGCCACAGGGAACTTGGTTCCCTGAACCCCCACTGCCTTTTCACACCAGAATGAGCTCTGTTTGCAGGCCTTTTCTCTGTATTATTGCCTACTCATCGTCCTTCCCAATTCAGGTTAGCCACTGCTTGCCCCAAGAGATAGGCTTCTCTGACCTACACTGAACTGTGTCGCTGCTACACTCCCAAAGCACTCCATACTTTCTTTTCCCTACACAGCTCCCTCCATAATGAATTTTGAGTGCATGTGCCCCTTACTGACAGATTATTCGATACAGTACATCCTCTACAGCTCACACATAGTAAACACTCAAAATACGCTGAATGTCGCTAAAAGTGGATTTATACATTCATTCACCAATTAAATGCTCACTGAGCTGCCTACTATGATGTGCCAGGTGCTGGGGACACAGCAGTGGTCAAATATCAAAGTTTCTGACCCAGTGGTGATGAGAACTAAGGAAAAAGGTGAAGCAGGGTAAGAGAGATGGGGAGCAGCCCAGGGTCGGAGCTCACTAGTCTGTCTACACAGGGCAGTCTGAGAAGGCTTCTCTATTACAGGGATCTGGGGGAAGTGCATTCCAGAACACAAGGTCTGAAGCAGAAGAACATAGGATGCTCCTGGAAACGCAAGGACCGATGATTTTGGAGGGGAGCAAGGAAAGGGGCAAATGGTGAAAAGACCGAGAAAAGGAGTGGAGGGAGGGCCAAATCAGCTATAGTCTAAGAATGTCAGACTTGACTCCGCTATGAAAAGCCACCAGGCTCTGAGCAGGAGTAACAGCAGACCAGTTAGGAGGCTGCTGCAATAATCCAAGTGAGAAATGATGATGTGTGGTCCAGACCGGCAACGAGAAGCTGCCAGCGAGTAGATCTGGACATACATTTTTTTAAGGGCCAAAAGAATGTATTGGTAAATTAGATAAGCGGTAACAAGGAAGTAAGAGGCAGCAGGATGACCTAGCTTCTTAGTCTAAGCAATCAGAAGGACAAAAGTTGCTTAATCTCGCTGAGCCCCACTTTACTCATCTGTAAAGTGGGGATAAAAAGAGCACCTGCTGAGATGATGCAGGGTAGAACAGGTGAAACATTAAAGGGTGACTAATGGACCCTTATTAATTGTCTCTTGGTCATTAAGATCCTAAATAAAGTAAGTGTGTGGAAAGCAGAGCAAAAACCATCTAAGCCCAGGCAGACAATCCATCCAGATGGCTCATGGCTTCTGCGGACAGAAGCTCCTGTGAAAGGCTTGCAACGTTATTCCAAAGCAGAGGGGAACAAAAGGTAATCTTGAAGGGCTGGGATGTGTGTAGTAAGGAAAAGGTGGACACGACGTTTGGAGAGTTATTTTAAAAGCCCTGTTAAACAAGGTCTCTGATGGAGGAGTCTTCTCTGTTTACCGACAGTACTATATCTCAGACAAGACGGATTTACCAGGCCAACTTAACAAAATTCATTAATAAGGCCCATATTGCTCAACTCTGCCCACACCTAGGGCTTTGCCAGTCCAGACTTGGCCAAAGGAAAAAAGGTACCACACCAAGACTGTCCCTCTAATTCCTGGAAAATCCATCAGGTGCATACCCCAAGCCATCTGCCACAGGAAGTTGTCCAGTTGGCTCTGGTAATCGCAAAAAGCCTTGAAAATTCAGCTAAATCCAGATGATACCCCCCAAATTAGGAAAAGCATGGACAACCCCTTGGAATAGGCAGTTATCTTAATCTACATCTATCTGGCTTTGAAACGCATCTTCTGGAATATGCACCAACTACATCTGTGTGGGACACTTTGTAACCCTGTACTCAAAATCAGTGAAATCTCAGCAGCACCTCAGCACCAGGATTACTCCCATCCTGTGAATAAGGACACAGAGGCAAGGCAGGCTACGTAACACTACAGAATGAAAACAGAGTAAGAGCCCATGTTCTAATTCCCCCACCTTCCCCTTTCACATCGCTGTGCTGTCTCCTGTATTTTCATTAGCCTGATATCAAAACTTATTCCTTGATGAGTATGACAGCACCCGCCTGTAACTCCAGCTACCTGGGAGTCTGAGGCAGGAGGATGCCAAGTTTAAGGACGACTTAGGCAACTTAAGACGCTGCTCCCCACAAAAAAAATTTTAAAGCGTCGGGGGTTGTAGCTCAGTGGCTACAACTAGCCACTTGCCTAACATCCATGAGGACCTGGGTTCAAACCCTGGGTGAAAAAACAAAATGAAGTTCTTTCTTGAATTCCAGGCATGGTAAGGCCTCCTCTCTCTGGCCACATTCTTAGGTCAGGGAGGTTTGTAAGCCTGGACAGAGGCACCCAGGAGCCTGCTCAAGCCCCCAACATCCTAATTCCTCACTTCGTACTTGTCTTGGATTTTGCAAAAAGGGCAACTCCCATCGGCCAAGCAATCCATTTTAAGGAGGTTTCTGTGGTTTCAGACCTGCTCCTCCTCTTCTCCCGGCCCACCTCCCAGAGAAGAGAATGGGTGCTGAGTAAAAAGGAATGTTTTTTTCCAGCTTCTGTCCACTGAAGATGGGGACAGATCAGTACTCAGCCTCTCTGCAGGGCTGGAGCGCAAGAGAGCTTGTGACTGCCCGGTACCCCTAGAGATTCAGACACCACCTCCTGAACACCTCCTGGCCCTGCTAGACACACACGTCGCTACTGAGTAAAATTCACTAAGCAGGGCCAGTATGGCTGAAAGCTCCAGTGAAGGCCGCTTCCCTCCCCTGAATAGGGTCTCCTATGTGCTTTCTTTAGGAGAGGAAAAAGTGAGCTGAACCAAAGAAAAAAGCCTCAAACCTCCTCTCCTGAGGCTAAACTAGCATTTTTTTAGCATGTGTATACTAATAACCAGGTTTTTAAAAAGAAATGAATAACCTAAACCAGGTAGCACAGTCCTGTAATCCCAGCACTCTGGGAGGCTGAGGCAGGAGGATATTAAGTTCCACCCAACCCAACCAAATTAGCAAGACCTTGTCCCAAAACAAAAATAAATAAATGAACGAGTAATATATAGAGGACATAGTTCATGAAGAAGGCTCTGGGTTCAATCCCTAGTACTGTACACACCACACATAAAGAAGATCATAATGTCATTACTGCCCCTGACCAAGTAAGAGAATTCCTTAATACAATCTAAAATGCTCAAATTTTCTAAATTGTCACCAAAATAGCTTCTTACAGCCCAGTTTGTTCCAATCAGAATCCAGACAAGACCCACAAAAAGGGCCAGTGATATAGCTCAGCGGCATTAAGTGCCTGCCTGGCAAGCGCGGGGCCCTGAGTTCGACTCACGGTACCCGCATATAAAAATAAAATAAAAAAAATAAAAGACCCACAACAATACAAGTTGATTGGTTTCATCTCTTTTTACCTATAACAATTTCCCCTTTTAAAAATGCCTTTCTTCTTTTGGTACCGGGAATCGAACTCAGGACTTGCAATTGCCAGGCAGGTGCCTGTGCCACAGAGCTATATCCCTGGCCCTAAAAAGTGCCATTTTTTAACTGAAAAAACATCTTATAAATGTCTCACATTTACAAATTGGATAACCGCTACCTCACAGTCAATTAATTTGTTCCTCTATCCCCATTTTCCCTACAAACTGGAAGTTAGATCTAGTTTTATTACCACTGGGTACAATATTTGGTAGGGAAAATGTTCTTAGGTGGTGGTGTGTACTGTTCATTACCACCCTGGAAGAAGACATGTAACGCCTGCATGTCCATTATGCACCCAAAGCCATTAAATAAGGTTCCTAAGGCCAAAAGCATTTCTCCAGCTTTCGGAACTTGGATTCCAAATCACAGTTCATTAGCACAATGGTAAACATAAGGATACACATACATAAGGTTCTATTTCAGTTTCTTTCTCTTTTGAGGAGGGGGGTTTATTGGAGCAGAAAATGGTTTTGATACTAAAAAAGACTCTTTTGACCTTCAACCTAATTCCTTTATTTTGCAGATGAAGAAACAGAGGCAAAGAAAGCAAAGGGAATGCTGGTGTCACCTTGCTAGCCAGGAACATGATCAAAACTGGAAGTAACACTTTTATAATTACGTTAATTGTTCATTACAAAATATTTTAAGTAAAAACTACTAGATTAAAAACAGAATTAGGGGCCGGTGAGATGGCTCAGCGGCTTAAGCGCCTGCCCGGCAAGCGCGAGGGCCCGAGTTCAACTCCCGGAACCCACATACGAAAAAGGGGCCGGTGATATCGCTCAGCAGCACGGGCGCCTGCTGGCGCGCGAGGTCCTGAGGTCGACCCCCCGGTACCCAAAAAAAAAAAAAAAAAAAAAAAAAAACAGAATTAACACTTATAACTACATTAATCGGTCATTACAAAAAATTTTAAACGAGAATTACTAGATGGGGGCCATGGATATAGCTCAGCAGGCACAGCACCTGCTTGGCAAGCGCAAGGTCCTGAGTTCAATTCCACATACCAAAAAAAAAAAATTACTATATGGGCAGCACTTATTAAGTGTTACCTTTGTGCCTGGCACTTTGCTGAGAGGTTTATAAACATCAATTTTAATTCTCACAACACTCTGAAATAGCTATTATTAATCTCATTTTGAGAATGAAGCAACAGTGGTTCAGAAAGGCTCAGTTTAATATGCAGCGGAGCTACAACTCAAAAGTACAGCCTGTCTGCGTCCACAGCCAGAACCCTTACTTCCCTGCAGTCTACTTTCCTGTGCTGAGGAAAGAGAGGGGTAGGATCTGAAGCAGCTCTGACAGCATAAGGTCACAGGGATGCCCTAGATCCACACCAAACACACAACTAATACAGCCAAGTAATCTGGTGAAGGGCCCAAATCCAGGAAGGAAAGCAGTAGAGTTTTATCTGCAGCGGACTCAATGTGCCAGAGGGTCTCTGGAGTGCCATGGGTCAGCTTTTTAGAACTGATTTTTAATGATCTTTTTTTATTTTGTGAAATCAGTTGTACTTCATAGGAACAACAACAAAAATGCCCATGGCAAGAACACTTCAGTCTTAAACCTTCCCCGAACTCTATCATTAGTTTTCTTACTACACCAAGTTAGAGGTATGAGTACAGTACACAACAAACCTACTGGTTACCCCTAGTGGTGGGGTGAAAGCTTGCAAGGCATGTGCCTCAGCCACAGATTTTCATTCAGTTAGGCTGCCCTGTGTCCCCAAGCACACGTGCACCCCCCAATAGTATTTGCAAAAGACAAATTAAAATATTAACAAAAAGAAAAAGCAGTTGATTCTTTGGGTCATCAACCTTTAGGGTTATCCACACATGCCCCTCATGTCCACAGACAAGCAAAGGTCAATTTTTAAGGAGAAATCCCACTTATTTCAGGAGTACTGACACGACACAAAAAAGAGGAAAGGTCTGTATCCTCCAGCTCTCTCATTTTACAGGTGGAGAAAACCTGAAACCCAGAGAAAAGTCCCAGAAAGTCCCACATTCTCCTAGACACCCTAACAGCTACTACATGCTAGGCATGGGCTAAATTTACATAAATCATCAGTGAAAGCTCACAATGGCCTCATGAGGCAGGAATATCATAAATTAATTTATCTATTACACAAATGGAAATGGTGAGACACAGAATGGTTAAGTAACTTGCACACGGAGGTACAGCTAACAAGTGGTAAAGGGAGCATTTGAACTCCTGCAGTTTGATCCCTGCACGTTTGCTATATATTAGTGATGGTGAACCTTTTAGAGCTGTTGGTTCTAACCAAAAGCACAGCTCAGGAGGCTGTGCTATGCATGCCACAGGTTTGTCACCAATGCTATACATCATTTCTTCTTTTAACTTAGGCATCTTGCACTTAGAAGGGGTGCGGCTGGAATAAGGAAAAAAATTTAAACATTTTCAAATACTCTAGGGGATAAAGGGAGCCCAAAAAGTTAAAATGCAAACCTCAAGACTTAAAACTACAAACCTAGTTTGTGGAAGCTTAAATCAGAAAAGAGAATCCCACAAGAAAGATTGCAAAGCAAATTTTATTACTAGTTACTGCTTGTGTCCCTTAAAGAACTAAAACACTAGCATCTGAGCCAAAAGGAGGGCTAAAAATAGGCATTTGCAGCAAGCTTTAGAAAGCTTTTAGCTTGCTTATGAGGCACTCATTTCAGTAGACTCCCAAAAACATATGCATCACAGAACACAAAAATTCCCAAGACCACACAGCCACTCCACTGGTGTCACACACAAACTTGTCCGGGATACAAATAAAACTAAGGCTGGAAAAGGGCCTTAGAGATCCATGTTGGCTCCACAGAAAAGGCCACCACCTAACCTTACCAGGCAGACAACCAAACAACAGAATTTTTTCTCAGAAAGCATCCAACCCGAATAACAGGCTTAAACAGAGAAGCTACTGAAGTATTTCAGGTAGTCTGTCAAAAACTATTCCCAAGATTGTAAGCCAACGAGTAGATACTCTCTAGCCTCAGATTCCAGAAAAACAAGAACGGAGCAAATCTTCTGCTTTGGGCACTTAAAGCAAGTCAGCTTATACGCTCAGGGGAAAAGGCAAGATGCCAGCCAAGCTGTCTTCTTCCCACGATCAATAAGCCCAGTGACGCAAGCTATCAAGGGCCCCTGGACTTAGGCAAAAAGGCCTGCTCAGGTACCCAATATCACCTGATGTCATGGCTGATTTAAAACCCACAAGGCAGGTTCACCATTAGCTAAGCAGCAGCAGCCAGGATGAGTAGACCCATTTAAACTTCTAAGGAGTGCTCTCTCCTGGGGATGATTATACCTCTGAGTTTAAAGAGGAGGAAGGACCCAACACCTTAAAGGTGTTTCCCTTACCCTGTAGGTGGATAGAAGAGATTTGAAAGAAAATGGAGGTTTCTGCACCGCCCTTTGCATAAGAGGGCTCTGAACGGGGTGGGGGGGTTCTGAAAAGGGGTGGGGGTGGGGTAAAAGGAAGAGAACGGTTTGAGGTACTTATAAACCCCAAATATCCTCTTCTGCAAATAAAGCAACCCGAAAAATATGAATGGCAACATGCTGTTTTCAGGAATAGCTATCTTGATTTGCCTAGGACTAAGAGCCGAAGGTATTCTTGACTGTAAAGGCATTAAACTCCCCCTTCCACGTTCCCTAATCTAACCGTTTAAACCAAGTCAGCCTCAACAACTGCAGAAGAGGAGGGGTTTCGAAAAAGCACTAGGGCCAAGGCCAGAGGTCATCATTCTAACTACGAACCAGTTTTAACACTGGCCCACTTGAAAAGGACCAACACAGAGAAATCTAGATCCCCCGTGCCCGTATCTATAGATTGCCCAAACGAGGCCTGAGGGTGCGTCCCCACCCTGCCCTACCACCTTTTCTGGTCAAAAAGGCCAAGAGAAGCCTCCATATTCTGCGCTACGTCGATCGCCATGCTGACACGGCTCCGCTGGGCACCCTCATCTCCCCACAAAAGGAAGGGCCGAACGGACTCCAAAACACAGCGGGGTCGGCGGCGGAGAGTTCGGGGCGCGCCCGCCGGCGGCACACGCGGCTCCCCGCGCGGGGAGGCACCACGCCGTCCCGCCCGCGGGGTTCCGGGCCGCCACCCGCCGTCCGCTCACCGCGACGACCCGCGCCGAACGCCGGGCCGAGCGGCCGCGAGCAGCCCGCATGGCGCCCAACTGTCACCCGCCCCGGCGGCCGGCCACTCCCTCCCGGCCGCACACGCCCCTCGGGTCCCGCGGGCCCCTCACCGCCTCCCCCAGCACACTCGCCGCCGGGCTCCCTCTCTAGGCGGAAGACGCCGAGATCCGAGAAGGAAACCACCGAATTCAATGACACGCGGGGTTTCCTTCTGCTCGCTTTTCTCCCCGCAACTGACCCCCTACCGGCCCTCAAAGAGCGAGCCTACCGCCCTGCACCGACTCGGCAACAAAACTTGATAACTTTAAATCCCGAAGCCGTGCGGTCTGCAGCAACTGCGCGCCCGGCGCGGTGCTGCCCGTGACATATGCTCATTAAATATTTACAACATGGGGACGCTCGCAAGGCCACGAAACGAGGAGCGTGGGGCGGCCTGGGCGAGGGGCTCCCTCCGGAGCCCGACGCGCCGAGGGGACCGCGGGCCCTGCCCACCGCTCCCGGCGAACTAGGCCCGAACCACGCCGTTGCCCACTAACCGCTCGGCCCGGCCTGCGGCCTCAGAGGCCCGGCCGTCGGGCCGGGCCAAGGTCCCGGAGGGCGCCGGGGGCCGAGCAGGGCGACTCCCACCGGCCAAGAGGCGATGAAAAAACCCCAAGTCACCGCCACCAGCGTCCGACCCCGGGCCCGGGAGGCCGCTGGGGGAGGGGACGCCCGGGGCCCCGGAAAAGGCCGCGGAGCCCGGAGACCCACCTGGAGGGAACTGTCCGTTCACGGTGGCCAAGACCGGCGGCAGCGCGTTCTTAGTCCACGGGTTCACCTTGGGCGGGGGGGCTTCCACGAAGTCTCGGCGCCCGGCGCCCGCTCCAGCCGCTGCTCCGCCCGCGCCCGGCTCGCCACCGCCCTCCTCTCCGTCGCTGACCGCCGGGCCTTCGGCGCCGGGCGGCTGCGGCGGCCGCGGGCTCTCGCGTTCCGGCGGACCGGTGCCCTCTCTGTGCGGCCTGCCGCAGGGCGGCCGAGGTCTCCGGGCGCCGCCGTCCGGCTCCCCCCCGCCGACGTCGTTCGCCCCAGGCTCGCCCTTGCCTTCTGGCGTCGGCGGCGGCTTCTTCCTCACCAGCCCCCCGTGCTCTTCGGCCTGCAAGAGCGGGGCGCCCCCCGGTAGCAGCGGCTCCACCTGAGTGGCCATCTGCGCGCCCGCCCCCCCGGAGAAGCCGGGCGCGCCCGAGGTGGCCTCCCCCGCCTCGAACTTGGCTCGCAGGGCGCCCGCGACGCCTTCCTCCGGGGCGCCGGGCCCCAGTCCCCAAGGAGAAGGCTCCGGGCTCCCGCTAGGCGCGACCCCCTGCCCGCTCGGATGCAGCCGCGGGAGCGCCGAGGCCCACTGCCGGGGCGGGGGGGGCAGGAAGCCCCCCACTCTGCGGTCCAGGCCTCCTCGGCGCGCGTCCCCCCCCGCCCGCTCCTCGCGCGGCGCCCCCACCCCGAGCCTGCTGCCAGGCCTCTCGTCCCGTGCCTGCCTCCCCCCGCCC
Organism: Erethizon dorsatum; assembly: GCA_028451465.1. Lineage (NCBI taxonomy): Eukaryota > Metazoa > Chordata > Mammalia > Rodentia > Erethizontidae > Erethizon > Erethizon dorsatum. The sequence goes on along the minus strand of CM051836.1, from coordinate 9,371,180 downwards.
CCGGGGCGGCCCGGGCTTCCCGGCTCGGGGGCTGCAGCAATACGGACGGACGGGGGGGAGAGGCGCGGCGAGCGGAGCAGACCACGCGATCCGCGGCAGGCGGCGGGCGGGCGCGCGCCTCACGACGCGGCGGGGAGGGGAGGGGAGGGGACGGCGCAGCGGGGGCGCGCCCGCCGGGCCGGCCCTGGGCGACGGACGGAGGCGGCGGGCGCGCGCGCGCACGGCCTCGCGGCCCCGCCCCTCGCCCCGCCCCTGCCTGCCATTCCGGCGAGCACCTCCCGGGCTGGGGGTGGGGGTGCCCAGACCGGACGGGGGCGAGCACGTGCCTGATGCAATTCGGAAGGGAGGGAAGAGAGCGCGGGGGGGCGGGGGGGGCGGGAGCGGTGGGGGAGGGGGAGGTGCCTTAAAGGGCCCGCGCCTGAGAACCGCCGCAGGTGGAGCACATGGGACTGGGCCATGCGGCCGGCTTGGCCTGCTCGCGCTCTCTGGTTCGGATGCCGATTCGCGGAGAAGGAGGCGTTCGTATCACCCTTGACTCCCCACAGCTGAAGAGAGGGCCTTTCCGCTGCGAGGAGGCGCCACCGCCGGCCCTGCCCGGTGCCCAGCGGGCCTGGCCCCGTCCAGGCGCCGCCCGCGTGACCTTGTGCCGGCCGCCCTCACCTCCCGGGCCGAGCTCCGCTCCACCCGCCGCCCGGACGCTGCTGGAGAGGGGTTCGAGTCCGGGCCGGCCGCGAAGGCGAGCCTAACCCCTGGCGGAAGCGGGCGCCTCCCAGAACCGAATTGCCGATAGTCCTCACCCTGGCCTGGGCCCCGAAACCGGGTATTTGAGAAATGTGAATTTCGGTTTTTTTCTAAAGAACTGCTTTGGACAGAGTTGAACCAACGCGCCATTGGGATTCCCCGAAGATAGATTTTTTTGCCCCGGCTCTGCCCCTTCCCAAATCTGCAACAGTCACGTCCATCTCCATGGGCTTCACTTTCTCCTTGTAAAATGAAAGGGGGGTGTTAAACTTCGATGTACATTTAATTAAACATTCGGACAAGGGATATGGCTCAGCGGCACAGTGCCTGCCTGGCAAGTGTGAGATCCTGAGTTCGAGTCCTGGTAACCAAAACAAAAAACAAAAACTTGCTCACCTCGTGCTGTGGAGGCCAGCAGGGTTCTAGGAAACGGATTTGTTAACAAGCCCAGCTAACAAATACCTATCCTTGTGGAATGTACACACTAAGGTGGGGAAGGAGACAATAAACAACTGCTAAACAAATGCTTTGTTCAGTACCTATGAAAACAGTAATTACTGCGGTAATAAATTGGACTAGACCGGCTATTTTCGTGTGCATGAGAAGGGAAGATTTCCTTGGCCTCAGACCCCAAAGTATTAGGAATCAGGCATTCTGGGAGTGGACCCAGAAATCTGTGAGTCCCACAAGACCCCTCCATGTTCGTGGACATCAGGATATCAGGGGGTCCCACTCATCACTGGAGCAGTCCTGGCCTCTGACTAGCTGGGATCCACCTGCTCAAGACTGAGCAGCCTGGAATGTTGCCCATCTCCAAAACAAAGATTAGACACCCGACCTGCTGGATGGAGGGGCAGTTGATTGAAAATACTTGGAATTGCACCAGCCAGCAAGGCTGGGCTGCAGAATTGGAACCAGAAGCACTGGGGAAAGTACTGATAGGAATAGCCTGGCAATCTGATGTCTAATTCCAACTCTTCCATCACTCCACCAAGCCCCTTCAGCTGTGCACACTTCCCCGGGCCCCCTCTCCTGGTGGAAGATAATGCCTGGCTTGCTTGCTCGCTCTTAGTCTGAACTCTAGTGAAGAGTCAAGTGAGACAGTGATAGCCAAAGCGCAGTTAATGACACACACTTAGGCCAGTGCTTCCAAAGAGTTACCAAGGGGGCTGGGGATATAATACCTCAGGCTGCACAGCGCCTGCCTGGCAAGCACAAGGTCCTGAGTTTGATTCCCCGTACAAAAAAAAAAAAAAAAGTTACCGAGGAAGGGAATGAGTAAAGGGATGCCAGTGAATTTAAGTAGGATTTTACATAATTGCATTATATATACCATTAATCTGCAGGCAAATTAGTGTACATTGCTGCTGTACTATCTTTTATATATCGATAAATATTTCCTGATATTACACTAGACCCTCTCTTGATTTTGTTGATAGGACACATAATTGTCATTGTTAGTCATTCTTTTTTGGGAGGGTACTGAGGATTGAAGCCAGGGTCTCTGCACTGAGGTACATCCCATATGTGTGTGTGTATATATATATATATATATACACACATATATATATATATACTTTTTTTTGGTAAATAGGGTTACATTAGATTTCTAAGTTGCCCGGGCTGAGTTCAGATTTGTAGTCCTGCCTCAGCCTCCCAGAGTGCTGAGATTACAGGCATGTGCCACCACACTGGGCTTATTAGTTATGTTTTTTTCTATGTTTTTTAATAATTGGAGGTAGAAGTGAGATGAACCCTATACAACTTGTAGGGGTAGCCGGGCTCTGTGTGGATGAGTAACTGCTTCACACCATCCAGCTGTCAGTCAGAGGTGAAAAGTGTGGCCAGGCCTGCTGTGGAGGAGCTGGACGGGCACTGGGATCTGCACACCTTAGGCCTGCCCTGCCTTAGAAACTACATCTTCAATTTACAGGCTATCAGAGCCAGAGAAAAGAATCATAATCATGACTCAGTTGCTTGGCTTTGCAGATGAAGAAACTGAAGTTCAGAGAAGTAAAGTTACTTATCCAAGGTCACACGCCTAGTCCACAGCAGAACCAGGCCTTATATCTGAATTTCTTAATCCTAAATCCAGTAGCTTTTCCTACGTTAAAATGGTGGAGGGCTGGGAATGTAGTTTAGTGGTAAAGCGATTGCCTAGCATGCTTGAGGCCTTGTGTTCAATCCCTAGACTGCACACATGCACACACGCATGTGCACACACACATCAAAGTTACCACTGGTACAAATTTAAAAATTATGGGATTAGGACTTAAATTCAGCCTTTTTGAATTCTGACCCACTGTAGCATTCTATATGCGTGTATTTTTTCCAAATACGACTCATGAACAAATACTTAAGAATAGGTACTTTTATTAGCAATTATTTGTTAAGTCCTGTGAAAAATACTTGACATTCATTATCTTTTTTGTTTTTTTTTTGTGGGTACCGGGGGGTCGACCTCAGGACCTCGCGCGCCAACAGGCACCCGTGCCGCTGAGCGATATCACCGGCCCCTTTTTCGTATGTGGGTTCCGGGAGTCGAACTCGGGCACTCGCGCTTGCAAGGCAGGCGCTTACGCCGCTGAGCCATCTCACCGGCCCGACATTCGTTATCTTGTTTAATCCTCTTTATAGCCTAATGAGATAGATATTAATCCTTTCTCCAAATATCAAGTGAGTCCTTATTATGTGCAAGGCATAAGGCTAGGTCTTGGAACTATTACTGCCTTTACTTACGAAGGAAAGCTACAGAAGTTCAAAAGAGAAAGTAAAGTGGATGTCACCATGGGTTTTTTTAGGGAATCCAAGTCCTCAGGCCTCCTTCTCAACTCACCGCACCACTGTACGACCTGCTCTCCGCCCTCGATTGCTGTGTCCAGTATTCATGGAGAATTCATCAAATACTGTACTGTACTGTAGGCCTGGAAAAACACTAAAACTTTTGAACCCTGTCTCTCCAAAAGATAAACTGTAATTAGGGAGACCAACGAATTAATATACGCCCTCAGGCCAAGAAAAGAAGTTAGACAAAATATGATTTTTGTGAGAAAGTTCAAGCTAACTTGTGCCCAGGGCTTTACTACTTACCAGTCCAATTATTTAAAAACAGGATGACCAAAAATTGCATTTTTTTCATTAATTTTTTTTTTTTTTTTTTTAATGTGGGTACCGGGAGTCGACCTCAGGACCTCTCACTTGCCAGGCAGGTGCTTATGCCGCTGAGCTATCTCACCGGCCCTAATTTTTATAAGATAACATAATAGGAAATATAAAAATGACAATTTTATCAAATTTATTCAATACGAGAATCGACTGATTGAAATGACACCTGCCCGAGTGACATTCGGGATAGTCAGTAAGTAACAAATGTGCTGCCTGAGTGATGCTCGGGGTAAACTGTTAAGCGGTTAAATGTATCACGTGTTTAACCACACCAAAGCTACCCACACGTGCACACACACATGCACACAGATTGAAAAGAACTTCAAAAATAAAAATTGAGTCCAAATTCTTCTTTATAATTAACTGTGTACTTGTTTGCTCCTGGTGCTGATAACTTCCTAAAGAGAGACAGAGGAGGCTAAAGGAGAGATTAGAGTTAGAGAATTGGCTTGTAACTCACAGTCCTTTCTCTGGATTTGCAGAATGACTCTCGGCAGCCTCCGGAGCCGCCTTCTGCCTCCATTTCTCCATCCACAAAATAGAAAGTCTACTGCCTGCCCATCTGGTTTAGGAATGTGAAGGAGAATGTAAAAATTCTATGAAGCCTTATTGTGTCCCTTTTTATTTTATTTATTTGGTTGTACTGGGGATTGAACCTAGGGCCTCACACACGCTTGTGGCGCACTCTACCACTGAGCTATACCCCTAGCACTTTTTATTTTATTCTGAAACAGGGTCTTACTAAGTTGCCTGGACTGGCTTAGAACTTGCAATCCTCCTGCCTCAGCCTTCCAAGTAGCTGAGATTACAGGCATTGAGAAAGGAAAATATATAGTTTTATCCTCTTTGAGTTTGATTTCCTGAAGGACCCTGTGCTTCTGGAAGAACTTGCACTTCCTTTGATATCAGGGACTCTCGGATGGCAGGCCTCTTTACAGGGACAGGGAGCAGTGGGTGGGGTTAGAGAAGGGAGGGGCCTTGGCCAAATAAACAGTGTCAACTGGAGTAGGCTCATTCTAGTCCCTGAAGCGTCTCAGGCCTCCTGGCACATGCCATGAAATAATTTGCACTCTAGGGCAACATCTCAGCCAAGATTGCCTCCTGCAAACATGTAAACAACAACAGTTGACATGTAAGGAGAGTGGTGACAGTGGAAAATAATGACTGTCTTTGTACTTACCCCCAGGGCAGTCCTTTCCACTATGATTACCCATCCCCATTTTACAGATGAGGAAGGCTCAGAGGAAGGACATGGTAAGGAAGGAGGGTGGTTTGCAATAAGATTCTGATAGTGTACTCTTAATACATTTGCCCCTCTGAACTGCAGACTGGCACCACCTAAGCCTCTTTCTATAAACTCTGCCTGTGTAGCCCCTTGCCCATCCCCAGTCCTTCCCTGGACTTCCTGCTCTTCTCAAGTGCTCCCATATGGGCTTCCCAATTTTAATGCTTCTCCTCCCTGTGATCCAACTTACAACACTGGCTGTGTTAGTTACTTTTTTCATTACTCAGACAAAATACCCAACACCCAAAGTTAAAGGAGAGGTTTATTTAGCTCAGTTTGTAGAGGTTTCAGTCCATAATCCACTGGCTCCAAGGCAGGGTGGCACGGCAGACAGGCATCACAGAGAAGAGATAGTTCATGCTGAGCAGAAGGTAGCAAAGCAAGCAAGGGACAACCACAGCTCTTTTTGTCCCTTATATCTTATCCAGACTATTTAGAGTAGGGAGCACTCACACCCTTAATCCTAGTGCCCTTGAGCCTAGCATTGCACCATGAATCAATCCCAGCATCACACACTCTAGATCCAGTCACTTCTGAAAAAGCTCCACCTATGATTGCATGAGGCTTTTGGGGGCCATCTAGACGCAAGCCACAACACTGCCTGAGCCAGCTCCCCGACTCAGATGGACTTGGCAGACTCTGCCATTGCTCAAGATCTCCACTATCACGCCTTGCCCAGCCCAGCCCATCCCTAACCTCCCTGTCCTGATGCCTTCCAGCCACACACCCTACACGCCAGCAACAGTGGACCACTCACTGCTTTCATGCTTTCAGCCAACAAATATTTACAGACCATGAACCATGTGCCAAGTACTGCCCAAGCAAGCCCTGGGCACAGACATATATTCAAGACACATGTGTCCTTACCTTCAGGAAGCTCCTGTCTCCTGCTCTCCCGGCCCTGCGTTTTCTTGCCTCAATTTTACGACAGAGATGTTAATGGTGTGAATGCAAGCTTGACTATCTTATGACTTGGGGCAAATATTTAACCTCTCTCTAAGCCTTAGTTTCCCCATCTATAAATTAGAGATAATACTACTACTTACTTATAAAGCTTCATTGCACCTTCAGTGAGATAATGTGCATAATTTAATAGCACAATGCCAGATGTCTAGTATATGCTAAGTAAATATTACCTTTCATTACTTTTATTATGGCCAATAATGGCCCTTCCATTTCTACTTGTCCAGAATTTTACTTGCTTTCATGGCTCAGTATAAAATGCCAACTTCTTACAAAATCTTATTTAATCTCCAAGCTAGAGCAGAATTCTTCCTACTTTGAACTCCTAGTAGAAAATTCCCTAAAGCCTATAGAGTTCACTTTCTATATTGAGTTATAGTTAGGTATGAGTATGCTTTGTCATCTAACTAGATTATGTGTTTCTCGGAGGCACAGATCATACCTCATTTTTCTTAGTGTTTCTTGTAGTACTCATCATCCATGGTGCTACATATAGAACAGAAACCCCAAATCTATATTTTGAATAAAGAAACTAATGAATCCAGGATCATTCCTGATCATATCAGTTTTTGTTAGAACAACACCATCAAGTGCTAATTATATATATTTTGATCCTTTTTTTTTTTTTTGTGGGTACCGGGGGTCGACCTCAGGACCTCACGTGCCAGCAGGTGCCTGTGCCACTGAGCGATATCACCGGCCCTTTTTTCCTATATGGGTAGCAGGAGTCAATCTCAGGACCTCGTGCTTGCCAGGCAGGTGCTCGTGCTGCTGAGCCATCTCACTGGCCCCCCCAAATTTCGAATTATATATAAATATGTAATTATTTACTTATCTATATATATGGTAAAATGTAATATAAAATAAAATGTGCTAACTTTATCAAATGGGAAAAAATTTACAGAAAAATTCAGGTATAAGTCCACAACCTAGAGGCAATCACTGGCAATATGTTGGTAAATTTTCTTCTAGTCTTTTTTCTATGACTATTTTACAGCACTGAGATCATACTGCATAGCAACAGTTTTATTTCTTGCTTTTTCCGTTTCATAACTCTGAATTACAAGTACTGTCTCCATATCACTGCAATTTGTTTCCATGCAGTTAGTTAAATATCACCCACTGGTCACTTTCTATTTAAATCTTCTCAAGCGTGTATCTTCTGAAGGACTTTCATAGAGGCAGGAGAGACAGGATTCCCTTAGTTGGTGAATAACTGGGGCCCACAGACATTAAGTGGCCTCTTCCAGTATGCCAGGGCAGCAGAGTCAAGGGGAGAACCTGGGTGTCACCTCTTTGATTCCAGACCCCTAAACCACATCCCAGGAGACACAGGCAGTATACATGGAAAATGGAGAAATCCCAGACAAACTCGGGGGGCCATTTTTAAACATTCCAGGATCAGGACCATGTCCAGTCTCATGGAGACAAATGGAAATCAGCAGCCAAAATGAAGACAGGAGGCAGGTTCCCTGCCAACATGACCATCACTGTTACAGGGTGGGAACGGCGGTTAGCACCAGACTCAAGCTGTCCTCACCAAGCTCCAGGACAGAAAAGCCCTGTCCCGAGGAATGGAGTGGAAAGAATGAAGGAAAAGTCCTGGTCCTTGCCCCAAGGAACAAAACCCTCTACAGCAGAACACTGTTGTCTTCATAGACCGCTCGCCTGTCCTTCACAGGAGGCACGGGGAAAAAAATAAAGAAAGACAAAGGGTTTGGGGTCAGAAGAATTGAGGATAGGCTCAGTGTTCATTATTGCTCATTTCTTAGTGCTTTGACTTCAAGCAAGTCACTCTGCATCTTCATTGTCTCCATATATAAAATGATGTGAAGGGGAGCATTTACAAGATCATTATGCCCTTGAGACGATTAACTGTGAGTTTTGTCATCTACCAGCTCTGTGACTTCAGACATGTTCCTTGTCTCTCTCTGCCTCAGTTTCCTCATCTGTAGAATGGAGATGATAACAGCACAAGGTTATTATAAGGATTAAGGAATTAATAAAGGCGAAGTACAAACCAGGCATGGTGACACACGCCTGTAATTCCACCATTCAGGAGGCTGAGGCTGGAGGATCGCTGTGAGTTCCATACCAGCCTGGGCTACATAATGAACTCAAGGCCAGCCTGAACTACATAGCAAGACCCTGTCTCAATAAATAAATAAATAAATAACAAAAAAAAGTGCAACAATCCCAGTACTCTGTGAGGCCCAAGAAAGAGGATTGCAAGTTAGTGACTTAGGGAGACCATGTCTCAAAATTTTTTAAAATTTATTTTTCATTTTTATTACTACATGTTTGCAGTAATGATTACATTCCTCATGAGCGGTTGGTCCATGTATATAACACATCTTAATTCTTTTTACTTCCCCTTCTCTTCCTTTCCCACCCCTCTCTATCTCTTGGTCCTCTGCATATTTACAAAAGACCCATCTCCCTATTTCTTATTATCATCTTTTATTTTGCTCTTTATTTATACTTTGGGTTTCTCATATAAGAGAAACTATGTGATATTTAAGCATGTGTGTCTGATTTATTTCACTTCACATTATTGTCTCAAGGTGCATCCATTTCCCCACAAATGACTCAAATTTATCCTTCTTTACAGCAAAGTACTAGTACTCCACTGTGCATAAATACTACCTTTTCTTTATCCATTCATCAGTTGATGGGCATATAGGTCACTTTAAAGATTTAGCTATTATGAGCTATGCTGCTATAAACATGGGTATGCATGTATCACTGTAATACAGTGTCTAACTCTTTCAGGAAGATACCTAGAAGCAAAATATCTGGGTCAAAATGAATTTCTATTTTTAGTTTTTAAAGGAATCTCCATACTGATTTCATAGTAGTTGCATTAGATTATATCCTTGAAAATTAAAAATTAAAAATAACAATGGGGGGCTGGGAAGTAACTCAGTGCAAAGGCCCTGGGTTCAATTCCCAGTAAATCAACTGGGAATCAACTAAATCAACCAATCAGTGATTCAATCAAAGTGCTTAGAACAGTGCTGACACATATAAAGTACTAAAAGAAATTCATTATTATATAAATTTGGTAGTGGTTGTTGGCATACTCAGGAGAAGCATTCTTGAAATCCCACAAAGAAGGTAGAATACGTGTTAGCCTGTTTTACAGATGAGAACACTGAGGCTCAGCAGTATGAGATGTTTGATCTAGAGTCATGCTGACCTTCAGGGATGTTTCTGACCTTCCTGATCAGGCTAACCCAGGCTTCTGCCTTAGAGGAGAGGAGGAAGTGAGCAGCCTTTTAGCTAGACGAGGCCATGTGACCCTGGAGGTGGAAATCAGCACCCATTTGTCGATTGTCAATGACTGTCGGTATTGGTTAATTGGTAAAATAATTGTGTCTTTGTCCCTGAGCTCTGAGCATTGGGTAAGGCACCTGGAGGAGGTACAATCACATTAAGCAAAGTATGAAATAAGGTTGCTGCCCTCAGTGATAATAATGATGATGGCTAACATTTATTATGCTGTTGCTGTGAGCCAGGGCTACAGACAGGGAATGATTTTGCTGAAGGTATCCCTTCCGAAGCAGAATTCCCTAGAATACAAATAAATGAGCACCAATATGCATTCCATTGTCAAGGCATTTGGGGAAACATTCGGTTAAACAGTGTTAAAGGGGTGTTTTGCTCCTGGATGTCTCGAGGCCTTTAACACACATGACGATGAACTCTGATTGCAGGACGAGGTGGGGAAAGGGTGCCTATCCCTGCAACAGCCACTGGGTCAGAGGTTTGTCAATTCCCCGAGCGTGGGGAGCTCTAGGTCTATTTGAGACGTATGGTAGGAGGAAGGAACTTCCAGTGAACACGAGTGACCCAATTTCCTCGTGTGAGTAAAGTGCACAGAGATCGCTAAATGCAGACAAAGAGAAGCCGGGCTCCTTTCACAGGGATAGTTTTCACTGGTATGTTTTCCCCAAACTTCCAGGATGTCAGGGCACCCAAGGAACCCCTCACCTGGAAATAGGAAATGTTACAGCACACTGTTAAAAAAAAAAAAAAAAAAAAGCCCTTCAATAACTTCCCATTACAGAAGAGCTCTCACCTGGGCCCCAAGCAAATAGCTCCTGCCTTCCGCTCCCTGCTCACTGCAGCGGCCTGGGAGCCCCAGGGCATCACATTCCTGCTGTTCCCATCCCTATCCTCCTCAGCCTCCAAGCTGCCTCTTCTCTGAGACACCTGGTGGGACCAACTTGGGTGAAGTACTCCGAGTCCTTCACAGCCCAGATCACAATCTGATTTTGTGTGTCAACCTGCTTCTTGCCTGTTGCTTCTTCTAACTCCTAAGTCCCATCATACCAGCGTCTGGGGCTATTCTGTGCACCTTTCGTATCCCCATGTTATGTTTGGCACTGTAGGGTCTCAATAATCGGTGAATGAACGCTGTGTGGCCTCTCACAAGTCAGTGCCCCTCTCTGGGCCTCTGAATCCCCATGAGTGAAAATGAAGTGGTAGAATGAGGTGCTGCTGGAAGTGCTTGGAGCTCTGGCTGTGGCTCTGTGACTAACTCTGGGCCTCAGGCCCAGGAGCAAGCCCAGCAGGCTGCAGCTCAGCAGCACTGCACGCAGCGCACTGATTGAATCAGGCAGCAGATTCCCTGTCATTTAGTGTGCCGTCTTCCCATGGCTGGGGACCATGCTGTCAGATTTCCAGATGATCCATGTGCTGCCACCTGTTCTCCCATCTCGCCTATTCCAGTGGAGGAGAGGAATGTGGGCAGGTGGGGAGGCTGGGAAAGCATGTGTGATGGATCGGGAAGCCCAAGGGCAGAGGACCTGTTCTTCACTGTCCTAAACCAAAAGGCTGGAATCTCCAAGAGATTTTATCAAACCCTGTAACTCTGGGGCAGAAGGGACTTAAACCTAACTGCATCCAAACATTCCTCCACCTGGATTCCACTCCAAGCTTTAGAATAGGGGCCTGAAGCCTAGCAGGATGCTTATCTCGCAGGCAAACAGCATTTTCTGGAAAGACCTTTCATCAGCAGTGTGAGGCAGTGTAGCATGCGGTGAAGGGCTGGGCTTCCAGCCAGGTAGCCCAGTTGGAATCTCAGCTGTGCAGCCTATGCTGTGTGAACTTCAACAAGCTATGAATCCTCTCTGTCCTCTGCTAACTCTTCTGCCCAACCCAGGCAGCCCACGTGGAGCTGTGGGGAGAACCGCAAGGGTTAATATGTGATAGCCCAGCAAGAAGCGCCTATTTCTGTTAACTGCCACCTACTGAGTGGTGTTGTTTTTAGATCCTCTTGAACTCAGGATGTTCTCTGGGTTGGTTGGTTTGCAAAAGGAGACATCGGGGCCCAGCCCTGAAGAACACAGGGCTGGGGGGTTAGAAGGGTGGGCGCGCTCCTGAACGGGGAAACATTGGCTTCTTTGTGCTGAGCCTCTGGGTCCTCCTCGGAAACAAGGGAGAGACTAATCCCCGTCCTGTTTCCTGTCATAGAATTGACGTGTAGATTTAATGACAAACAAACAAGAAAGCTTTGAAAGTGAAAAATGCTACATAAACACGAGGGATGCATCTTATTTTGTTGGAGAACCCTCGCTTCTTTCAGCGAGGCACTTTGGCTTCCAAACAGCCAAAGAGTTAAACTCAATCTATTTGGCAAAACATGTGTTTTCGGTGCTTGCTGTGAATTTGAAGCTAATCCCTTTAGAGTCTTCTTTCAGTTATGTACTGGAGGGAAAAAAAGGGGGGGGTGATGATGAGTACTTAGATACATTCCTACGGGGTGCAAGCCTTGGTTTGGCAGGTGTCTGCAAGTTTGTTTATTGTTATAATTATTATTTTTCCAGTTTTTCTTCTCCAGAGTTTGACCAGAAGGACCCAGGAGGGGTGCATTCACTGTGCAAATAGCAGCGGGACACAGTAGTTGTGCATAATGGCAGGAGGTCTTGTGACCTTCATCCAGTCCCTGTCCTGCCTTGTGAACCTGTGCTGGGAGAGCCTCTAAACTCAGCCTTCTTGTTGTACAGATCAGGAATGGGAGCCCAGAGAGGGAAGGGACTCGCCCAAGGTCACAAAGCCCATTAATGGTAGAACCTTGGTTGGGTAACACCAGCTCTCTCGACAACTCCACACTCTTTCCAACCGTCTTCTGAAATCTTGCACTTTCTGTAAATAAAGCTGATTGTGTATCGAAATCTTATGAATCATAGGACTTTACATTTGTTAAAACTCATTGAACTACACTTAAAAATCTGTGTTTTGTGGTACACTTAACTTCTTTTTTTTTTTTTTTTTTTTTTTTGAGACAGGGTCTCACTCTATAGTTCAGGCTGGCCTTGAACTCAAGGAGATTCTCCTGCCTCAACCTCTTGAGTGCTGGAATTATAGGCTTGTGCTACCATACCTGGCTCAACTCCATTTTTTAAAATGATAAAATGGGGATGGGAGGGTGGCTCATTGCCTAGCATGCATGGGGCCTTGGGTTCCATCCTGAAGACCACTGCTGTCTTGGTCACTTTCTCATTGTTGGCACACAATACTCACCATACCCTCAACTCAAAGGAGGAGAGGTTTATTTTGACTCATGTTTTTAGTTCACAGTTGGCTTGCTCCAAAGGCAGGACAGTGTGGCAGAGGGGCACGGCAGAGGAAAAGCTGCTCACCTCATGGCAGCTGGGAACCATAGACCCTTCTAGGTCACACTCCTATGATCAGCCTCTTCCAAACAGACCCCATCTCCTAATAGCAAGTCAGCCATATCACCCTGTCACCTTCCAAACACATGACGCCTTGGGAGCCATTTTAGATCCAAACCATAACAACTACCAATAAAGAAAGAAAGAAAGATAGAAAGAAAGAAGCCAGGCGTGGTGGCACCCGCCTCTAATCCTAGCACTGGGAAGCTGAGGCGGCAGGATTGCCGTGAGTTCAAGGCCAGCCTGAACTATAGAGTGAGACCCTGTCTCTAAACAACGAAACAAACAAAAAAATAATAAAAGTGAAATTAAATTTTTAAACAATGGTATAGCTGAGTCCTACCTCATGAGGGGCTCAACATCTAAGATCAACATTAGAGCTGAGTCTAAAGGGCTCAAGGAAGCCCTTGGGAAGGCATATCCTGTAGGAGCACACAGTCACTCTCTTGTGCTGTTTTTCTGCTCATGTGTAACAGCTTGCCACTTTCCATGGGGTCTGGATTAAAAAGTTGGCTGGCATGTAGTGCTCATGTCGTGAAAAAGCATGTAAATCTATAATTGTGATATTCAGTGTGCTGAGATGCACATGAGGGCTTCAAGAGTGTGAAAGGAATGGCAGCTTCCAGCATCATCCCACTCAGACAAACACACGCATGCACTCATGTTGTGCACTCATGATTTACCTTACTGTGGTTGTGTTTATCAGATCTCCAGAGCCAGAGTGTGGGACTTAGATGTGCATGTAAGGTGCCTCTGATTCGTTCCCTTTGTCTTAGGTCCACAGAACCTAACAGACTTCTACTGCTGGCTCCTAGGACATTAACCTAAGGTCTGAGGCCACAGGCAGGGATCTGAGGGTGGTGAGCCCAGCTGTGGGGGTGAAGCCCGGTAATCTTGTGGGATTCTGAAGCGGGGGAGGAAGGGCGGGAAAGCAGAGCCAGGAAGCTGGACCAGGGAAGAACGCCTCATTCAAGAGGAGGGGCCGGGGTGGGGAACAGGAGGAAAAGAGACCAAAGAGACATGCGGAAGGAGGCTGAGGAAGAAGGTTTTGAGAAGGAGAAAGCAACTACCCAGGGTAGAACTGCTCCACTATCACAAAACTCATTCCCATCCTTCTGTAAGTAAAACCTTCAAATGTGGACAGGAGAGGTGAGGAAGGCTAATCTGGACATAATAGAATATGTTTTGGGGGTTCTTTTTGCAGGACTGGAAACCGAACCCAGGACCTTAGAAATGCTAGGCAAGTGCTCTACTACTGAGATACATGCCCAGCCCTTCCAGATTTTTAAAATTTTGAGACAGGGTCTTGATAAATAGCCCAGACTGGCCTCGAATTTGTCTCCTGCTTGAGCCTACCAAGTAGCTGGGATTACAGCCATGCATCGCCACATCCCAGCTTCAGAATACGTTTAATGAAACAAAATTTGGAAAGTGTCAGAACAGTTCATTAGTCATTTATGTATAAAAAGAAAATGTCACACTCCTAAGTAATCATAGGGATTTGTTCTTTTAGTTCTTGGAATATTCCCCCACAAAGTGCATTAAGACAATACATCTGCTCATCTCACATTCATTAGGATAGCTACTATAAAATAAACAAAACAACAAGTGAAAACCCAAAGACTAGCAAGCGCTGACAAGGATGTGGAGAAATGGGAATCTTTGTGCACTGTTGATTGGGATATAAAATAGTATAGTCGCTATAGAAAACAGTATGGAAGTTCTTCAAAAAATTATAAATAAGAGCTATTAGCTGGACATAGTGACACACACTTATAATCCCAGCACTCTGGGAGGCTGAGGCAGGAGTATTGTAAGTTCAACTCAACCTGGGTAATTTAGCAACTTCATGAGACCCTGTCTCAAAATAAAAAAACATAAAAAAGGGCTGGGGATGTAAATCAGTGCAAAGGCCTTGAGTCCAATCCTCAGTATTACACCCATGCACGTGAGTGCATACACACACACACACACACACACACCCCTCTATCGTAGGATCCAGGTCCAGCAATCTCACTCTGCTGGGTGTATATCCAAAGAGATTAAAGGCAGCGTGTAGAAAAGATGCTTGTACACCCAGGTTTATGGTGGTGCTATTCCAAATAGCAAAGAGGTAGAAACAACCCAAATGTCCATCAATAAATAAATAAACAAACACAACGTGGTATATGCATAACAGTAGAATAGCCACAAAAAGGACAGAAATTCTAACACAAGGTACATGGATGTACCTTGAGGACATAGACTAAGTGAAATAAGCCAGTAACAAAACAAACAAACAAATACTGATTCCATGTGTAAGATTTATCTAAAGCTGTTAAATTAATAGAGACAGAAAGTTGAAAGTGGTTATAAAGGCAAGTTGCTTCTTGTTGGTTTGTTTTTGTTTTGTGGTGCTGGGGATCAAACCCAGGGCCTTGGGTATGCTACACAGGAAGCTATTTTTTAATAGTTACGGAATTTCAGTTTTACAAAATTAAAAAGTTCCGCTTAAAAATGATTAAGATGGTAAATTTTATGTTACATGTCTTACTACAATAAAAAATAAAACAATTTTGAAAAAGTAATAAAAATACATTTGCTGATAGACCCCTCCTTATTCACTGAAAAACAGCTAGTTTAAAAATAAACTGTTCAAAAAATAAATAAATAAAAATAAATAAACTGTTCAAAGTAAACCAACAGATGATATCAAATTAAAAACTTCTGCACAGCAAAGGAAACAACCCAAAGAGTGAAGAGACAACCTACAGAATGGGAAAAAGTTTTTGCCAGTTACTCCTTGGATAAAGGTCTGATATCTAGACTATGTAAGGAACTAAAAAAAAAAAAAATAGCCCTTGATGGAAAAGACTCAATCAAAAATGGGCAACTGAAATACATAGACACTTCTCAAAAAAAGAAGTACAAATGGCCAATATATGCATGAAAAAAATCTTCAGCATCTTTGGCCATTAGAGAAATGCAAATCAAAACAACACTGAGAGTCCATCTTACTTCTGAGGGAATGACTATCATCAAGAACTCAAAAAATTGTGTTGGTCAGGTTGTGGGGAAAAAGGAACCGTTCCACACTGTCCATAGGAATGTAAACTAGTAAAACCACTATGGAAATCAGTATAGAGATTCTGCAAAAAAACTAAAACTACAAGTTCTATTTGACTCAGCTATACATCTTCTAGGTATCTTCACAAAAGAGTTGAAGACATCATATTACAGTGATACATGCATACCCATGCTTATAGCAGCACAACTCATAACAGTGGAATCTTGGAAGTGTTCATCAATAGATGAGTGGATAAAGAAAATGTGATGTATATACACAATGGAGTACTACTCTACCATATAGAACAACTCAGTCATTTGTAGAAAAATGGATGTCGGGCTGGGGATATAGCTCAGCAGCACAGCACCTGCCTGGCAAGTGCTATGTCGTGAGTTTGATTCCCGGGACAAAAAAAACGAAAGAAAAATAGATGTTTCTTGAGTCCATAATGCTAAGTAAAATAAATCAGACATGGATAGTTAAATATCATATGTTTTCTCTTATATGAGCAACCCAAGGTACAAATAATTTAAAGAGCAAAAGAAAAGATAGATGGTCAGAAGTAGGGAGACAGACTTTGCGGAGATGGGAAGGAGGCCTGAAGATAGGGGAAGATGAGAGGGAAGGGGAGGGAAGCGGAAGTAAAGAGGGTCAAGATGTGAAATGTGTATGTACTAATTCACCACAGTGAATGCACTCAGTGTGTATCGCAGACATATACTAGTAAAAAACTAAAAATAGATAAATTTTAACCGTTCATTATGACCTTTTCTTTGTCCTTTTCTATTCTAATACACACACATTATTTTCATTAGGACACACCTCAAAAGATCACCAATAATTACCCCTGAGTGCTAATTTTGTTCATTTTGCTTAACTGTTTTCTCTTTTTTTTATGGGACAATGTTGTCATTTAGTAAAATAACAAAATTCACAATCATTGCTAATCGCTAATTTAAGATAGTAGTATTTCCTATGTAGGACAAGACACCGGTGCTTTTTATGAATTATCTCACATTCTTTGAGATGGGTACAAGTAATAAGCTATTCTGAGATGAGAAAACAGGCTAGGTAGCGTGGGCAAACTCGTGTATGAATGTCAGTGCTTTGTTTACACCCTCGGCAGTCTTTCTCTTTGCTGTGCTAGACCAACATGATACACTCCCTTGTCATCCCTTGGGTCTTTTTAACAGCTGCAACTATAATTTATGCTCTACTTACACTCATCAAATAGTACCCTAAATACTTTCCTGTTGGTGGTAGTGTACAGTACTCGTTGCAAAGATAAGACAAAGGCTGACTTCCTTTTAGAAGTCTCAAGTCACACAACATTCCAGGTGGGTCCAGACAGAGCCAACAGATGACACAGTCCTGGGGACCCTGAATGGGCTGGGACTGTGTGCCTAGGCTCAGGACATTTATTTTCCTTATCCATAAACTACCTCCACTGTGCGCTACCACCAACCAGGGTTTTTCAGTTTTGTTTATTCTCTCAAGGAACCAGCTCTTTGATTCATTGATTCTTTGTATTGTTTTTTAGGTCTCCATTTCACTGATTTCTGCTCTGATCTTTATCATTTCCTTCCTTGTAGAAACTCTGGATTTAGATTATTCTTTTTTTCCTAGCACCCTGAGGTGCATAATTAGTTTATTTATTTGGGCTTATTCTGTGTTTCTGATATGGATTCACTCCTGAATTCCACAGGAGCTTCAGAGAAGATCTAACACCAACACTCCTCAAACTCTTTAATGAAATCGAGAGGGAAGGAGTACTCCCCAAATCATTCTTGGAAGCTAGCATCACCCTCTTTCCAAAACTAGACAAGGAGCAAACCAAAAAAGAGAACTATAGGCCAGTCTCTCTAATGAATATAGATGCAAAAATCCTCAACAAGGTACTGACAAATAGAATGCATCAAATCATCAAAAAGATCATACACCATGACCAAGAACAACCAACCAGAACAGATGTCTGTCCACCTCCCAGGACCAGCTTCAGCTGGAGGGGATAGCAATGTACAGAGAAGAAAGACTGTCAAATATGGTAATTGGAATAATATAATCTATCTCAAAAGAATGATTATGAGAATGTAATTAACACTTTGTAGGCAGACATTTCTATCTCTGAGGAGCTCTGAGAGTCTCACAGATTATTTAAATATATATCACATTCACTGTTGGCGGCAAAGTCTATGGTTTTAGAACATAATTAAAATCCCTTCCCCTTTGGAATTAAGAAAATTGCCTGTGGGATGGATATTATGCCCACCAGCTACCGGAATAGATCTAAACCTGGGAACTCTGAACGTGGGGCTAGAAAGACTCTCAGAGCAATTTGCCTGAAAAAGATAAATATCAAATAAATAAAATATCAATTTCAAATAAACTGTTCATGGTACAAATTATTACCCAATCATAGCATTCTTTGCCACAAAGCCTGGACTTGTCCTCAGGATCTCTCTCAATGGAGAACTCTAGGTAGCCAATGCCAGTTAATCAGAGTGGAGTCCTGTTTGCTGTCCTGGAAGTTAGTCCACTCTCATCCCTCCAATGTGACAGACAGAAGGCTGACATTGAGTAACTTGACGCAAGTTACACAGTTAGTAATGCAAAACTGAGGTTCCCAAGTCTTGTTTTTTCCTTTATCTTCCTAACCTTGCCTCTTTGATCTGTTCATATTATGCTTGCTAGATTATGTGGTTTACCAAAAATTCCTCCCTCTTGAACGAGCTGTTCAGAATGCCTCTATCAATGATTTGCTGAAGGATGATCTGTCTATTGCTTAACTCCTTTCAACATCAGGTGTTTTCAAGACAAAAATGGAGATGGCTGTCTGAGTTCAGATTCTTGCCACTCTTAATGGCAAGTTGGCTGCTCTTTTAAGAAAAATGAGTTGCTAATGAAATGTGTCTGGTTATAGGGAAAGCACCAGACCCCTGGGGAGCACACTTCGGCAAGGTCCTATGCTCCTACAGCAGGCACTTGAGCTCTAGGGGCTGTACAAATGGAGCAGGACACTGGCTGGGGATGCTAAGGTCGCTGGAGGGGGAAGTGGCATTTAAGCAAGACTTTGGAGATCAATAGGATTAAATGTTCCTATTGACTATAAAAATGTTGCATGGCTATTACACAGTTACTGAGAGATGCAGAATGTTAAGAGGAAAAGTCACTCCTGTTTTCTTTACTCATCAACCATGTCTTTTTCGTGTGTGTTTTGTTTTGTTTTTGGTTTTGTTTTTGTATTGGGGATTGAAATCAAGGCTTTCACACTGAGCTACATCCCCAGGCCCTCACCCTTTTCTTGAGAGTGTCTCACTCGGTCACAAAATTGCCCAGGTGGAACTTGCAACCCCTCTGCCTCGACCTCTCAGAGTGCTGGGATTACAGGTGTGCACCACCATGCCTGGCTAACATTTTGTTTCTTTTTCTCTTCTGGTATCTGTGTACTCCCTGCAGGTTTTTTTTTTTTTTCTTTCTTTCTTTCCTTTAACATGATTGTGATTAATCTAAGCATATTATTTTAAATTTTGATTTTTAAAAACTGTTAATATACTATGTGGACGATCCATAACCCAGTACATAATTATGTTCATAGGCATAACCAACAGAGATGCATACATACATATGTTCATTCAAAGATATATGTAAACAGCAATTTTCATGATAGTCCCCAAGTGGAAACATCTGAATATACATCAATGACATGGATAAATTACAGTATATTCAAAAACTGAAAGCTATACAGCAATGAAAAGAAACTACAACTACAGGTAGTAACATGGATGAGCCTCACAAATATAATATACAGCAAAAGGAGCCAGATACAAAAAAGAACACAGTGTATGATCCACTCGTGTAAAATGCCAAACCAGGCAAAACTAACCTCTGGCATAAGAAATCAGAACAGCACTTACCCTGGGGACATGGGTAGTGACTGGAAGGGAGTAAGGGCATGTGGGTGAGGTTAAAATGGCATAAACACCTGGTAAAAATTACCAACGTGCCCGTTCCACGCAGCTCTCAAAGTTCCCGGGGGAGGGGGGAGGACGGCGAGAGGATGAAGAAATAAAGATGAGAGACAAAGAGCTGAGGTCAGGTGGAGCCCTCTCTCCTGATGGGAGGAAAGGAACTGCTCAACCAAAGCAGTGCGTTTATTTATACATTTAGCAAGTTGGTGTCATGTGACACCCCTTTGCCTAGCAACCCATTGCTTGGATTGCCTTGGGGCTAAGTGTTCTCTGGGCTGGAGCAGCTTATTTACATAGCCCACCTCAGCCCTCTTGGTTTCCTGCCGGCCTTGCCTTGCCCCCGCACCTGTGATCAATTTCCAGCTTTAACTGTTCCCCACATCAAGGTGCTTTCAGCTCGGAGGAGGAGGCCAAGGTACAACTTTCTTTGGTCGTCCTGCACCAGCCACCTCCACCATGCCACCCAAGTGCAAGCCCAATGAGATCAAAGTCATGTCCCTAAGGGGTGTTGCTGGCGAGGTTGGCACCATGTCTACTCTGGCCCCCAAGATCAGTCTCCTGGGCCCGTCTTCAAAAAAAGTGGGTGATGACATCACCAAGGGACCTGGTGACTGAAGGGTCTGAAGGTTACAGTGACGCTGACACACAGAACAGACAGGCCCAGATTGAGGTGGTGCCTTCTGCCAGTCTTTTGCAGGGTCATTAATGCAGTTGTAGTCATGCAGATTGGCCAGGGCTGGATGGTCCAAGATGGCCTGTGCTGGTTATTGATTTACTATCTTAGCTCCAAATTGACCTCTTATTCCTGCTCCACTGAGGAGGATCTGAGCCCTTGAAATGGGTGTTTCCTTTGCCAGATAACAAGACCTTCAGCTTTGTCAGTAGAGGTGCTGAGAGGCACTGGAGTAGGAAGCGGGTTTAGCTTCCTGGTCACAGTGTGCTGGCTCGTCAGATTCCGTCAGGGTGAGCCGTCTCCCCAGGCCCAGGTTCTGCCGCATGGATGCCTTCAGCTTCAGACTCCCTTAGTGTACAGCAGCCAGCAGTATCTGGCAGCCAACAGCTTTCCCAAGAATCCTTGTCAAATGACTCTGTAGCTGTCTCTCAAGTGAGACATTACCCTATGAATGGCTTTCCCTGGTACCTGAGAGAGCATTTTCAGCACCTTCCAGGGGATGACTTTAACCAAGTTCCACAGGCCTGGGGTGACACCAGCGACAACTTCTCTGCTATTTAGTGAGTCACAGACAAAAACACCTGCATCTCAGTCCTGAGGATGCTCTCTTTGAATGCTCTATGTCAGCCCCATGATTAGCAGCAGGTCCTTACATCCGCTATTTCTATATTCTTCACAGTTCTCTTGTAAGTCAAGCCCTCATTGTTCCAACCCTATTATAATGGAATAATTCTTTATTGCCTGGTCAAAGTATTATGTAGTTTCTCTCTCCTTGTTGAACCCAAACAGATTCATCCCTCATTCACAATTTACACTCACACTCACTCACATGTCTAGTGGTTGCTACTGCTCTCTCCCTTCTTCCCTCCCTCCCTCCCCCGTCTCCAGCAGGATGCGTTCAACTAAGTTTCAGGGTAACTACAAATGCAAGCCTGTTTGAGGTGAAGGCTCAGGTGTAAAACCATCATCTCAACCCATTCCTATTCGTAGCTCAGAGTAAGCCATAAGGCAGGCCAAGATTCAGAAGGGGGAATAATAGAATCCACCTCTTGAATGAAGAAGTCACATTGCAAGGGGACATGTACAGGAATAGGAGGAATTGTTGCAGCCAGCATTGTAAACAATCTATCACAAATTCTCAGCATCACGATTATCAGACACACTGCTGTGGAAAGTAATCTTGGCTCTACTCTAGAGCTGCTAAGTCCAAATATATGGGGTGGGATCTGAGAATCTAAAATTTTAACATTATTTTCCTTCTCATCTGCCTAGTGATTCATACTCATATTAAAACTTGAGAAGTATTAATCTAAACTCACATAACATTTATTCTCACTCATCATTTTAAGATACTACTCCACTGCCTTCTTTTATTATTTCTGTTGAGAAGCTGTCGGTTTTATTACTGCTGCCTTCAAGATTTTCCCTCTACCTTTTGTTTTCAGCAGTTACACTATAATAGGCCCTAGTTCAGTTTTTTCCCATTTGTTTTTCTTGGGATTTAAAGTGATTTTTAATCACTGACCATCACTAGGTATTGCTTATAGTTTCATTTAATTTCTTTTTTCTTGCCTTGGCTTCTCTCCTCTCCTTCCCAATTCTCTCTTCCTTTGGGACTTCAATCATACATATTTAGACGTTTTCACCATGTTCAATAAGACTCTTTTCTGTATTGTATGTGCTATAGTCTGGATACTTGTGATTGACTTGTCTTTCAGTTCACTAATTTTACCTTAAGCTGTGTTAATATACTGTAATAGTTACCTAATTAATTATTGATTTCAGTATTATATTTCAGGCTTAGAACTTTCATTTGATTCTTCTGAATAGACTCTAGTTCTCTGAAATTCTTCATTTTTTCATTAAATTTTTTTACTATATTAACCACATATGTTTTAAAGTCCATATCTCATAATGCCAGTATCTGAATCTCCTATGCTCCTGCTGTTATTATCTCTGTTTTCTCTTGGTTTTCAATGATTTGGTCTTGTCTATGAGATGTCAGGTAAATCTTAATTGTGTGCCAGGTATGATTATGAGAAAATTATAGGAAAATTTGAGACTTTTGACTGCTATTATCTTCATTCAGAAAAATTTTTCTTTTGCTTCTTGTAGGGAAGTCCTATAAGGGATTAAATTGATTGGATACTGGGTTTCAATTTTGCAAGGGCTACCTTTTCTAATTCACCTCTACTCCTGGAGTGCTTTTCTTCTTGGGTTGCAATTGAAAGTCTTGTATATTTATTTGGGATGCCCTTCCTTTGTAGACACTGAAATCCATTTTTTATACACCAGTCTCACAGTATCACCACCTTCTTTGCCTTTCCTTGAGAAATAGCATATGCTCTGAGTGGGAAAATGGCAGCTGAAAATGGGGCTTATCCTCCTGCATTTCTTTTCTTTCTACAATCTTGCTTTTGTAGTTCTCTAATGCCTAGATACACACACACACACACACACACACACACTCACTTACAAATTTATTTTGTTCAGCTCTTTTAATAATTCCCAGTGAGGGGCCGGTGAGATAGCTCAGTGGCATAAGTGCCTGCCTGGCAAGTGCGAGGTCTTGAGTTTGACTCCCGGTACCCACATACGAAAAAAGGGCTGGTGATATCGCTCAGCAGCATGGGCACCTGCTGGCGCACGAGGTCCTGAGGTCAACCCCTGGTACCCACAAAAAAAAAAAAAAAAAAAAAATTCCCAGTGGCAAAGTTAGTCCATAATTACTGGAAATGGAAAACACATCCTCACTTAATATTTATTTATTTATTTATTTATTTATTTTTGAGACAGAGTCTCCCTATGTAGTTCAGCCTGGCCTTCAATTCACTATGTAGTCCAGGCTGACCTCAAAATCATGGCAATCCTCCTGTCTCAGCTTCCCAAGTGCTGGGATTACAGGCATGCACCACCATGCCCGGCAATATGTATTTTATATTTTTTCAGGGGCACAAACCTGCCTTGTTCATCTTTGTAGTACTATGGACTCCCTTATTTTAAGTCTTCAATGGATAATAATTTATGAATTTTTTTTCATTTTTAAATCTGAAGCTGTAGGGAGAAAAGGAATTACCTTTCTATAGTACTAGGTGTTGGATCCAGAAAAGACTTGTCCAAAGGTCCCCTGACTCTGATCCACTAAGAAGTTAGTGATCCAGCTGAGTCTTGAATCCAGAATCAGAACTGTGCTTTTCCCCACCCTGCCAGATTATACTAGAATGGTTAAGAACATAGACTTGGGAATCCAGCAGATCTGAGTTTAAACACCAGGTCTGTCCCTTATCAACTGTGTGGCTTTGGATAGTTTCCATGAACTCTCACAACTTGAGATTCCTCACCTGGTAAAATGAAGATGATAATAATACGAGCTACTGAAGATAGGACTGTTGGGAAGATTGTGCGAGGCAGTGCGCATACAGTGCTTGGCAGTGTAAGTGGATCTGTACATAGGAGTTATTATTTAAGGGAGGATGAACATGGTGAACAAGAAGCCTGGTTCCAGCGTTCTTCCCATGAGTTTCAGAGGTATCACAGCAACCAGTGATATCTCACCACCTTGCCCTTCCTGAGAGGATTCTGAAGGGACTCTGGTTCCTTTCAGGCAGGGCTCAACTACCCTCCCGCAGTCCTGCTGATAATCTCTTACCACCAAGGCAGGTGAGGGGCTGTGTTGCTGTCACTGCTTAAGGGTCTTCTGTCCCCTCCTGCCTGCATTGCTTCTTCTGAAGTCTGTCATACAGCCTGGCAGTTGGGGTTGGAGGGAGACTCAGCATCCCTGACGCTGGGAAAGCAGGCCCGAAAAGCCCCAAATCTCTGTCTCCTGATGGCCCCCAAACAGGTCTAGATGTTAGAGTAGTTAAAAGCACAGATTTCAGAGAAGACAGACTTGGATTCAAATCCCAAAGGCACTGCTTCTTAGTTGCTGTGAAATCTCAGCTAAGTCCCTTCATTTCCCTGACTCAGTTTCTTCCTCTGTCTCATGGAGTTCATACACAGCACCGACTAGTAGACCTATTTGAAACATCAAAATGAAGTGCAATATGTGGTACCTCTTTTTTCTCCTGCCCCCAACACATAACTAAGAAGGAAGTGGGATAGCCAGTGCTAGAACATGAGTCTTCAGAGTCTTCTCTCCCCACCGTGCTCATGACACCCCTAAAATTTCAGCACCCCAAAAATGACTCATACTTTGAGGTGAATGCAGTGCTTCCCAACTTTCCCCTTCACAGTACATGCTAACATTTGGATGGGTGCCCAGGGGCTATTATGAAGCTGTCTGAGGCCTGAAAGTGATGGTCCCAGCAGGGCTGGGGGCTTCAGCTGCCCTAGCCTCCACTTAGCTGCTCATGGCTCAAGAGCTCTTACATCACAGCACACTTGTAACTTGTCATGTCCCCCAGCTGGGGACCTTGGATTGAGAAGTTCACAATTCTTGGTAAGAGCCAATAGTCACACTGCCCAGCAGTGACACATTAACCCACTGTGTATAAATCTGTCCCAGACAAGTTATTCAATCTCCTGGTGGAAGTCCAGATCTCTGAGTCCTGAACATGAAGACTGAAAAGAAAATCAGATGTTGACTCCAGTACAGACTTGGCCTCCAACTCATTGTGTGACCTTGGGTGAGTCACTCCACTGCTCTGGGCTTTATTTTCCTGTCTAAAGCAAAAAGGACTTAAACCTGAGGCAAGACCCACGAGCTCCCTTCCAACTCTAACATTGTAAGACTCAGAGAGTCTATGGATTCCCCCTGCGGAACGCTTGGCTGCATTCTGTTCCTGGTGACCGTGGTTCCAATGTGCACGGTGAGTGGTAGGTAGGTTTTTCTTGACTGTGCAGAGGATATCAGCTCTTTCCATGTGCTATGTGCTCACCCCCCAATTGCTACCAAATGGTGACTGGGGACACCTTCACTTCTCTTAGCTTTGGCTGCTGGGGCAAGCAGGGCCAATGAAGATTTTCTACATTCAAACTCAAACAGGGGAACTGTTAAGAAAAAATGGAATCTTACATGAATCACTGAAGTGAACTCAACTAGACAAGAATCTTCTTAAGCTGACCCGGAGATGGCGGATTCAAGGCTACCCAGTTGTACAGTGACCCTGCTTGACTAGAGTCCCTCTCATTTTGGCACCCTTCACGACACCTCCAGAGTCCCCAGTGTTCCTAGCAGACTCATGCTTGAGCATCTTTCAGATCCACAGATAGAATTCAGGATGTCTGTGAACCTGGATAGAAAACATTCCACCTTTATTCTCACTAAGCTCTAACTCAAGTCAAACACTTTGTTCCATTATGAATGTAAGCCACACACCCTAGCAGTATTGGCAGGTCCTGGGACTGTGTCACCAAGAGAAATCACAGATATTTTCATATCACCTAATAGTCATTGCAAGTCTTTCAAGATATCATTTATGCTCAGCCCTACTTTAAAATTTCAATAGTTAATATATCTGCCACCAGACCTCATTTTTAATGCATTAGGGAAGAAGCACATATACATCATAAACATTAAAAGAGCTTGGTAACTGTATTTCAAAATGATTGGTTTCCATTGTTGTCCTATATATTTTATTCTATAGTTTTTAAAGACATTCTGGGAAGGGCTCCATAGGCTTCCCCAGACTGCCAGATGGCTCCATGGCATCAATATGGTTAAGGACCTCTCTTCCTGAAGAGAGGCAGTCAGGGAGGCTGCCGAAGGCTGCCAAAAGAGGGTATTTAGGGCCCAGGATCCCTGGAGGGCCCTCTGCTCCAGTGTGCACACTCAGCCCAAGGAAAATGAGACAGGAAACTGGGGCAGGAGCAAGGGGACTCTGAGAAGTGGAGCAGAAGCCAACAGGCCAGGCTAGCAGGGCTCAGTCTAGTGGCACAGAACTGAATTCCTTCACCCCCACCTCTGCCACGCTCCTCACCACTCCTGGGGCCCAGTCCCTCCTCCCCACACCCACCCCGTCTCTGTTTCTTCACTGAGCGAAGAGAGCAGAAGCAATATGGCTACAAGTCAAGAGAGGCCCCGCTTCTGGGTCTGCCTCTGCGTCGCCTGGCCTTCCTGTGTCACTCTGAGCAAGTCATCTTCCTGCCTGGAGAGCAGTTCTGGTATCTGCGTAACGAGGAGGTCGGCCTGCTCCAGGACAGCACGTCTCCGGCATTTCTTCTGCTGTTTCCCCTTGCCGTGTCCGCAGCAGACATTACTGATCACAGACTCTGATTATTCCATGCCTGTATGCAGCTCCAGAACCTTTTCAACACCGCTGATGGGTCAGAAATGGCAAGTGAAAAGAGACTCATTTGCTATGACTGTACTAAATGAGCTACCCCTAAAGCGCTACCTACATTTCCCCCTCTGATCTTACCTGGCTCTAAGGATCCGTTCTCAGAAACCCAAGGAAGACACCAGACAGATGGTGAAGACTTGTAAAGAAGGCTGTCTCTGACCTCTGACCCACAAAAGGATGTCCTCAGCTGGGCTTTATATTTTCTTGCATGTACTCTAGAGTAAAAAAGGGGTCAGAATAGGACACCCGGATGCTGAAATCTCAGTAGAGCTCCCATGGCTCAATGAGGTCTACAGCAGAGGAAGGAAGGGAAACAGGTGGAAATCAAACTCTTTGATCAAAGTGTTGGGAAGTGATGTCCTATCATGACTGGTGCCACCAGGACCTTCCTCTCCCCAACTGTCCCATATCACAAGGGTCATCAGGCAGTGATGAAGGCAAAGAGTGAACAACACTGGCTACCCTGAGATAATGTATGTACACTGACTCAGATCGCACACGGCCAGATGTCAACATGTAGAATCACTGTGTAGCCCAGGCTGGCCTCAAACACATGGCAATCCTCCTGGTTCAGCCTCTCAAGTGCTGGGATTACAGGTATGCACCACTTTGCCTGGCCAAACGTCGTAATAAGTTTAACATACCTAGCGCAACTCTTAGCCTACAGCAGGTGCTTAATAACTGCTGCTACTCTACTAAAGTGTCTCCAAGCTTCACTCATGGGGACTGGAGGGACCCCCACCCCCACTGCACCCAAATTTATCCATCTCAAGGCCCGAGGGTTCAGTGTGCCTGGAGTTCTCACTCAGATACCCAAAGCACTCAAACATATTCGCACACACCCTGCATCCACCCTTGGGAGGATTTTGAGATGCCAAGGCTGGTTACCAAGGAAAGGTGTTTAGGAGCCTTCCCTGGGGTGCAGCTGTGACTTCCCAGTGCAGGTTAGAATAGAGGCTCACCCCACACACAGCAAGAGGCTGGCTAGCAGGACCTTGCAGAAGCCAAAGAATTTTTGGACTTTAAATCCACTTGCTCCTGTGCACATGTGCACAAGCAAACACGCATGCGCACATGTCCTTATATTCCCTATTCCTGGAAACAGTCGTGGCTTTCACTCTACCTCACTCTCCCCTTGCCTCCCCTGGGAGGAAAGGCTGTCACAATCCTTGAAATCAGCATTCCCTGAGATTTGTTTTCTTAGCAGGGAGCTGCAGGGGAGGAGAGAACAGGTTGGCTTGAGCTCAAATGACTGAACAGAAGGGGCTTTGAGAAGAAAGTGACTTACACCCAAGTTCACCAGTAGGTTTTGCAGTGTGACCTTGAACCCAAGATTGTCTGACTCCAAAGTGCCTGGCCTAACCTCTGGTCACGCTGCCTCCCCCACCACGGCCACATGCTGGGTCTGGGTTTCTCTCCCAAGTCATGAGAAAATTCTGTGACTTGGTGAGCTATCTTCCCCTTTTTTGTTCATATGATTCTACATTTTGAAAAGTTCTGAT
Organism: Erethizon dorsatum; assembly: GCA_028451465.1. Lineage (NCBI taxonomy): Eukaryota > Metazoa > Chordata > Mammalia > Rodentia > Erethizontidae > Erethizon > Erethizon dorsatum. The sequence goes on along the minus strand of CM051836.1, from coordinate 9,342,876 downwards.
AAACAGTACTTAAAAAAAAAAAAACCTAAAAGGATTTAAACCATGAGCCATCATGGTTTCCATCAGAGTAATTCTTTCATCCCGTAACTACTAACAACAATTACAGATCATAAAAATCATCACAAAGGTCATACTTTACAAAACATTGATGGCCCGATTTCATCAATTCTAAATTGCATTTTTTTAGATCTTTGAATTCATTTTAAAATATGTGCAATCTAAGCTTCCTTAAAATATACTATTTGGCCCTAAGAATAATCCCAGCAGGCAAGCATTGACAAAATTATAATCCCCATTTTGTAGCTGGGAACACTGAACTGCAGAGAGGTTAAGCAACTTGCCTGCAGTCACTAAGCTAGTCATGTAGAACCAGGACTACCGCTATTTCCTGATTCCCAGAACAAGCCATGTGCACCATATATTCCCAGCCTGAAAGCTTTGTACTCTCAGCATTGGCTTGTTCCCACCACTGGCCTGGCCATGGCCCAGGAGAGGCCAGAGCAGATCTCAGCTCCCCATCCCCACTTCTATAGAGTGGGCCAGAGGTAGGTAAAACCCTGTGGGGAATCCTGGGAACAGTGTAGCCCCATATCTGATGTTTTCACACCCAAGGATCCCCTTTCAAGAACAGGTGGCATGTATGAGGCAGGGCCATGAGGCAAAGCTGGGCTTGGGGTGTAGCAGCAATATTTCTACCTGGTGTTCTCATAAACCTGTGGGAGGGACATTTAGGGGCTTCCCTCTTGGGGTCCTCATGTTCTAATATTCCTCACAAGCACCCTATTTCTTCTTTTTCAAAAGGTCAAATGAAAATCAAATATTGACTCTAGATAAAACCATACAGACAAACTGAAACATCACATTTCCCTGCTTTTGGCAAAATTTGCTTCAGCTCCACGGTTTGTTCCTGCAGACTGGAAAACACTGGCTGGCTACTACGGGGCCACCATTCATGACAAAGGGGAAAACCCATTAGCAACTTACTGTGCAACAGGCACAAATCTTTCAGAACAAGGGGTGTGACAGGAAAACGAAAAAGGGGGAAAGCAGACATAGGAATTGAGCTCCTTGTTTTCCCAGATGGGGCGTGTAAGGCTCAGAGAGCTGGAGTGACTTGTCCAAGGTCGCAGAGCAGGGCGAGAAGCAGCTCCCAAACTTTCTGCCCTTTGAGAGAGGCATCATCCCCAACCCCGCCAGCCCCTTTTGAGGTTCAGGAAGCTAGAGGCATCAGGACTCACCGTCGCTGTGGAAGTGGGACAGGACAGGGACCTGGCTTCCTCCTGTCACGCGTGGAGTCCTTCCTGGGGGCAACTGCCAAGGCCACGCTGTCTTTCCTCCTGCGAGCCTGCCAGGGCCGCTAGGCATGGATCCTCTTGGAAAGTGGGCTCTGGGCCAGGTGAAGGAGGGCTCCCCAAAGAAAGCTCCCTCCAGGCCGTGCAGCTACCAGGCCCTGGGCTCACGGTGTCTGTGGAGGGCTCAGTTACACCCAGGCGCAAGGCTGTCTCCTGGCACAGTGGTTTGAGATCTCTCCAGGTTGCCAGGCATTTCCAGCCAGCTGCTGGTGCCTTTAGGAGAGCTGCCACCGCTCACTGGCTGAGTAAGGCTCCTCCTCCCTCTTTACCTGCACAGGTGAGAGCAGCCAGGCTTAGGGCAGACCAGGAACCCAGGTGAGTAAACAACTGGTGGACTCTGCCTCCTCCACAGCCTCAGAGCTGGGCCTCCTTTCTCACCACCACCACCCCGTCTCCGCCATCGGGAGCAGCCTGGGAGCAACGGACCAAACGCGGCAGAACGCTTAGCGCTGTGCAGCTAACCGGCTCGCAAGAGCCCTGGACTGGAGCAATTCATAGTCTTCTTTTTCAGGTGGAAAAATCTAGTCCCCAAGGGTGAAGGGACATGTGCAGGTCACAGCTCTCTTGGCAGGAAGGTTGGCAGCGAGGGGGTCTGAGGATCCAAACCCAAGGCTCTTCCTTTGACTCCCCATACAGTGCTACTGGACCACACCACTGCCCTGTCAGTGAGGAGTGTGGCAAATCACTCGTTGCCTCAGTTTCTTCCTCTGTGAAATGGTACAGTCATGCCTGTGAGTCTACACGCACTATACAAAGTATGTATCCTTGGGCTTAATGCAGAAAGCAGGTTTGGAGATTGTCTAGCTCATCTGCTCATTTGGCATTCATTCATTCATTCATTCATTCATTCAACAGGCATTGTTATTCAGCAAATGTCCTGTGGCTGGCACCATTTTCATTCTTAGGAAGACATCAATGGACAAGAAAGTCAAGAACCCTACTCTTCCTGAGTTGACATGCTAGACAGAGGGGGTGCAGACAAAAACAAGTCAGTAGATTAGATAGGTAATAACACCGTGAAGAATGAAATAAGCTGATATGGTAAAGTAATGAGGGACGAGTATTTGTGATTATGTGGTCGGGGAGGCCCACTTCATGGAGGTGATTTTGACAGTGATCTGGAATGATGGAAGAGCTGGAGTAGGAGTTATCCAGGCCCTGGGGCAGATGTGTTTGGAGAACAGAAAGGAGGTTGCTGTGGCCAAAATCCAGACCAGTCCCTGCACTCCATTTTTTAATAGATAGAGAAGTCATTCAGAGTGGTGACTTCACTCGCCCAGGATTCCCTTCTGTAATGTTCTCCTTTCTCCCCTCACCCTCATATATTAGGGAGAAAAACAGAAGCCCAGCATCATTCCGCTAGCCCACACTGCTGTGACCTCATGCTTCCTCTACACTGTAGGCACACGTAGGCTCTCAGAGAGCAAGGACTGCGATTCTAAGAGTTTACTATATTGAAGAACAAAATCTTGATTGACAGAATATGGTATTAAAAGTTCTAGCTGTAATGCAAACTGCCAGGCAGTCGCATGGGGTCAGCACAGACCCTTATCGCTCAATTCCTTCCCACCTTAACTTTCAGAGGTTTTTACTTGAATTTTTAAAACATAGCTGGCTGTTTTCTGCCATCATATCACTACTGGTAGATTTGGCCTTGTTATTCTGATATCATTGGGTAATGGCATGGGATAAAGCAAGCCAGTGATGTTGGTATTGTTGGTGTGGGATGAAAGATTTGCAAGTAAAAGAGGGAAGGGGTTACCTAAAAACTTTATAATTCCGAATTTTTGGGAAACAAAGCTTTTTAAATAAGGAGGGGAAGAGGGGTTGAAAGAAGGAGAGGGGAATGGGAAAAAGGGAAAGAAACAAGATATATCATGTACAGGTACAAATTCCCTATGATGAATGTTGTCATAATGTATATCTAAAATGTACCAATAAAAAATAATTCTGGAATTTTTTTGTGTGTGTATGTGGTGATGCGGGTTGCAAACAATAAGCAAGTGCTCTGCCCCTGAGCTACACTCCCAGCCCATAATCCTGGATTTCTTTTTTTTTTTTTTTTTCTTTTTACATGGGTACCGGGAGTTGACCTCAGGACCTCGTGCTTGCCAGCAAGCGCTTGTGCTGCTGAGCTATCTCATCGGCCCTTTTTTTCCTTTATGTGGGTTCTGGGAGTCGAACTCAGGACCTCACGCTTGCCAGGCAGGCGCTTATGCTGCTGAGCTATCTCACCAGCCCAATCCTGGATTTCAATCCAAAGTTTTAGTATGAATTTTTAAGGTAGCTGATTGAAAACAGACTAGATAACCATGTCTTCTCTTTCTGTCACTGGTCTAGAAAAAATGGCCAGCCCTTTAGCGAGCACTGTGCACTATTAGTGCACTGTCATCTCTAAATATTATTCTCCTTGAAAACTAAACAGCTGATTCTGCTTTTGGGCTCAAAATGTACAATATGTACTGAGACTATTTTCCACTGCCACAAACTAAGGATAGCGTTGTGTCAGAGGGACCCAAAGAGACTCTCATTGGCCAAAGTTAACAATTTGAGCATCAGTAAAGAAAATAAGGGGCCGGTGAGATGGCTCAGCGGCTTAAGCGCCTGCCCGGCAAGCGCAAGGGCCCGAGTTCGACTCCCGGAACCCACATACGAAAAAGGGGCCGGTGATATCGCTCAGCGGCACGGGCGCCTGCTGGCGCGCGAGGTCCTGAGGTCGACCCCCCGGTACCCACAAAAAAAAAAAAAAGAAAATAATTACAGTGGGTTGAAAACCATCAAATATACTTAAATCCTTACATTCATGATGATATATATTCACATAAACAAACCCCAGTAATCATTTTGGAAGATGTTAGGAAATCAATTGGTTATTTTGAAAACTTGTAAGTTAAAGAGAAACGATCAAGCATTTATTCTGTCTTTCCCATAAGAACTGTGCCTCGGGGAACCCAGCTCTCTACAGAAGCATTCCAGCAAATAAAATGGAAAAAGAATGAAGGATTGACTTTAAAAATCAATTTTGTAACTCCTCATGAATTAATTGATCTGATGATATTACAGAAAAGAAAAAACAATCAGATAAAATGGCCTCTGGATGGAATTCAATATCACCTCCTACGAAAAAATCATGTCCCCTCAAAACCAGCAGGAATCTGATCAAGCCTTTAAAGCAGAGGCTGGCAAGCTCTCTCTCTAAAGGGCCTGGTACATTAGGCTTTGCTGTTATGCAGTCTCTACTGCAACAATTCAGTCCTAGCCAAAAGCTAAACAAATGGGCAAGACTGAGTTCCAGTAAAATCCCATTTCCAAAACCCGTCCCCCCAAAAAACCCCAAACAGTGACACTACGGAGCATAATTTGCCAACCCCTGTTCTTTATCTGACTACCGACTTACAGCAAACATCTGGACTGAAGAACATGCAAAATGACACCATGAGGATAATAACAAGTAAATCCAAACTGGGGAAATGCTGGCAGAAAAATAACCTGATTCATTTAACCAATAAATTTTAGGATACGCGGGGGAGGAAATGGAAGGGGTATTTGTGGGTTAAATGAAATTTAAGAAAAATGTTAACCACTCACAATTATAATTCGATCAAGTATAAAAATAATTAAGGTAATTGCGAAAATGTGAACACTACTTGAATATTTGATAATATTTAAAAAATATTCCTGATATCTAAAAGTCTTTGAGGATGTATTATAGTTAGGCTTAAAGAGGAAAATAGGCCTGGGTGAGAATTGGCTCAGTGGTAAGCACAGGTGGTTAGCTTGGTAGAAGCCTGGGTTTGACCCCCAATATCACCAAAACAACAACAACCACAAAAACAAGGGAGGATTCTTATCTTTTAGAAATATATACTGAAATACTGAAATGTTTGCAGATGAAGCAGTATGATGTCTGAGATTTGGTTCAAAATAATGGTAGGTTATAAAGAACCAAAATAAGTAAGCATTAATAATTGTTGAATTAGACTACAGGTACATAGAAGTTCATTATACTATTCTCTCTACTACATAAATACTTGGAATTTTTCATTGTGAAGAGTTAAAATATATTTATACCACTTCACACTCATTCAACTGACAATATTTTAAAAATCAAACAAACCCAAATTTTTGAAAGGACATGAGGTAAGTACAGCTCTCACAGTTGTATTTAGGGAAAATACCTAACTATAACTTTTTACTTTGTTTTTTTAAGACAAAATCTCACTATGTAATCCAGGCTGGCCTCACACTTTCAGTGATCCTCCTGCCTCGGCCTCCCAAATGCTGGGATTACAGGTGTCTGCAGTTTATGTATACTCTATGATCCAAAAACTCCATGTCTGGATATTGTTAAATAAAAATTACAGGAGGCCATTATTTTGGACTGGGCCTCAAGAGACCAGATTAAAAATCAAAATGGAGGGCCAGTGAGATGGCTCAGCAGTGTAAGCGCCTGCCTGGCAAGTGCGAGGGCACGATTTGACTCCCGGTACCCACATACGAAAAAAGGGCCGGTGATATCACTCAGCAGCACGGGCGCCTGCTGGCGCGTGAGATCCTGAGGTCGACTCCCGGTACCCACACACAAAAAAATCAAAATGGAGTCAATCATGCTAAACTAAGCTGTTTCACCTAGCTGAAACTAAAAATTGTTCATGTGACCTTCATAGAAATCAGGATTATATGGTGAACAACTGAATTTCCCAGACAGATCAGTTTTAATTGGCATGACATTGAAGTTTCCTCTATCTTAAGTTTACTCGGAAAAGTTATCTGAAGTAACTTGATGTTAACCAATCAGTTATTTTCCTATTATTCTGTCCCGATCTCACAAGGAAAGAAATGGAAGTGAACAGTCTACTTTTTGATTCTGCTTTCTTCAGTCCTTTTCTGTCTATAAAACCAGGCTCCCGTGCTCAGCTCATTGGAACACTCTCTATTCCATGGAGTGAAGTGCCGCTCATCCTAGGACAGAAAATAAAGCTCGTCAGACAGTGTAGGCTGTGAGCACCTGGCAGGCGGGGGCTGTGCCTTCTTCCACACGCTGACCAGCACTCAGCACTTAACACAGTGCCTCACATGGAGCGGCCAATCAAAATACATCAAATGAGTCAAATGAGTAAGGTCACCTGGCCCCAGTCAGCCAATAGGTTTAGAGACTCCATCACAGCCTGAGATTTTCCTCCTCTGTGCTACCATGCTTATCATTAAATGACTGCATAGGGACCATTCATAATGGTCGCCATTGTATCCCAGTGGTTTATTGAATGAATAAATGCTCTCAGATGACAAAGATCGGCACTGTTGATGGCTGGCCCACCTGCTGATCTTAAAGCCTGGGATAAGGACACTGGCATAATGTTCTTTATTACAAGATGCTGACAAGCCAGGCATGGTGGCACATGCCTGTAATCCCAGCACTCAGAAGGCTGAGGCAGGAGGATCGCTGCAAGTTCAAGGTGAGCCTGGGCTACAAAGTGAGGTCAAGGCCAGCCTGAATTGCTAGTGAAACCCTGTCTCAAAAAGACCAAAAAAAAAAAAAAAAAAAAAAGGAATGGGTATCAGACTCATCTGTAGGTTAACCAGGGCCTTCACTCTGCCTCTGTTGGAGAGTTGGGATTGTGAGTCTGTGGGGGTACATGGACTGGATTTCAGCCTGGATATGGTCGTCGAACTTACTACATAGTTGTTACAGGACAGCGAGTAAGTAGGTGTGCACATGTTTCCCACAGGGCTGGGCCAGTGCTCAGTAATGCCTTCCAGAGTGGCTGTTGCTATCCATACTCTTTCGCCTTCTAGCACTGCCCTTGGATGGAGGGCACATTGGATGTCACCATGAGGAAGAAGATCCTTGGGGTGGAACTCTGCTCACCGGCATTGGGCATCACCAAAGCATCTCCTGGGCCAATCTGGCCCTAATGCAGGCAAGAGAGAGCGAGCCATCAGAGCAACATGACACAGCTCAAAGTGACTTCAGTAAGAGTTGGGCTGCACATCCCTGAGTCCCAAAGGCAGACCTGCTTTGGACACGGTGGACTCAGACTAAGAGTGTTGCCAGAGGTCTGCTCCTTGTCTCTCTCACTCTGCCCTGCCCACTTCTGTGTGGGCTTCCATGGGCCACAAGAAGGCTCAAGCCAGTGGGGGCTGTTATGGTTTACATCTAGAGGTCCCCTTAAGCCTCATGCAGTCAGAAGCAGGCCCTGTGGAAGGCGATTGGACTCAAGGGCATCGTACTATGATAATGTTAGGTTATAACTTGCTGTTAGGAGGTGGGACCTAGTCAGGAAAGGCAGATCATTGTGGGCATGACCTAGATGGGTATAGCTCTCTTCCTAGCTCTTCCCTTCACCCTCTGCTTCCCCACTGGCATGACATGAGTTGCTTCTCCGCCATGCCCTCTGCCATGCCATTCTGCCTAGGAACCAGCCAACTCCGGACTGAAACCTCTACAAACTGTGAACCAAAATAAACCTCTCCTCCTTTGATTTGTGGATGCCAGGTATTGTGTCTCAGCAATGAGAAAGTGACAAAGACTGGCTAACATCCCAACCTATTGCTCTTCTTAAAAGTTCAAGCCATACCCCAAGAATTGAGTATCATTGGCTGTAACTGAGTCACATGACAACTCATGAACCAATTGCTGTGACCAAGGGATGCAGTACTCTATTTGGCAGAGCGAAGGCACAGGCCCACCTCTCTCCCTGTAGGCTGAAGTCAGCCCTGCAAGGAAAGGTGATGTCCCCAAGCTAAGAATGATTGTAGTTGCCAAAAGAGAGAGTGTTGCTGGCTCAGCAAAACAAATATCCTCTGCAGACTAAAAACCTCTTGCAGGTCAGGTGACAAGGGCAATGCCACAGTGACAGCAAGTGAACATAGTTCTGTGAAACGAAGTGACAGGATTCGGAGAGATTCACAGAGGGCAACAAGGCAGTATTGAGCTGTCCGCCGGCAGAACTGTTTCACAGAGCCCGGATTGAGTGACACACTTGCCTAGGCACTAAATGGAGACAGGTGCAAAAAACCCTCAGTAATCTATGTAAATAATAATAGTATTTTAATGAAATATTTTTTAAAAAACAAAATTAATGCCCCCCAAAAATCTCACAATGACCAAAATATCAAAATTTTAAACAAAAGCATGATAAATAGTACTGCTAAATAAAGCCATATTGGAGCTTCTGGCAAAAGGAAAAGTCAGAACTACCAAATTTTTTGTCTAAAATCTTGGTATTGTGTTCACCAAAATTTTTGCATTATTTTTGATTTTTAAAATGTTTTTTATCTTGACTCCTGAATTTTTTAGTACCTTCCTAAATTTTGGGACCGAAATATTTGGCAAGTACATTATCCCCTTCACCCTAGTCCAGGCCCTACTGTCTTTACATGGGGTTTGCTGAAGGCCAAAGGGGAAAGCCACCCAGGAATGAGTGGGACATCCCAAATCAGTATCCTCTAGTGGGAAGGGTCCTGGTGGGAACAGGAAACTTGGAATTAGTCCCTGTTCTGCTGTCAGTGTGCAGCTATGACTGTCACCCTGGGAAAATGTGTTTTCCTCTCTGGGCCTCACCTCTCCACTTGCATGGGAGGGATAGGGCATTAAGAAACAGATTTTAAAAGGAGCTATTGAAGTGGGTGTGTACTGAGGCAGACCCCTTTGCACCTCCGACCCCACCAAATCAGAAGGCCCTTCCACGTAGTTCCAGCATAGTCTGAACACCATACAGGTCTCTAAGATCCCTCAACGTACCCATCTTTCTGCCCGACACACTGTACGTTCAGTTCCTGTCTACCCTTCATTTAGTTCGATGTTTCTCACATAGCCAGGAGTCCCTTATATCAGAGACATCTCAAGTGCTTTATTAAAATGCAGGTTCCACAACCTTACTCTAGTCCTACAGAATCCCCTCTCCCAAGATGGGGCCAGGAGTCAGCATTTTGAACAAGCGTACCTGCCTAGGGAGGTGAGTGTCATCTACGGAAGTGTCTAGGGCCTCCCCAGTGAGGTTATTTCCACAGACCCTCAGGAGCTATATGATTCTGGAGCTTTCATTACCACAGTCATTCTGAATTGTCCAGGGTGATGGGGGAATGCATGAACAGTCAGAAAAGCCCCCATACCCAGGTCAAGCTTCACTCTGGTCACAGTGAAGATCTCCAGGGGCCTTTATTCCAGACAAGCCTACTGGCAGCCCCTCATTCTACTAGCCCATGTTTGGCTCCGGAAGAAATTGTCTGTGCATCTATCTTCTTCCGGAGCAACACTGGCACCCTCAGGAATTATTTATTGCACTCTCAGATTTCTTATTAGTACATTAATGGATTAATGGATTAATGGATTCCTGGGAGCTCAAAGGGAATTCATTTTAGACTTTGGAAATATGGCAGGTTTTTTCAACTGCAAGGGAAATAGCCATTCATTCATTCACTCATCATTTCATTGCTAAACTTAGCTTCGAAAATTTATTGGTGAATAAGACATTTCTTTTGTTTTTCACTCCAGCTTTATTGTTATATAATTCACATGCCATATAACTCATCTACTTAAAATATAAATTCAACTGTTTTTACTATATTAACAGAGTTGTACAACTGCCACTATCATCTATTTCAGAACATTTTCACTCCATAGCTGGGCATGGTAGTACACACCTGTAATTCCAGTGATTTGGGAGGCTGAGGCAGAAGATTGCAAGTTTAAGCCCAGCTTGTGCAATTTAGTGAGACCCTGTCTCAAGACAAAAAAAAATACCCAGGCATGGTGGTACATGACTGTAATTCCAGCATTTTGAGAGGCTGAGGCAGAGGGATGACAAGTTCAAGCCCAGCGTGGGCAACTTTAAATAAATAAATGAAGAAATAAATAAATGGCTGTAGCTGTAACTTAGTAGTAGGATGCCCTGATTTCAGTCCCCAATACCATGCACACACATAGACACACAAAGAACAGTACCTCATAATTATGTACTATTCCTATTGCCAATTAATTAATATATATAAATTATACATAAATAGAAATAAAATATAAAGTAGACAATTATGCAATTATATATAATATAAATTAATATGTAAATAAAAGAATCTTAGTACCATTTATTTGTTCCTGCCCAGTATTTGCTAACTTCCCAGCCCTAAGCAACCACAAATCTACTTTCCATCTCTAAGGATTCACATTATCTGGACATTCGTATAAATGAAATGATATAACATGTGTTTTTTGAGACCAGCTTCTGTTTAACAGCATCGTGATTTTTTTAAAATTTTAAACAGAAAAAAGTAAGAAATAATAATAAAATAGAGTTTCAAAACAGGCTAGTAGGAGAGTAACACCAATTAAAACATTGCGTACTGTTATATTCACAGTAGTTGTTCAGAGTACAAGATATAAGCATGAAACATTGTCCAGAAAATTACTAGCACAAAACTTTCCCCTCAATGAACCAAGAGAAACCAGCTGTACAACTATCTTTACTGTCTTGTGTTTATATATATTTTTCCTTTTCCCTTCCTGCCTTTCCCCTTTCTCCTATCAGTTTCTTTTGAATGGTTTCTTCCCTATTCACAGTATCTATTGTACATTTTGGATCTTGTTTACTCTTTCAGATTCTCACACTAGTGATACAATACGATGTTTACACATGTGCATCTGGTTTATTTCACTTATGAGAATAGTCTCGAGTTGCATCCATTTACCTATATAAGTCTCAAGTTTATCTTTTTGTTTTTATGCGGGTACCAGGAGTCGAACTCAGGACCTCGCGCTTGCCAGGCAGGCACTTATGCCGCTGAGCTATATCACTGGCCCCTCAAGATTATCTTTTTTATGGCTGAGTAGTATTCCATTATATTAAAAAAAAACCCATATCTTTTTTATCCATTTCTTGGTTGATGAGCATTTGGGTTGTTTCCAAGATTTAGCTATTATAAATTATGCCGCTATAAACATGGGTGCACATATATTGCTGTGGTATAATGTTTTTAATTCTTCTGGGAAGATACCCAGAAGGGGAATAGCTGGGTCGAATGGGAACTCTAATCCTAGCTTTTTAAGAAATCTCCACATTCATTTTCACAGTGGTTGCACAGTCTACACTCCCTCTAACAGTGGAAAAGGGTTCCCTTTCCCCCACAGCCCCGCCAACATTTGCTATTGGTTGATTTCTTAATGACAGCCATTCTTTCTGGGGTGAGATGGAATCTCAGTGTTGTTTTAGTCTGCCTCTCTCAGATGACCAATGATGTTGAACATTTTTTCAGATATTTATTTGCCATTTTTATTTCTTCGTCTGAGAAATGTGTATTCCTCTCAGATGCCATTTTTGGATTATGTCTTTGAATTTGGGGGGTTTGATTTTTTTCAATACTTTTTATGTTCTAGGTATAAGTCTTTCGTCTGAGGGACAACTGGCTATAATTTTTTCTCACTCTGAATTGTCTTTTCACTTTGTTGGTGATTTCTTTTGTTGTTAAAAAGCTTTTTAATAAGACGAGATCCCATTTGTTGATTCTTTGTTGTATTTCCCTTGTGGTTTGGGTTTTCTTCATGAACCCTCTGCCTACACCTATGTCTTCAAGATTTCTACCTATTTTCTTTTCTAGTATATTTAGTGCTTCTGTTTTAATATTTAGATCTTTGATCCATTTTGACTTTAGTTTAGTGCATGGTGATAGACATGGGTCTAGTTTTAGTCTTTGGCATGTGGAAAGCCAGTTTTTCCAGCACCATTTATTAAAGAGGCTATCTTTCTTCCAGTGAACATGTTTGGCCCCTTTGTCAAAGATAAGGTGGCTGAGTAGGTTTGAAGTTGCGTCTGCACCTTCTATTCTGTTCCACTGATCCTCAGGCCTGTTTTTTTGCCAATACCATGCTGATTTTATCACAGTAGCTTTGTAGTATAATTTCAGGTCAGGGATTGTGATGCCCCTAACTTGCCTTTGTTGCCCAGAATTGCTTTTGCTATTCTAGGTCTCTTCTGGTTCCAAATGAATTTTAAGAATGTTTTCTCTAGTTCTGTGAGGTATGCTAATGGTATTTTTGATTGGGATTGCATTAAATCTGTATAACAGTTTTGGGAGTAGAGCCATTTTCACCATGATGGTTCTTCCTATCCAGGAGCAAGGGATATCTTTCCATTTTCTGATATCCTCTTTGATTTCCTTTTTCAGAGTACTGTGTTTTCAATGTATAGATCTTTTACTTCTTTTGTTAGATTGATTCCTAAGTATTTCATTTTTTGGGGATGCTATTGTAAAGGGTATGGTTTCTCTAATTTCTCTCTCTGTGAGTTTGTTGCTTGTGTACAGGAACACTATTGATTTTTGAGTGTTGACTTTGTATCCAGCTACACTACTGAATCTGGTTATTAAATCTAGAAGTCTTTTGTTGGAGCTTTTGGGGTCTTCTATGTAGAGTATCATGTCATCTGCAAATAATGATAATTTCACTTTTTCCTTTCCTATCCTTATTCCTTTTATTTCTTTCTCGTGTCTAATTGCTCTGGCTGATGTTTCCAGAACTATATTGAATAGGAGAGGTGATAGTGGACATCCTTGTCTTGTTCCTGATTTTAGAATGAAAGCTTTCAGCTTTTGACCATTTAGTATGATGTTAGCTGTTGGTTTGTCTTAGATGGCTTTTATCAGATTAAGATAAAGACCCTCTATTCCAATTTTCTGTAGGGTTTTTATCATGAATGGTTGTTAGACTTTGTCAATAAATGCTTTTTCTGTATCTATTGAGATGATCATGTGATTTTTGTCTTTGCTTCTGTTAATGTGATGTATTACATTTATTGATTTACATATGTTGAACCATCCCTGCATCCCTTGTATGAATCCCACTTGGTCATGGTATATAATCTTCTTGATGATTTGCTGCATTCTGTTTGCCAATATCTTATTGAGGATTTTTGCATATATGTTCATGAGGGAGACTGGCCTGTAGTTTTCTTTTTTGGTTGGGTTCATTTCTGGTTTTGGAATCAGGGTAATACTTGCTTCCAGAAATGATTTTGGAAGTATTGCTTCCCTTTCTATTTCCTTAAAGAGTTTCAGCATTAGTGGCATTAGTTCTTCTCTAAATTTTTTTGTAGAATTCAACCATGAATCTGTCAGGGCCTGGGCTTTTCTTTGTCAGTATATTTTTAATTATATTTTGAATTTCATTGGCTGATATTGGGTTATTTAGAATTTTATATCTTCTTGATTTAGTTTTGGCAGTTGGATTATGTCTAGGAATCTGTTCATTTCTTCTGTGTTTTCCATCTTATTAGAATATAGGTTCTCATAGTAGGTATTGATGATCTGAATTTCTGCAGGATCTGTTGTGATTTCCCCCTTTTCATTCCTAATTGCTTGAATTTGTGTTCTTTCTTTCCTCTTTTTGATGAGGTTGGCTAATGTTTTATCAATTTTATTAATTCTTTCAAAGAACCAACTTTTTGTTTTGTTGATTCTTTGTATTTTTTTAGTAGTCTCAATTGCATTAGTTTCTGCTCTTATCTTTATAATTTCCTCCCTCATATGAGCTTTGAGTTTAATTTGCTCTTCTTTTTCTAGAAATTTTAGTTCAATATTAGGTTGTTTATTTGAGCTTGTTTTGTTTTCCTGATGTGAGAGTTTATCGCTATAAATTTCCCTCTTAGGACTGCTTTCATTGCATCCCATAAGTTTTGGTATGTTGTATCGGCATTATTGTTTAATTGTATATACTGTGTAATTTCGTGTTTAATTTCCTCTGTGACCCATTGGTTGTTCAGAAGAGTGTTGTTTAATTTCTATGTGTCTGTGTAGTTTTTGTGATTTCTTTTGTCATTGATTTCCAGTTTCATTGTGCTATGTTCAGATAGTGTGCAAGGAATGATTTCAATTCCTCTACATTTACTTTACCATGTTTTGTGGGCTTGTATGTGATCTATTTGGGAGAACGTCCCATGTGCAGCTGAGAAGACTATGTATTCTGATGTTTTGGGGTGGAACACTCCGTAGACATCTACCAAGTCTATTTGTTCACAGGCTTGGTTTAATTCTGATATTTCTTTGTTGATTTTTTTGTCTGGTTGATCTATTGTGAGAGTGGGGTATTAAAGGTCCCCCACTACGGTTGTGTTAGTGCTTATTTGGTTATTCATGTCTGTTAATATTTGTTTTATGGGGCCGGTGAGATGGCTCCGTGGCATATGCGCCTGGCTGGCAAGTGCAAGGGCCTGAGTTCGACTCCCGGAACCCACATATGAAAAAAGGGGCCAGTGATGTCGTTTAGGGGCATGGGCGCCTGCTGGCGCATGAGGTCCTGAGGTCGACCCCAGGTACCCACACACACAAAAATTGTTTTGTGTAGTTTGGTGTACCAGTGTTTGGTGCATATATATTTATGATTGTTATCTCTTCTTCTTGGAGTTTTCCCTTAACAAGTATGTAGTGACATTCCTTGTCTCTTTTGATCAGTTTTCACTTAAAGTTTACACTGTCTGCAAATAGAATAGCTACCCATGCTTTTTTCTGGGTTCCTGTGGCATGGAGAATTGTTTTCCATCCTTTGACTTTTAGTCTATGAATTTCTTTTTGGGTTAAATGTGTTTCTTGAATGCAGCATATTGATGGATCTTGTTTCTTGATCCATTCTGCCACTCTGTTTCTTTTGATTCATGAGTTGAGACCATTTACATAGATGGTTATAACTGATATGTATTGGCTTATCTTTTTCATGTTATTTTCCTGTTGTTGGTTCCCTGTCTTTCTCTTCTGTTTAATTGGTGCGCTGCTTGGTGATTTCTTTCTATCAGTATTCACGTGTTTGTGGTCTTTGTTATCTCTGTCTAATATATCCTTCAGAGCATTCTGTAGTGCTGGTTTGGTGGTCATGGGTTTCTTCAGTTGTTCTTTGTCATGGAAGTATCTTATTTTTCAGTTGAATTTGAAAGATAGTTTTGTGGGGTACATCAATCCAGGTTGAAGATTGTTTGCTTTGGGACTTGAAATACCTCACTCCTGGCAGTCCTTGATTTGAGGGTTTGTGTTGAGAAGTCTGCTGTGATTCTGATGGGGTTTCCTTTATAGGTGATTTGTTTCTTTTCTTTAGCTGCTTTTAATATGTTGTTCTTGTGTTGAATTTCTGGAATATTGATTATTATATGCCTTGGTGTAGATTTATTTTGGTCATGGCTATTTGGAGTTTTATATGCTTCATTTATTTGTATGTCAAATTCTTTACCCATGTTTGGGAAGTTTTCTGCTGTTTTTTCTGTGAAGAGGTTTTTAATGGCATTTGCACTATCTCCAGCTTTCTCACTGACTCCAGTCAGTCTTATGTTGTTCTTCTTTGCTTCATCTTGTAACAGTTGGATTGATTTTTCATGGTCCCTTGCTATTTTAAGCTATCTTTCTTTTCCTGGTCACTAGTCACATTCCTGTCTTCTAGGTCTGATATTCTATCCTCACCTTCATTCAATCTGTTGCATATACCGTCAATGGACTTTTTAATCTCCTGGATTTCTGTTTGAATCTGTTTCATTGATTCTATTTCTTGTTTATGTTTGGCATTCATGTTTTCCATCATTTTCCTAACCTCCTCTATTTTCTATCTGTGTCTGCTTTAATTTTTTTCATTTTGATTGTCATTTCTTTTTGTACCTTAGATATTATTTTTTTCTATGGCCTCTTCCATTTGCTATTTCATTTCTGCTGCTATTATTTCAGAGACTTCCAGTGGTTGGCTTCTGATTTCCTCTGTCTCTGTACCCTGGACTTATCCTGGTGGGCTGGGCATTTGGGGTTGCATTTTGCTTCTTCCTTTTCTCAGTTTCTATTTTTTATTTTATTTTGTTTTCTGTCTTGATGTGTGTAGATTTCTTATGTTAGATAGCTTTATCCCTGGTTTCAAGGCTTTCCTGGGTGATGTCTGTTCCTCAAGGATATCTTCTAGATATAGCTGTTTCTTGGTCTTTCTGTCTATGCCAAAAATCTACCTTCCAAGTATATTAAGAATGTGGAGTTGCTGTCTTTTTGATTCAAGGCCTGTTCCTTTGGTACTGGACTATGGTGATGGTTATGGCCCTGTGCAATCTCAGTGTTGTCGTATAAGGGAGAAAAAATTGATTATAACAGGTATGGCATCCTGGTTAAAGTAGTACAGTTGGGGCCGGTGAGATGGCTCAGCGGTTTAAGCGCCTGCCTTGCAAGCGCGACGGCCCGAGTTCGACTCCCGGAACCCACATACAAAAAAGGGGCCGGTGATATCGCTCAGCGGCACGGGTGCCTGCTGGCGCGCGAGGTCCTGAGGTCGACCCCCCGGTACCCACAAAAAAAAAAAAAAAAAAAAGTAGTACAGTTAGCAATAACAATAAACTCAAGCACAGCCTGGCTACTGACAAACTGTGGTAACTATTAGCCTGATATCTTTAACCATAGGAGCAAGTTCTATAGTTATATAATATAATCCAACTTATACCAGGAACTTGTATGCAATGTTTTTCCACTTAGTAGAGTGGTTTTACCCTGTTGTGGGGGGGTTAAAAGGGGTAGGGGGGAGAATGGAGAAGTGGATGGGGTTAAATATAGTGGGAGCAAATTTGGTGGGCAAAGGATGATCATCCAAGTTTTGGGTAATTGTAGGATACAAGAGGGAGCGATTGGAAGAGAAAGCCCGGGAGTATTGAAGTGAACCAGAAAGGGAAGAGACAATGTTTACCCACATGAAAGTCTCATAAAATCAAGCGAGATAGTTGATGAAAGAGAGGAAGAGGATGAGTGGAATAATGCAAAGGGAAAATTTAGAGATCTAAATCATGAATGAGAGGGAAAAGAGGATAGAAAAGAGAAGGAAAAGAAAAAAAGAGAGAAGAAAAAAGAAAAAATGGGAAACGAAAATAATCACACACATAAAAAACAAATATACAGAAAGAAAAACAAAACAGAGCAAAACAGAACAGAGTGAAAAAGAGAAAAGGGAAAAAACAAACAAAAAGCAACAACAACAAAAACAAAAATAAAATAAAAATAAACAGCAAAACGAAACACACCAACCCAGTGGACCACCAAGAGGAAAACCCATCAGACAGAGAAAAATGAAAGTAGTGCAATTCCTATCGTGTCTGCAGTTCTGTGGCAGGTCCGAGTCTGACCCCAGAATGTGTATTCTGGCCAAGATTGCAGGTGGATTGTGCTGGGTTTGGTCTGATCTTTATCTCTGGATTTGGGGGATGGGATTAGTTTTCTGTGGCTGCAGTTCTCCCCAGCCATTTAAAAAAGAAAAAAGAAAAAAGAGAAGAAGAAGGAAAAAAAATTGGGAAAAGAAAAGAAAAAAGGTGGCACTACCTGACCACTTCTATTCCACGTGTCTTTGTCTCCAAGCACAAAGTTGGTTCACCTAACTTACCACCTTCTGGCTTGTACTGTTACTGTTGCTCCTGACTTTCCAATGCCACTAGTCCTGCCTGTCCATCGTGTACACTCTAGCCGGGGTCCTACTGTGTCGCTGGCTTTCCAGCTGGTCTCCAGTCCCTGAGTCCTGTCAATGGAGGGAGCAGGAGCCCGTCCCGTACCCCCTTCCTGCCAGTCGCTGCAGCTCTGGGTCAATGGCAGGAAGCAACAAGCATTGTGTTTAAAGGTTCATTCACAGTATAGCATGTATCAGTCCTTCATTCATTTATGGCTGAATAATATTCCATTGTCTGGACAAGCCCTATTTTGTTTAGCTAATCATTTAAACTGATGGGCATTTGGATTTCTTCCACCTTGTGGCTTTTGTGAATAATACTGCCATGAACCTTTGTGTACAGGTTTTTGTGAGGACATGTTTTCTTTTCTCTGCTTCTGAAGGGCTCCGAGTCTAGCAGACAAAGGAGCGGAAGTCAGGTACTCCCCTAACTACCCTAACTGATCGACGTCCTGTGTCTGTTTCTTATGGGCGAAATTAGAGCAACACTCGCTTTACCTTACAGGACTGTTGTGTGAATGACGTGAGGCCATGCATAGCGGGAACTTAACTCCAAGCCTGGCACACAGTGAGTGTTTCAAAACATCTTGCTGTTATCATTTTCCATTTCGAGATTTCTAAGAGTCCGTTCACGGATATAGTACTATAGCAACAAAAAAATCTTCATTCATTCATCAAGTGTTTGAAGGGATGAAATAACTGAATATCCATTATGTACATGGCACTGTGAGAGAAATACAGTGATTCAAACCTGGATCTTCCCCCAAAAGCTGCTACTTGTTAATCTGGATGCAAGACCCACTAGCACACATCTCCCCTATATATTGTGGCTGTATGTATGGAGGCAATGTGTGTCAGTGACATTTTATTGTGATATTAGCGATGGGTGCAAAATTTTATCATATTATAATATTAACAAAGACTCAAAAAATTTACTATGGAGCCTGGAGAAGAAGCATTTAAAAAATAATTTCAAAAACATCTTTTAGCCAAGCATGATGGTGCATGCCTGTAATCCCAGCACTCAGAAGGCAGAGGCAAGAGGATTGCCACGAGTTCGAGGCCAGTCTGGGGTCCATAGTGAGCTCAAGGCCAGCCTGGACTACATAGTGAGACTCTGTCTCAAAAGACCAAAAATAAAAAATAAATAAAATAAAAATTAAAAACCTTTAAAACCTGCTATGGTGCCTTACACCAGTAACCCCAGCTACTCAGGAGGCTGAGGCAGGAGGATAGCAAGTTTGAGGCCATCCCGGGCAATTTAGTGAGACCTCCATCTCAAAATTATAATATAAGACCTAAAGATGCAGCTTGGCACTCTTTGGGTTCAATCCCCAGTATCACAAAAAAATGAAAATAAAACAAACCCTAACTTTTTATTATGAAAATGTTGAAATATCAGAAAAGTGGAAAGAATAGTAAACTGAATGCTTTATATGTCTACTACATAGCTTTAACAACTGTCAGTGTTTTATCATACAGTATTTACTGTCTCTCACTACATACAAAATTTGTGGTTAGGGCTGAGGAGATGTAACTCAGGATACAGCAGTTGCCTAGCATCTGCAATGCCCTGGGTTCCGCCCCTACTGCCACAATATAAATAAGTAAAATTGGTGGCTAAACCATTCTTAAGTTTTAGATATTCTAAAACTTCAGCATGGAATCTTGAAAAAAGATGGCGGATTTGTAAGAAGCAGGCAGTGAAACTCTCTAAAAGTTGCCGTTCTGCCACTGGAATATAGTGACTGGGAGAGCACAGGAGGGAGGGAGGTGGCTCCCCTGGACCCAGGAAAGTTCTGAGGCGCAGTTCAGGACCCATGGAGCGAGTGAAGAGTGGTTTAGAGTGGTTTCAAGGGAGAGGAAGGAGGAGACCACGGGCGACCTATCCCTGTGCCAGGAACCGCAGCATGACAAAAGTTCAAATCTGCGGACACACAGTGACAGCCGGTGCCCCCGGGGTTCTCCGTGGAGGAATACAAGACAGCGGCAATGCAGGGGAGCAGTGAAGGACTGCGCTGGCTGGCAGTGAGTGCCTCGGAGGCGCAGCGGTCCTGCACGAGAGAGCGATTGGCCGGGCGCCATTGAGGGTGGGAGCAGAGAAACAGCGGCGCCAGAACGCAGCGCTCGGGACTCAGTGCAGTGCTGTAGCTCTCAGGCCCGCGGAAAGTGCACTGACGGCGGCAGGCGAATGAGACTGGTCTCTGCGGGAGAGTGCAGGCTACTGCTCACTGCCCCGCCAAAGAGCTGCTCCTGGCTTGCAGGGATAGACCTGCATGGAACAGGACTCTGTCACCACACGGTGCCTGCCTACAGCAGAGTCAACACCTGGGACTGCTTCTTTTTTTTTTTTTTTTCTCTCCTTTTCTCTCAGTCATTTTTTTGTTCGGTGAAGGTGTTCTTTTTTTTGTGGGGTTTTTTGTTTGTTTGCTTGTTTTGTTGTTTTTGTCTTCATTTTTGTTTTTGTTTGTCTGTTTGCTCTTTCCTTCATTATTCTATCTGGTTTTTATATGAGTGTAAACAGAGCCTCTAACCTCCTTGTGACTGTGGTTCTGATCTGTTCTTCCTTTTATCCCCTCCTTCTATCCCGTCCTTCTCTTTTTCCCCCAGTCCTCTACACCAGTTTCCCAATGTCAACGGGATCCCTCTTGGTCCTCCTGCCATACATCTAATTCCTTCCTCTTCTCCCAATTCTCTATTTCCTCCTTAACTCATTTTAAATTTAAACTCCTGAGGGCAAAATTGACATATTAAGGACTTATATACTGCATATAATTTTTCTGGTGTGTTTTAGATTTTGTTATATAACCACAACTCTACTTTATATGGTTAAAAGTGGCAAATAACTGGTTAGCTCAGAATGTCATTTTCTAGGCTGTGTTTGATGCTTTAGGTACCATTATAGCCCAAAGTGACATAATTGTTCTAAACAGCTTTTCTTCCTGGTATTCCATGACTGAGATTGACTAAGGGTCACAGAAAATACAGTGGCACAGTACCAAAGAAACAAGGACTGGGCCAAACAGGCAGCAACTTCTCATGCCCAACAAATTGAAGAGGTAGGATCTTGCAGCAGGCTCAAAACCCAAAAATAAACTACGCTTGGAAGATACCACAGAGAAGTAGTCACTTCCTAAGGATTTTAAACACTAGCAATAAAGCAACCTACCATAGGTAATTTACAAACATCACCCCAGGAATTAAACTAAAGAAAGAAAAGAAAATGAGACGACACTTAAACAAGATGCAACCCCACACATCCAATTCACCAAAGGCAAACCGAGGGGGCAATGAGGTGCAACAAACCGAAAGCCACCCACCTGACATCTCTGAAGTGGTAACAACAAAGCAGTTGAATGAGGCTCTGGAAAAATATAAATCAGAAATAATTTCTCAGATAACTGCAGAGATAATGTCCACAATGAAGACCATGCTTAAGGATGCTAGAGCAGACACAGACAAAAAAATAGACAAGCTTAAGAAAATGATGGAAGCCATGAATGCTCAGCATAGGAAAGAAATGGAATCCATAAGGCAGATTCAAGCAGATATCCAGGAGAACAAAAATTCCACTGAAAGTATTTGTAGCAGATTAAGCCAATGTGAGGACAGGATCTCAGATATAGAAGACAGGCTTGCAATTAGTGATCATGAAAAGAAAGAATTCTTAAAAATAACAAGGGACCATGAAAAATCAATCCAGCAGCTGCTAGATGACACAAAGAGAAATAACTTAAGATTAATTGGAATCAATGAAAAAGCAGGAGATAGCATAAATTACATCAGGACCCTGTTCACAGACATTATCACAGAGAATTTCCCTGGTAGAGAAAAAGAATTTGATCTTCATATAAATGAGGCTTATAGAACTCCAACTAGCCATGATCAAAAATAAATCTTCAGCCAGACATATCATAGTCAAGATCCCAGAAATTCAACAGAAGAGCAGAATCTTAAAAGCTATTAGGGAAAAGAGACAAATCACCTATAAAGGAAAGCCCATCAGAATCACAGCGGACTTTTCAGCACAAACCCTCAAGTCAAGAAGAGCCTGGAATGATGTATTTCAAGCTCTAAAGGAAAATAACTTTCAACCCAGATTGATGTACCCCACAAAACTATATTTCAAAATTGATGGAGAAATAAAATACCTTCAGGACAAAGAACATCTGAGAAAATTTATGACCACCAAACCAGCACTCCAAAATGTTCTGAAGGACATTCTAGAAAGGGATAACAAGGACTACAACTCCAGGAACCCCAACAGAAGGAATCCACCAGGCAGGGCAGATAACTAAACGGGTGGGGGGGAAGAGTGGGAACCAACAACAGGAAAATAATGTGACAGGTATAAGTCAATATATATCAGTTTTAACCATCAATGTTAATGGTCTCAATTCACCAATCAAAAGCCACAGACTGGCAAATTGGATCAAGAAGCAAGATCCAACAATATGCTATATACAAGAAACACATGTAATTCAGAAAGAAATTCATAGACTGAAAGTCAAAGGATGGAAAACAATACTCCATGTGACAGCAACCCAGAAAAAAAGCAGGGGTAGCTATTCTTTTTCGCAGACAAAGTGAATTTCAAGCCAAGAATGATTCAGAGAGATAAAGACAGTCATTACATCCTTGTAAAGGGAACAATCCAAGAGGAAGAGATAACGATCATAAATATATATGCAACAAATACCAGTGCACCCAACTATATAAAACAAGTATTAAAGGACATGAAAAATCAAATAAGCACTAATAAAATTATATTGGGGGATCTCAATACTCCACTGTCACAAAAAGACAGATCAACTAGACAAAAAAATCAATAATGAAATAGTAGAACTGAACCAAACTTTTGAACAAATGGACTTGGTAGATGTCTACAGAGTGTTCCACCCCACAGCATCAGAATACACATTCTTCTCAGCTGCACATGGGACGTTCTCCAAAATAGACCACATACTAGCTCATAAAACCTGCTTAAATAAATGTAAAGGAATTGAAATTATCCCATGCATATTATCAGACCATAGTGCAATGAAATTGGAAATCAATGGCAAAAGAAATCACAAAAACTTCCTAAACACATGGAAATTAAACCGCACCCTCCTGAACAACCAATGGGTCACAGATGAAATTAAAGAAGAAATTAGACAATTTCTACAACTGAATGATAATGGCAGTACAACATACTGGAACTTATGGGATACAATGAAAGCAGTCCTAAGAGGGAAATTTATAGCATTAAATTCCTATATCAGGAAAATAGAGCAAGTGCAAATAAACAACCTAATGGTGAACCTCAAACTTCTAGAAAAAGAAGAGCAGGCTAAGCCAAAAGCTCATACAAGGGAGGAAATGATAAAGATCAGAGCAGAAATTAACATATTGGAGACTAAAAAAACAATACAAAGAAATCAAAGAGTTGGTTCTTTGAAAGAATAAATAAGATAGACAAACCCTTATCCAACCTTATTAAAAAAAGAAAAGAAAAGACTCAAATCCATGCAATTGAAAATGAAAAAGGTGATATAATGAGAGACCCTGCAGAAATCCAGAAGATCATCTATACCTATTTTTTTTTTTTTTTTGTGGTTACTGGGGGTCGACCTCAGGACCTCGGGTGCCAGCAAGTGCCTGTGCCACCAAGTGATATCACCGGCCATTTTTTTGTATGTGGGTTCCAGGAGTCGAACTCAGGCCCTCGAGCTTGCCAGGCAGCCACTGAGCCATCTCACCAGCCCCATCTATACCTATTTTGAAAATTTATATTCTAATAAGATGGAAAATGCAGAAGAAATGGACAGATTCCTAGATACATATGAATTACCAAAACTGAATCAAGAAGATATAAAAATCCTAAATAAACCAATATCAACCAATTAAATCGATGATGTAATTAAAAACTTCCCAACAAAAAAAAGCCCAGGCCCTGATGGATTCACTGCCAAATTCTACAAGAAATTTAGAGAAGACCTAACACCAATACTTCTCCAACTTTTTAATGAAATCGAAAGGGAAGCAATAGTCCCAAATTCATTCCTGAAAGCAAGCATTACCCTGATACCAAAACCAGAGAAGGACCCAACTAAGAAAGAGAACTACAGGCCAATCTCCCTAGTGAACATAGATGCAAAAATCCTCAATAAGATACTGGCAAACAGAATGCAGCAAATCATCAAGAAGATTATACACCATGACCAAGTTGGATTCATCCCAGGGATGCAGGGATGGTTCAATATATGTAAATCAATAAATGTAATACACCATATTAACAGAACCAAAGACAAAAATCATATGAACATCTCAATAGAGGCAGAAAAAGCTTTTGACAAAGTCCAGCAACTATTCATGATAAAAACCCTACAGAAAATTGGAATAGATGGTCTTTATCTCAATCTGATGAAAGCTATCTATGACAAACCAAAAGCCAATATCATACTAAATGGACAAAAACTGAAAGCCTTCTCTCTAAAATCAGGAACAAGACAAGGATGTCCACTGTCCCCACTCTTATTCAACATAGTCCTGGAAACTTTAGCCAGAGCAATTCGACAAGACAAAGAAATAAAAGGAATAATGATTGGAAAGGAAGAAATTAAATTATCAATATTTGCAGATGACATGGTACTCTACATAGAAGACCCCAAAAACTCCACTAAAAAATTGCTAGATTTAATAAGCAAATTCAGTAGTGTAGCTGGATACAAAGTCAATTCTCAAAAATCAATAGCCTTTCTGTACACAAATAACAAACTTACTGAAAGAGAAATTAGGGAAACAATACCTTTCACAATCACATCTAAAAAAATGAAATACCTAGGAATCAACCTCATGAAGGATGTAAAAGACCTCTACACTGAAAACTACAGTACTCTGAAAAAGGAGATTGAAGAGGATATCAGAAAATGGAAAGATATCCCTTGCTCTTGGGTCGGAAGAACCAATATAGTGAAAATAGCCATACTTCCCAAACTGTTATACAGATTTAATGCAATTCCGATCAAAATTCCAACAACATATCTCACAGAATTACAGAAAACAATCCTAAAATTCATCTGGAACCAGAAGAGACCTAGAATAGCAAAGGCAATTCTGGGCAACAAAAGCAAGGCAGGGGGCATCACAATCCCTGATTTGAAATTATACTATAAAGCTGCTGTGATAAAAACAGCGTGGTATTGGCAAAAAAACAGACCTGAAGATCAATGGAATAGAATAGAAGATGCAGAAACAACTCCAGACATACTAAGCCACCTTATCTTTGACAAAGGTGCCAAACACATTCACTGGAAGAAAGATAGCCTCTTTAATAAATGGTGCTGGAAAAACTGGCTCTGCACATGCCGAAGATTAAAACTATACCCATATCTTTCACCACTCACTAAACTAAATTCAAAATGGATCAGAGATCTAAATATTAAAAGAGAAACATTAAATCTGCTGGAAGGTAGGATAGGTAAAACCCTTGAAGACATTGGTGTAGGCAAACACTTTATGACTAAAACCTCAACCACACAGTAACTATCACAAAGAACCAACAACTGGGATCTCATCTTATTAAAAAGTTTTTATACAGCAAGAGAAACCACCAACAGAGTGAAGAGACAACCCACAGCGTGGGAAAAAGTGTTTGCCAGCTATTCCTCAGACAAAGGATTACTATCGAGAACATACAAAGAACTCAAAAAAATCAGACCTCCCAAATTTAAAGACCCACTCCAAAAATGAGCATCTGAGATGAATACACATTTCTCAGATGAAGAAATACAAATGGAAAATAAATATCCAAAAAAATGTGCAACATCACTAGTCATTCGAGAGATGCAAATTAAAACAATACTGAGATACCATCTCACCCCAGAAAGAATGGCTATTATCAAGAAATCAACTAATAACAAATGCTGGAGGGGCTGTGGGGAAAAAGGAACATTTCTCCACTGTTGGTGGGAGTGTCGACTGGTACAGCCACTGTGGAAATCAGTGTGGAGATTCCTCAAAAAACTAGGATTGGAGGTCCCATTTGACCCAGCTATTCCCCTTCTGGGTATCTTCCCAAAAGAGTTAAAAACATCGTACCACAGCGATATATGTGCACCCATGTTTATAGCAGCACAATTTGTAATAGCCAGATCTTGGGAGCAACCCAAATGCCCATCAACTGAGGAATTGATAAAAATGATGTGGTATTTTTATACAAGGGTACTATTCAGCCATAAAGAAGGATAAACTGGAGACTTTTATAGGTAAATGGATGCAACTCGAGAAAATACTCATAAGTGAAATTAACCGGACGCACATGTGCAAACATAGTATTGTCTCCCTAATGTGAGAAACTGAAAGAATAAATAAAATCCAAAATATACAATAGATATGATGAATCAGAAAGAAACTGGTCAAAAGGAAAGAGAGTCTGGCGTGGGGGAATGGGGAAAAGAAAGAAGGGAAAAGAAAAAATTGTATTTATATATAAGATAGGTAAGATAGATACACTACTAATTTTGCTTAGTTCATTGAAGAGAAAGGTTTATGCCAGTAATGTTTAGACAATTGAATGTTGATATCTTGTACCCCGAGTAACTAATTTAAAGATAACAATACATAATGTATTAACCATTGTTACCCTCCTATTATGTTGTTTTGAAATTTCGTTCTTTTTTGTTTTATTTTTTTTTCTTTTCTTTAAAAAAAAAACTTCAGCATGTATGTTCAGCAAATGAAGGCATTCTATTCCATATCTGTATATACTTATTACATCTCACATAACTAACAATAATTTCTTGTGTCATCTAATACCAAGTTAACAGTCAAATTTCTCTCTTGTCTAAAATCACAAACACACCAATATACAATTTTTAGAACTCACTTTTTAGAACTCACTTTTTCTTTTCCTTTCTTTCTTTCCCTTTCTTTCTTTCTTTCTCTTTCTTTCTTTCTTTCTTTCTTTCAATGCAGTACTGGGGAGTGAACCCAGGGCCTTCACACTGAGTTACATCCCCAGCCCTTTTTTAACTTCTTATTTTGAGACAGTCTCACTAAATTGCTAAGTTGTCCAGATTGGGCTCAAACTTTCAATTTTCCTGCCTCAGCCTCCTAGAGTGCTAGGATTACAGACATGTTGCACTACAGCTAATGAAAAAAAAAAATCACGGCTTATATTATTATTAGACTTTTCAGGTCCTTTTAAATTTAGAACCTCATCTGCATTGGTTTATTTTTTTATTTTTTTCCACAACACTGACTTTTAAAAGATCGTGGCAGTCGTCTTATAAACTGTCCCACATTCAGGATCCATTGGCCAGGTGTGATGGCGCACGCCTGTAATCCCAGCACTTTGGAGACTGAAGCAGGAGGACTGCCACAAATTTGAGGCTACTCTGGGTTACATAGTAAGAACTTGTTCCAAAAAAAAAAAAAGGATTTTGTTGATTTTTTTCTCCTTATATTGTTTGTTGTGTTCCTTTAGTCCTTGAATTTCCTATAAACTGATTATATTCAGGCACATTTTTGGCAGGAGCCAAAATAGCTGTAACTATATTGTCTGCCACATCCTAGCCAGAGACACTCAAAGCTGGCTGCCACCACCGGTGATGCTGAGCATAGTCCCTGGCTTAATGTGACCATGGCGAGTGGAGGAGGAAGGAAATCTTGCTGTTGCTGGAGGGAAGGATGGGACAGCTTCCCAGGCACCGAGTGGCACCTGTGGAGGTGTCTAAGGGCGTGTAGGAGCCTCCTGGGTGGAGAAAAAGGAAGAGGAGGGATTTCCAGGTAGAGCTGGAGGTACGGTTTAGGAAAGGAGAGTGACAAGCTTGAGCAAGTAGGAGGTGGCAGTCCCTGTGGGCTGAGGATCACAATAACTGGCACTGAGGCTGAATTTGCTATGTTCCAGGAACTATGCTAAGTGACTCACTGAATGCACACAGCCTGTGGAATGCTGCTGGCCTTATTTTAAGGATGCGGACATCACGGAACAGTGATAGGTGGTAACTGGCTGGAAGTCACAGCGCTAGGAACTGGAGGCTCAGGGTCTGCACCCAGCGCCTGCTGCTTGAATGTGGATCTTCGGCTGTTCCATCACTCAGCTCTGGGTTAAGGTGAGAGGAGTCAGGGAGCCAGGAGAGGGACAGGAAGCAGCTGGGGTGCAGGTGCAGACAGGCCTTCTCTGGGCTGTAAGGAGCGTGGGTGTTGTTGCAGGGGTGGTGGGGAGCAGCAAGGCTTTCTCCTAGGCACAGGCTTCCTGCTGCCCCGGAAGGGTGAGCGAGAGCTGCGTGCATGAGCTATCAGGGAAGGCTGGGTGCCTTCGGGGGGCTGGTTCCAGTAAGTCAAGTAACTCTGATCCTGTGCACACTGGTCCTGTGCACAGCCTGTCCTCCTTACAGGCAGCGGGGAGGGGCGAGACTCCTTTCTCCTCTGGCTCTCGGTGGGTGTGCATCCTGTGGAGCTCAAGTGTCTACCATACCATCCCACAGCCCGGCATCTAGTGGGCCACATAGCAGTGGGATGCAAGCTGCAAAGATGTAGTGAAAGGCTTTAACCTTTGAGGCTCAGAGAGGGGAAGTGACTGGGCCATGGTCACACAGCCAGATTGTGGCAGAGGCAGGACTAGAACTCTGATGCCCCCAAGTCCACTATTCTTTCTTGGTAGAGTTTATTTCAGAATCAAAGTTGATTCAAGACAAACACTGAAGGCTGGCTGCTGGGATGCTAAATACTCCAGGGAATCCATTATTTTTTGTTTTCATTTCACTTTGTGAATCATCTCTGTTCAGGGAGTGGAGGTGGAGATGGAGTCCCAGGTGCCTTCCAGGGTCAGGCTGTTGAGGAAAATCCCATCTGCCCACGGCATCCCAGGCACACCCTGTGCATCTTCTGTATGCAACCATATCCAGTCTGGGTGGGTCCCCTGTGCCTGGGAGTCACTGCTATTGTGGCAACACAATGCCTAGGGTCTACTGCTCATCCTCCAGCTTAAGGCAGGAAGGGTACTTGGAGGTAGTGGCAGGTACCATGCTGGGACCAGGCTGAGTTCAGTCTCTGCTCTGGTACTGACTGGTTGTGCAAGCTTGTACCTGTTACCTCCCCTCTCTGTGCATTCCTCCCCCAACCCTTACGTCTTTTCATGCTGGAAACATACCCATGCTAAGGACCCACTATCACTGACTTACTCCCTAGCCCTTGTTTCATCATTTTCAAATTGGTGCATAAAACTATCTCATACAGTTGGATGTATTAACTAACATAAGGAATATTCCAGGGGAGTAAGCGTCAGTATGACTATCTGCGATAACTAAATTAGCCCATTCATTGGCTTAGCATAGTTCTGGGTGTAGATAATGGGAAGGCCCACCCTGGGTGTCAGTGACACCATCCAGTGGGTAGCCTGGATGGGATAAAAGAAAAAGGGAGGCTCAATTCTGCTGCTCACTGCCTCTTGTCTACCCTGCCATGGACTGTTTCTCCTCTGCCATGCCCCTCTGCCATGCTGCCCTGCCTAGGAACCAGCTGACTATGGGCTAAACCTCTACAAACTGTGAGCCAAAATAAACCTCTCCTCCTTTAACTCATGGGTGTTGGGTGTTTTGTCCCAGCAATGAAGAGTAACTAAAACAAACCATATCATATTTAATACTTGTGTGTCCAATTTATTTCACTTAACATTGTGTTTTCAAGGTGCATTCATTTTCCTATAAATGACTCGTTTATCTTTCTTTGTAGCAGAGTATACTCCACTATGTATAAATACATTTTCTTTACTTATTCATCTATTGATGGACATATATAGGTTGCTTTCAAGATGTAGCTATCATGAATTGTGCTGCTATAAGCATGGTATGCCTGTATCACTGTAATATGATATCTTTAACTCTTTTGGGAAGATATGTATTAGGAGAATACCTGGGTCAAAAGGAATTTCAATTTTTTAGCTTTTTGAGGAATCTCCATACGATTTCCATAGTGGTTATATTAGTTTACATCCTCACCAACAATGTAGAAGGGTTCCTTTTTCACCACAGCCTCTCCAGCATTTGTTATTATTTAATTTCTCAGCAGTTGCCATTGTTTCTGGAATAAGATGAAATCTCAGTTTTAAATTGCATTTCTCTAATGGTCAGCATTGTTAAACATTTTTTCATGTATTTATGTTTTTAAAAGTATAAATATCCTGAAAAAAAAAAAATCCATCAACCCATGAACAGTGAGTGGTAGGATACTGGAGACTATTATCCTCATCTTTATTTTTTTCTAGATTGTCCAATAATTTTTTCAAATGAGACTATATTATTTTTATAAACAGAAGAAAACTATAATTATTTTCAAAGAAAAATAAAGGAAGGTGTTTGAAAACACACAAGGCTAAATAAAAGCAAGTCAGATGTCACCTACATGTGAGTAACCAGAAACATTTAAGATTAAACTTCTGCCTTTTGGAAGCAGAATTCATCTTCCCCAACTCCATCCTAGCCCTTAGCACAACTGGGCTCCAGGCCCCGGTTGGTGTTCAGGTCCTGGTCTCTCCCTTCAAAAGCCCCATGCAGATTCCTGTGTTTCTATCATTTCCAGAACTTCACCAACCTCTTTGGCAGAGTTGGTCCCGGGGAAGTCAGATGTGGCTCTGTGGGGCGGGGGTGGCACACAGGGGATAGAAGGCCCGGGCCTCCCTGCATTACCAGGTATTTAATTAGCAGCCTGAAGAAAAGGCCATGAGCTCATGCCCCCTCTCTGCAGCTTACCCTTCTTCACAGCCTTATAGAACCCAGCCAGAACCCTCCCTGGTGCCTCATTTCCATCAGAGTGGGTACTGGCACCCTCCTTAGTCTGCTACCGAAGGGCCTGAATGGAGGCTATGAACCAGCCTTGCTCAGGACTTCCACAAGCTGATCGAATGGTCTCTCAGCTCCTAAGTCAGCCCGGAGGAAGCTGGGCATGTGCTGCATGCCTATGATCCCAGAACTCAGGAGGCTGAGACAGGAGGATCACAAGTTCAGGCCCAGCCTGGGCAGTTTAGAGAGACCTATCTCAAAATAAAAGGGCTGGGGAGGTAGCTCAGTGCACCAGCTTTGGGTAATGGGGAAAGTTGGTGACTCTGGCAAAATGGAGCGAGCCCAGACTTACTTTCTTTTTTGCTAGTCCAAGCCTAGATGTTTTTTGTTTGTTTGTTTGTTTTTTGAGACAGGGTCTCACTCTGTAGTTTAGGTAGGCCTTAAACTCACTATGTAGCCCAGGTTGGCCTCAAACTCACAGCGATCCTCCTGCCTCAGCCTCCTGAGTGCTGGCATTACAGGCGTGCACCACCATGCCCAGTTAGGCTTTCTAAAGAAATGGTCACTTTCCAGTGCCAAGAAACTGCTCCCCTGCAGGGATCTTCCAGTGTTTCAAGACAATCAGGAAACAAGATCTTTATGTGAAATCTCCTAATTTATAAATACCATTGGCAACTAATTCACAAAGCATACTGGGCCCAGCTCTAATCACAGTTTGTGACTTGTCTTAGGAACATGTTGGACTTTTCTCCCTGAGCATTTCTCACTGCCAAGAACACTCTCCCACTCACAGGTCTAAGGAACGTTGCCCACTCTGCCAGGCCCAGCCACGAGTCCACCTCATCTGCGCTCAGCCCATGGCTTCAGTTAGAAGTGGTGTCACCTTCCATGGTCACAGCACCTGCATGGTCGCCCCCTAACTCTGGGAGACAGTGAGCTCCTGACATATTCATGGAGCACCTGCTATGTGTAGGCACTATGCTAGGCACTAGTGACGGCCTTGAGCAAGAGAGGCATAGTCTAGTGCAGGGGACAGATTTAAAATAAATGATTCCAACTGTGGTGAATTTCATGGAGTTGTTTATAAAAGGGCCTTAATCCAGGGAGAAGGATTAAACAGGTCATGAGGTAGCTTAGGGAAGCATTAGCACTCGGACTGCCAAGTAAGGTTGTGCAGTTCGTATACTGCACAAAAGTAACCAACTGAGAGGGCAGGCGAGAGTTGAAATCCAGTTCCTGCTCACTCGCCTGGCTGTGCCCTTTTCTAATTTGCAGAAAAGCACTGTGTAGACTGGCAGGGGCAGAGGTTAGCTCCTCCTCCTCCCACTTCCCAAAGGTGCTCTAAACACACTTAGGATCTAAGTCAAAGCAGTGACTTCCTTATTCATAACCCTTCTGTATTCTTACTTAAGAAATCAGAGAACTTGGGCCGGTGAGATGGCTCAGCGGCTTAAGCGCCTGCCTTGTAAGCACGAGGGCCCGAGTTCGACTCCCAGATCCCACATACGAAAAAGGGGCCGGTGATATCGCTCAGTGGCACGGGTGCCTGTTGGCATACGAGGTCCTGAGGTCGACCCCCCGGTACCCACAAAAAAAGAAAAAAAAAAGAAAAAAAAAAGAAATCAGAGAACTTACCTCTGAGGGAATGATTTAGGAACTGGGACTGGAGGATAAGAAGAGGCCTGCCAGGGCCGGGGATATAGCTCAGTGGCACAGTGCCTGCCTGGGAAGTGCGAGGTCCTGAGTTTGATTCCTGGTACCATAAATAAATAAATAAATAAATAAATAAATAAAGGGAAACCCACTGGGCATGGTGGTGCATGCCTGTAGTCCCAGCACTCAGGAGGCTGAGGCAGGAGGATTGCCTTGAGTTCAAGGCCAGCCTGGGCTACACAGTGAGTTCAAGCCCAGCCTGAACTACATAGCAAGACCCTGTCTCAAAAAAAAAAAAAAAAAAAAAAAAAAGGGAAAATACTAAATGTTTGGGCTGGGAATTTAGCTCAGTGGTGCAGCGCCTGCCTGGCAAGCCTGAGATCCTGAGTTCGATTCCCAGTGCAAAAAAAAAAAAAAAAAAGAAGTGGCCTGCCAGCTCAGAGTATGAGGAACAGCATGTGGGGAGAAAGTACCACAGCGCAAGGACCTGTAGGGACCAGTGGCTGAAGTGTGGACAGAGATGGGAGAGTACTGTGGGTTGGGCTGGGCAGTGTCCATACCTCAGAAGCACATTAAGGAGCCTGGCTCCTATTCCCAAACATCCGTGGTAGCCAGGTGTGCTGCCACATGCCTGTAATCCCAGCTACTATGGAGGCTGAGGCAGGAGGACCTCAAGTTTGAGGTCAGCCTGGGAACAGAGTGAATTCAAGACCAGCAAAGGCTACGCAGACACCCTGTCTCAAAGAAAATAAACAAACAAAAAGGGCTAGGGATAGAGCTCAATGGTAGAGCACTTTTCTAGCATGCTGGAGGGCCTGGGTTCAAGCCCCAGTACCTCATGAAAAAAAGAAAAAAAAGCATTCTAAATATCCCCCTTCCTAATCACATCACTTTGGGTTTCATCACCGAAGAGCACTCCCATAGAACGACAAAAGAGAAATAATCTGTCTTGGTCGGCTTTCCTATTACTCGGACAAAATACCCGGCATATGTAACTTAAAGTAGGAAAAGGTTTACTTTGGCTCACAGTTTCAGAGGGCTAAGTGTGGGGAGCAGGCAAGGCAAGGCTGGTCAGAAAACAAGAAGTGCCCAAGGTAGGCTACGTAAACAAGCTGCTCCAGTTCAAGGATGCTAGGCAAAGCAGTGTCACGTGACACCAACCTGTAAAAATGTATAAATAAACGTTCTTCAGTGGTTGAGCAGTTCCTTTTCCTCTCAGCCTGAGAGAGGGCTCCACCTGACCTCAGCTTCCTATATACTGTCATTTATCTTTATTTCTCCATCCTCTTGCAGTCCTTCCCCCCGGGGAACTTTGAGAGCTGTGCTGGACACGGCATATGGCACCTGAACATGGACCAGGGTACAAAGAAATAGTGGGTGAGGGGACACTTCTCATTGTGTGCACAAAAGGGGGAGAAGTGCATTGATATCATCAGGCATTAAACTTGGGGAAAGGGAGAAATGGGCTCACTAGGGCCAGAGAGAGAAAAGTGGGTCCACTGGAGGGGGGGTGGGGAAGCAAGAAAACCAGTCTCATGAGAAACAAAAAGGAAAGGTGTATTGATTTTATCCGTTGTTAAACATGGGGCAAATTCTCAAGATGCACAAATGTATATGGAACTGTTTGTTGTATTCTTGATTCCTGTATTTACTTTATTTTTGTAGATTTGCATTAGGTAATGCTTTAATGATCGTAAGTTTATTGGGACAACCACAAAGGATTTGGCTCAGGGCACTATTTTAAAATCAAGTCCTGAGCGGGAAAAGGATGGCGGAATAACAGCCACCCCGTTAACCTGAACTGAGCCACAAGCCGCAATTCCCGCCTTTTCAGCTCAGAGAAATATTGCTGTGTCACAGGTTGGAACTTCTGCCTCTCAGGGAGTAGAGCTGTTTTCTCTCTCTCCCTTGCAATTGGAGCTAAAAGAAGCCAGACCAGGGGTGTGGGGGAGACCATGGAGGGTTTTCAACATATCTACCCTGTTACTGAAGTTCAAGATTCCGATAATCTGGGGCAAGTTATACATCTTCATGAAGCTGTACCCTTTAAGACCTTAAAAGAATTAAAACAAGCTACCACTACCCATGGCCCTACAGCTCCTTTTACCTTAGGTTTAATAGAACTTATAGTAGCAGCACAATTTGTAATAGCTAGATCATGGAAACAACCCAAATGCCCATCAACTGAGGAATGGATAAAAATGATGTGGTATTTTTATACAATGGAGTACTATTCAGCCATAAAGAAGGATAAACTGGAGACTTTTATAGGTAAATGGATACAACTTGAGAAAATACTCATAAGTGAAATAAACCAGATGCACATTTGTAAACATCGTATTGTCTCCCTAGTGTGAAAATGCAATTTCACTGTGACTATTCCATTCCTTAGTCTTTTATTTTTACTTAGCTTTTACATGGCTTAATCTTATACTGAGTAATGTTTTTCTCCAAAAGGTATTTGTACATTCTGTAATTCTTGAGTTTGTTAATACATGAGAATGTTTACTTGTTGTCTTTAAAAAAAATAAAAAATAAACAACAACAAAAAAAAGAACTTATAGGACAACAGATTTTGGCCCCAAATGATTGCAAAGGAATAACTAAAGCGTGTTTAAGTCCGGGGGACTATTTGTTGTGGAAAGGAAATTTCTTTGAATTGTGCACAGATCAGGACGCTTACAGTGCCGCTCACAACATAGCCATTACAAAAGACATGTTAACCAGAGAAGGTGACTTTGCTGCCACAAATAATCAACTTACTTTTGAGTTGCAAGTATATGAACAAATTAAAATAGCTGCCACAGGGCTTGGAGGGAACTTCTTTGAAAGGGTGAGACGTCCCCAGATTAGACTTCCATTCATTAGGGTCCTGATGAACCTTTTCAAGATTTTGCAGCACGTTTATTGCAGGCTAGTGGGAGGATTATAAGCAATACAGAGGCTAGCAAGTTGATAGTTCGACAGTTGGCCTTTGAAAATGCAAATAAATGCTGTAAAGAGGCCTTAAGTGCCCACAAAAAATGGGCTACACTGTCTGAGATGATTCGGATTTGTGCAGACATTGGCCCCTCATATGTGCAGGGGGCTGCCTTGGCAGGAGCTAGCACTCAGGTTATTCATCCACAGCCTAGAGGAAAGGGTAAAAACAAGGTTACTTGTTTCAGCTGTGGGGGTGGGGGGCATTTTGCCAAAAATTGCTCTACTGCACCTGTAGGGGCAGCACAGCTGCTATCTGTCCCTTCAACAAAACCTTCTATCTGCCCAAAATGTAGACCAGGGTATCATTGGGCAAATGAGTGTAGATCCAAAACTAATGTGGAAGGCCAATCCATTTCGGGAAACTTCCAGCGGAGCCTGCTCCAGCCCCGCCAAACATTGGGGGCGCTTTGCCTAATTCCTCCCCAACCCAACCCTCCGCTGCCAAGCACATTTCTGACCTCTGGCGAGTGACAAAAGACAGCAGAGGCGTGGACCTCAGTCCCTCCTCCAGATTCATACTAACTCCTGAAATGGGACCCAAGTTATTGCTACTGAGTCTATGGACCTTTGCCTCATGGAACAGCGGGTCTCCTGCCAGGCTGCTGCAGTCTCACTTTAAAAGGTGTCCAGGTGTTGCCTGGTGTCATCGACGCTGAGTACACAGGGGAAATCAAGGTTATCGTTCAATCTATTGGAAACACTGTTCAAGTCACACCAGACTCTCTCGTATTGCTCAATTGGTCATTCTTCCCTTGACAAAAACTGGAAAATCTATAAATAAAGAAAGAGGATCCAAGGGTTTTGGGTCCTCTGATATGTATTGGGTTCAACAGATTAAACAGGATCATCCTGAGATGGAATTGATTATTGAAGGAAAAACATCCAAAGGGCTTTTAGACACAGGTGCAGATGTTTCAGTTATTGCCCAATACCACTGGCCTACGGCATGGCCTTTGGATGTGGCAACTGCAGATCTGCAGGGGGTGGGCAGTGTTTCTTAGCCTAGTTAAAGTGCTAAATTGTTAACTTGGATGGATGCAGAAGGCCATTCTGGACATTTTCCACCTTATGTCCTCCCCCATGTACTAGTCAGTCTACCGGGTTGTGATATATTACAGGATATGGGGGCATTTTTGCTTAGTCTTTTTTGGTGACTCATCAGATGTTGCAACAAGGTTTCCTTCTCACTGAAGGGCTTGGTAAAAACAATCAAGGAAGGAAGAACCTCTTCCAGTTATTCCTAAAAAAGACCATTTTGGTATAGGCTACTGGCCTTCACATTTTCAGGAGAGGCCTTGACCCCACGGACAGCATCCAAGATAACTTGGACATCTGATGACCCTGTTTGGGTTGATCAGTGGCCCCTCACTAAGGAGAAACTTATAGCAGCTCCTACACTGGTTAATGAACAGATGATGGCGGGGCACCTGGAATCCTCCAGTAGCCCTTGGAGTACCCCAATTTTTGTAATAAAAAAGAAATCAGGAAGGTGGAGATTACTATAGGATTTGTGGGCAGTTAATCACACCATGGAACCTATGGGAGCACTTCAACCAGGATTGCCCAGTACCATAGCTACTCCTTTACATTTTTCCCTCATGATGATTGATTTAAAAGACTGTTTTCTTTACTTATTCCTCTCCATCCTCAAGATAAAAAATCATTTTGCCTTTAGCTTACCCTGTATTAGTCATCAGGCCCCTGTGCGCTGCTTCCAATAGTGTTGTCTGCCACAAGGAATGGCAAATAGTCCGACCCTATGCCAAGAGTTTGTGGCTGCAGCCATTTGGTCAGTCCATCAGGCTAATCCATCCACTTATCTTATCCATTACATGGATGATATTCTAGCACATGAATACTCATCCATCGTGCACCAAGTATTTATTCAATTAGATAATGCCCTTCATAATGCAGGTTTAATGGTGGCCCCCCCAAAAGTGCAAACTACGGCACCTTTTTCATATTTGGGTCACCTTATCCAACAAAGACATATGGTGCCCCAAACTCTTCAGATCCAGGTTAATCATCTTGCAACCCTAACTGATGGACTCCACTTGGTAATTTTTTTTTTTTTGTGGGTACCGGGGGTCAAACTCAGGACCTCGTGCGCCAGCAGGCACCCGTGCTGCTGAGCACTATCACTGGCCCTTTTTTCGTATGTGGGTACCGGGAGTCGAACTCAGGACCTTGCACTTGCCAGGCAGGCGCTTATGCTGCTGAACTATGTCATCAGCGCTCCACTTGGTAATATTAATTGACTCCTCCCAGCTCTTAAACAAACAACTCATGATTTAACTCCTCTCTTTGACATTCTCAAGGGGGACCCAGTCCCCACGTCTCCAAGGACACTTACATCAGAGACTAAAGACACCTTTGACAAAGTTAATCTGGCTTTCTCTAATGGTCAACTCTCTAGAGTTGACCTATCTTTGCCAATGTTTTTAACTATCTTCCCAACTCAGCATATGCCCACTGGGGTCCTTTGGCAGTCTCAGGGCCCTTTACAATGGCTACATATGCCACATGCTCCACATAAAACCATTACTCCCTTTTATGATGCTGTAGAACTGATCACATGTGGGCGAACATGTGCTGTTCAGCTCTTTGGTTGGGAGGTGCAAACTATCATTGTTCCCTTTTCTTCTGTTCAACAACAGAGGCTCTGGCAATTTTCATCCTCTTGGCAATCTGCATTGGCTAACTTCCCTGGTGTTATTTATCCTCCAGATAAATTAATTTTCTTCTCTCACACCCTTTGTCTTCCCTTCAAAAATAAGCCCATTTCCATAGCCAGAGGTGTCTGTTTTCACAGATGGCTCCTCCTCAGGCAGAGGAGGTTATGTTATGGCTTCCTCTTCCCGAATACAGGATACAGGGTTCTCTTCTGCACAAAAGACAGAATTGTAAGCCGTTATATGGGCCTTACAAGATCATTCATCCACTCCAATTAACCTGCTTTCAGACAGCGCTTATGTCTGCAGTGTGATGCACCACACTGAAACTGCCACCATACACACTGGTCAAGAACATCTTTTCATTTATTTCACACTCTCCAATTGGCCATTCAGTCATGCCATGTTCCCTGTTTTATTGGTCATTTACATTCCCATTCCCAACTGCCAGGGCCTCTTGCTGAGGGAAACACTGCAATAAACAGATTGCTGGCTGCTGTCACTGTTACTCCCTCAGATGCCAGTCAACAGGGTTCTGCCTCCCATGCCACTTTCCACCAAAATGCTTCCGCCTTATGCAAACAGTTCCATTTAACCCAGGAACAGGCTCGACAAATTGTTAAACAATGTTCCTCATGCGTAATACATCTTCCCTCACCCTCTATGGGGGTTAATCCCCGAGGGTCACACGTCAATCAGCTCTGGCAGATGGATGTCACTCACATTCCTGAGTTTGGCGCTTTACACTGGGTCCACGTGTCAGTGGGTACTTCCTCAGGATTTATTTTTGCTTCTGCCCACACTGGTGAAATGGCTAAGCATGTCACTGCTCATTGCTTGGATGCCTTTAGTATCCTTGGCTGCCAATGGGCACTTAAGACTGACCATGGCTCAGTCTATATGAGTGCTGCCTTCCAAACATTTTGTAGAACTTTTCATATTTCCTTTACCACGGGAATTCCTTATAACCGTCAAGGTCAAGGAATTGTTGAATGTACTCACTGTATGCTCAAAATTCAACTACAAAAACAAAAAGGGGAATCCTTCCCTACAAAATTCACACCTCATAATAGACTTCACTTGGCAGTATATACTATTAACTTTTTAAATCCTACTAGGGCTGGGACTACCACAACAGAAAGACAATTAAATCAGGTAAAAGAAAAAATGCTAGGAAGTGTCCTTTGGAAAGATCTTCATACTGGACAATGGAAGGGACCCAGCCCAGTGCTAATTTGAGGTTGAGGGTATGCTTGTGTCTTTCCAGAGAATGCTGAATGGCTTCTCTGGGTACCAGAGCATGCTGTTCGGCTGTATCATGGACCCAGGCATGGAGAAGGAGTTGATTTCACCTTTCAAGAAGCTGATGCTCAGTTCTATGACAGTGATGCCTTGGAGACTGCTTTACAGCCAATAGACAAGGATGGAGCTAGACCCGACCTGGGGCCAATTGAAGGAATTGACCCAGAATGCCCAGGAGATGGTAACCAAAAATGGAACTCAAAGGTCTGAGTAGGTGGTAGAGTGCTTGGAGATAACGAAGCTGCAAGTTACATGAAAGAAGGGGACACAAAAGTTACCAGTATTCTTTTTTTTTTTTTTTTTTTTTTTTTTTTTTGTGGGTACCGGGGGGTCGACCTCAGGACCTCGCGCGCCAACAGGCACCCGTGCCTCTGAGCGATATCACCGGCCCCTTTTTCGTATGTGGGTTCCGGGAGTCGAACTCGGGCCCTCGCGCTTGCAAGGCAGGCGCTTACGCCGCTGAGCCATCTCACCGGCCCCCAGTATTCTTAAGACAAAATAAAACACAAAAAATTATATATTAATTATAGAAAAAAGATTTTATTCCTTCTAAATTCTTCTCATAAGAGATCTCTGCTAATCAACTGACAAATAAGTCTATTAATAATTATGAACTTCTAAAATTATAGAAGAGTTACTATAACTCAATTTGGTCAAGAATATATTTGAGGGGCCGGTGAGATAGCTCAGTGGCATAAGCACCTGCCTGGCAAGCGTGAGGTCCTGTGTTCAATTCCTGGTACCCACATAAAGGAAAAAAAGGGCCAGTGATATCGCTCAGCGGCACAAGCGCTTGCTGGCAATTGCGAGGTCCTGAGTTCGACTCCTGGTACACATATTAAATTAAAAAAAAGAATATATTTGAGTACACTCTGCTTTTGTAAGATGTTTGTCTGTTTGTCCAATCTGTTAAGCTGTGTACTTGTTTGTCTGCTTGTCCATTCTGTGAACAGCTGTTTTTTATTTGAGCTCAATAATTTTTTCTCTTTTCCCTTTTTTGTTTGCATTTTTGGATCATTTGTTCATAATTTAACTTGGTTTATAGATTTAAAAAGCATGCTTCCACCTGGGTTGCCAGCTGGTCAAAATGATATCAAATTTGGTTTTCTCATAGGTCATCAAAAAATTGTTAAAGATAATTAAACAAAAATCCCTTGGGGTGGAGAGAAATTATTGGACAGGACTCCAACTGATGAATAAGAAAGCAGCTGCCTGGAAACATTATCCAGTTCTTGTTCATTAATAGGAAGCCCTAGTGACCTCCATAGCCTTAAGGGAAACACCCCAATAAATATTATTAAAATATATTACTGTAATATGTTTACATTGCTCATTTGTCAAAGGATTAAGTTTTCTAGAAAATAAGGTTTTTGATTTAAAGATGTTCTTGTACAAAGGTTTTCATATGGCTATGACAATTGATTGTACCTGTTATTGTTTTTGTAGTGTATTGAATGTATTCATGCCTGCAGATATGCGGGTCTTCCAAAGGTGGAATGAGGATTGCTTATAGTGATAGACTTTTCTTTCAGAGTCCGATATCTGCCTTTAACAAAAACTTATATGATGTACATCCCATTAAAAGGACAAGAAGTTAGATAAAAGTTTATGTATTAGATAGAGATGATTCATTAAAAGGGTTATGCTATGTCAAAATGGAAATTTAAGTATGTTACAAAATATCATCATGATTGTCATGCTGCAATATTATGCATGGTTTTTGATTTCTAATTTTCTGTGTAAAATATGTAAATGTTAACATTCTATAGGGATTCAAATATTAGACTATCCACGGTTAGAAAATAACGGTTCTATTTTATGTTCTAAGGTGCTTGATATTTAGGTAAGAAAGTAATGTTTAACTCACTGCCTTCGTTACAATGTAATGTCATCAACCTTCTCTTCTGGATGTTAACAACTGAGGATTGAAGACCAAAAAACTGGAAAGATAGATGGGCTAAGAGGATAACCAATATTTTGGCCCCAGCCCTTTGAGGTCAGTGAGGACCCAAGATATAAGAAAATCTCTGCTATAGCATCCCATAATTTGGTGAGTCCCTGGTCTTCTGACCATAGAGGAAAGTGATTTATGATGTATAGTGTGCCTAAGGAGAGTCACCAGGAGAGAAAAAAAATCTCCCAATCTTTCTCAGAAAGCAACTTGGTCAAGCAATGGCCGTGACTCATCCAGACGACTGACACTGGCAGAAATACTAAGAGGTGCTGTGCATGATTCCAAGGTAATTCCTGAGGAGACTTAACTGACCTATCTATCTAGATAGCAAAAAGTTAATTAATACAGGTCTCACTTTAACTTGGTCTTGAACATCCAGCAGAAAAGTATAACCACAAGAAAAATTGTCTGCAGAGTCCTCCAAACATAACTCCTCCAACTTCCACTGATCACCTATTGCTTACAACTACAAAACAAAAAGGGGGGAGATGTGGGGAGCGGCTAAAGCTGGAAACTGATCACACGTTTGGGGGGGGTGAGGCAAGGCCAGTTGGAAAACAAAGAGGGCCCAGGAGGTGGGCTACATAAACAATCTGCTCCAGTCCAAGGTTGCTAGGCAAAGCAGACACCAACCTGCAAAAATGTATACATAAACACTGTGGTGGTTGAGCAGTCCCTTTTCCTCTCAGCCAGAGAGAGGGCTCCACCTGACCTCAGCTTTCTCTATACTGTCTATTTCTCCATCTTGTCGCCACCCCCCAACCCCAGGAACTTCCAGAGCTGTGCTGGACAGGGCAGCTAAGTCCATGGTTAGCCAGCTCCAAGGCAAAAACCCCATAGCAAAAGGGCCTGGCAGAAGAAAGCTGCTCAACCCATGGCAGCCAGGAAGCAGAGAAGGGAGGATCAGGGACAAGAACATACCCATCCAGGTTATGCTTCCAGTGAGCCAGCTCTTCCCACCAGCTATGAACATCATGAATGAGCCCACTGATAAGTACAGTGTCCCATAATCCAGTCACTTTCCAAAAGCCCCACCTCTGAATACATGAGACTTTGGGGGACATTTTGGATCTAAACCATAATACCATCTTAACAGAGTGCCTCCCTACCGTGCTCTTCCTCCTTTCCCTTCCTGAGACAGTAAGCATTCTTTGGCTCCAATTGGATGGATGAAACATGGAGGCCCGAGAGAAAAAGCAGCCTGCCTTGGTCTGGTGGCTAGAGATCCACTCCCAAGTCTGCAGGATTGGTGCCCCTTCTCCTGGTGACCCTGCGGGGGTAAT
This sequence comes from Erethizon dorsatum, assembly GCA_028451465.1. Classification (NCBI taxonomy): domain Eukaryota; kingdom Metazoa; phylum Chordata; class Mammalia; order Rodentia; family Erethizontidae; genus Erethizon; species Erethizon dorsatum. The sequence continues at coordinate 9,300,485 of CM051836.1, read as the reverse complement.
AGCCTCAGGACTAAACAGAAGTTCCAGGGGCCCACCACCTTGCTACTCGTGCTACTACAGCGGGAGTCTGGGGGCTGCAAGCACGGGCAGCCCCTGAGCACAGATCAGAAACACTCCTTGGCTCCATCCAGGCCTCCTGAATCAGAACCTGCACATCACAAGAATCGTGTTCACGCTACAAACTGAAAAGCGCTGCACTAGAGAAAAATCCAAGGACAGTGGCCACTGCTTTTGCAGTCCTCATACAACTGTGAGACTTACTAGCAAGGTGACCTGAAAACTTAACTAGAAGTGAATATGCCAGAATTGTCAACCGTCCCATCCATCCATCTGCCCCAGTATTGCCACTCCAAGGGAAAGTCTGGGGAGCCACCAGCGACTCCAAGGAACTGTACACTCTGCTTCCGCTCAGTTCGAAGCTATAAACCTGCTCTCCGTTGCGAATACATCCAAAGCCATTGGGCCCTTCTGGTCTATTACAGTCCAAACCACCCTCCGTTTAGGGTCCACTCTGACCGCCAGATCATTTTCTGGGACCCGCTTTTCCTAAGATAAATCCCTTTCTCAACCTGCAGATGAAAGAAGGCAGACTGGTCTGGTAGAATAAAAACCGGTGGGTGAGGAAAACTCTAAGGCCACATACCCAGTGTCATTTGAAAGGTGGGTGGGATGGCCTGGATGCGCAATGACTAGACTGAGTCCTGGCCCGGGGGAGACACAGGGCATGCAGGACACTGCCAAACGAGTGTATGCAATGCCCTGACCTCAAGAAACTGCCCCGCTCAGAAATGCCTGGTTTTTTGAGACAGGGTCTCAGTATGTATTTCAGGCCGGCCTTGAATTACTATGTTGCCCAGCCTGGCCCCTGGCCTCACACTGCAGGCGACCATCCTGTCCCAGCCACCAGGATCGCACCACCAAGCCCGGCTGATTCCACTGTTACCGTGGGCTGACGTTGCCATGCGCTCGTATTCTAATTTCTTCAGTGTTGGAAATGTGATTTCTCCCCTCGAAACGTGGGATGTGTGCAGACAACTGGTTGAAACTGCAAAGCACCACAGTGTACCAAATACAGACGAGGCGCGGGGCAGGTCTGCCGGGCCGCCAGGGTGTTACACCGTGTACGTCTGATTCCGCCTGTGTATGGGTCTCCCGAAGGGCTGGATGGGGTCTCCTCCCCTGGGCTCCCCAGGCCACACCGCTGCGGGGACTCGGCGAGGCCCTGGGCCGCTTCACAGCCGGCTGCCCGCTGAGGCTCACACCACGCGCCGCCGCAGGATGACTCAGCCTCCCCGGCGCGGGGCACGAAGGAGGCGCGGGGCGCGAAGGGCTGCCCGGAACCCCGCCCAGGCCCTCCGCGGCAGGACCAGGCCGGGCGAGGCGCGGGAGCCGCTGGAGAACCGGGGCGCGGGTGCGGCTGAGGGGAGAAAGACGGTGGCGCGCCGGCCCCTTCCGCCGTTCACCTCCATTCATTCCCCGGCCTCGTGCGCGCGCGCACGTGACCCGCGGCCCCGCCCGTAGCCCCGCCCCTGCCGGCTGGTGGGCGGGGCCGGGCGCGGTGGGACCCGCAGCTTCGGGGCGCCTGGTTCCCCCGCCCGCTGGGAGGTGAGTCGGCGCCGCCGCTCCACGGAGGGAAACGCAGGGGAGAAGCGAGCCTTCTCTGTGCATTTTGTGACTCCACACGAGTGACTGTAGGACCAGGATGAATTTGGATGGTGCCCCCGGGAATGCTGCTTAGCAAATTTTGTAATATAAGGGATAAATGAATGAAATGTGCGTGGGAGCATGTTGGTGTATGTAAGGCAACAGAAGGCCTGTTTAAGATGTCTTTTTGTACATCTGTGTATATGGGTTTGGAAGAATATATAGGAGTGTTTGTATTATTGACTAATGCGCACGTATATCATTGAATAATAAAGCGCATTCCTAGCTGCATGCGGTCTTGGTATCAGGAGTATGTTTCTTTGCGTAAGTACAGGCATGTGCCTAATGTTGTGTGTGAGACCTATGGACTTCCCTGGGTTTGTATTTAAATGGGTGTAGGTGCATACATTTGTGGATTTGTGGATATGTGACTGCATGTCCTTGGATACCCATTGTCTCAACAGTGTGTGTGTGTGTGTGGGCGCGTGTGTGTGTGACTACATGTGTCTTTGTGAGATTGTATTGTTCGTGTACGTGTGAATTGGAATATATTTGCGGCTAGGCCTGCGATGTGTTTTGACCGGCGTGTCTTGTCTAACGGAAAATAAATGTGTTTTTCAGAGTCTGGGTGAATAAGACTGTGTATCTCCTCGTTTGTTTGTTTGTTTTCAGTGCTGGGAATCAAACTCAGGGCCTTGTGCATGTGAGCAGATGTGCCAGCGCTGAGCTACAGCCCCAGCCGTGTGTGTGTGTGTGTGTGTGTGTGTGTGTGTGTATGTGTGTGTGTGTGTGTCTTGATGTTCCTCAATAGCTGCCCTATTTCTAAAGAGCTGGGGTGTCCGCGGCTGCCACTTGGAGGGGATCCCTGAAGGGGACCTGTGTGGTAGGAACAGCCCTGTGTGCCGGCCCACAGAGAGACCACTGGAGCCTTGAGAGCAGAGCCAGCAGTTCAGGCTGGAGCAAGACCAGGGAAGGCCTTGGACGCCTGAGTGCTCTCCAGCTCTTCATCTGATTCATGATTTACCTGTGGGCCTTCTGCAGAGCGTGCATCTTTGGGAACTCACAATGGCAACACTGATGGAGCATTGCTATGCACCTGCCTCCAAAGAGGGGGAGACAGGAGCTACGAGCCTGTCCCTATCACACAGCTGGTGAGAGAGCCTTAGCCTCCCGTAGCTCCAGGCCCTGTCACCACTGTTGCCATTTGGGTCAGGTAACTCAGTGTTGTGGGACTGTCCTGTGTGCTGTAGGGTATTTAGCAGCATCCCTGGACTTTACCCTGTAGGTCAACAGCACCTCCTTCCCAGATACAAGAACAGGGATGTCCTCCGACCTTTCCACATATTGCCTAGGGACAGAGTGGTCCCGGATGAAGAACCAATGAGCTAGAACCTCCCAGCCCAGGATGAATGGGGCCACATGGACCCCACTCTGTCCAGTGGCTTCAGTTGTCCCTCCTCTTTCTCAGCAGTCCGCACTTCCATGTAGTTAGTAGCCCCTTGTCTCTGCCACAGGTAAACAAAGGGTTTTTTCTCCACAGGGCCCCTTGACCCAGCAACTCTACAGCTACAGAAAACCCCTGGCTTGGCCCGGTGTAGACACTTTTCACAGCTCTTGCCCTCATTCAAATCCCAGGGCTCCCTGAGGTCAGCCCAAGAAGAGTCACCCAGGGCCAGTGGGTGGCTCAGCGGCATAAGCACCTGCCTGGCAAACGCGAGGTCCTGAGGTCGACCCCTGGTACCTACAAAAAAAAAAAAAAAGAGGCACCCAAGCCAGCAAACCCTGGGTGGCCCAGAGCCAGAGCCAGAGCCAGAGCTGGAGAGGCTGTTTTGTTTGCTTTTCTGGCTCAGCAGGAGCACTGCTCAGTGTGGGGCCCAGCCTGGCCCCATTGTGTGCTATTATAGCTTGCACTACTTCATTTTTGCAAATAAAACAGCCTGGCTTTCCCTCAGGCAGAACCTGAATATCTTGAGCAAGAGCTGAGAAGCCAGAGCAGGTACTGTGCTCAGGAAGGACAGGTGGAGGCATCAGAGGGCTCCACGGTTCTGAGCCTGGGCCCAGGCCTGGGCTGCGTGTCCGTGCTGCTCTGGGACAGGGCAGGGCTGGGACGGCAGGTGCAAGACAATAGTGGCTGCCCATGTGCAGGTGCTTGAGACTCAGTTCAGACAAGACACGGGACAGGACCACCAGGGGACTTCCACACCCCTGCTGTCTCTGCCCCACGGGGAAACTCCTTTTGCCTGGCCCCATACTGTTCTCAGTCCCTGCGGTTTTCCAAGTGCTCCAGTCCTTGTGGGAAAGCAAAGGGGTTAGGGATGAGGGTGCCAGTACCTGACTACCTGAGGCTGTGTTATCCTGGGCAAGGCCCTTGACCTCTCTGTGCCTCATCTTTCTCATTTCTATGTGGAACTACCAAGAGGCCCTGCCTCCCAGGATTAAATGAGAGAATAAAGTAAAGCATTCTAAGCACGTTGTAATCCCATGATAAGTAGCTACCACTATTGCTATTATTTTAGCAATAAAATGAGGACGAGCACTTACAATCGCCAGGCACCGTGCTAAGTTCTGGACAGTTCTTTTTCTCATCTGATCTCTCAGCAGCTCTGTGAGGAAGGGGTCGTGCTGAGCCCCCTGGCTGGGCAGAGGAAACTGAGGACAAAAGGTGCTCAGGAACTTGCCAAGGGCAAGTATAAAGCAGCTGCAGCTCCACAGCTGAACCGATGTGCGGAGCCTGCGAATCTTTCCCCTGCTCTCCTGAACTGAAAGCAGATTTCACACAGAGGGTGGAACCGGGTCCAGCTGGGGTGTCCTGGGTAAATGTGAGAGGACTATGGGTTGAAGCCTGGAGAAAAGCGGGTGCTCTGTGTGTGGAGAGAGGGTGAAATGTCTCTTTTCCAGCTCTCGATGGAACCACCGAGCAAGGGGGGCTGTGGTCTCCTGGCCTCTGAGGGGCATCCCTGATTTTTCACTGGTGCATAAAGATTTTTGTATTGTGAGCCAGAGTATACACTGTACCTGTGCATTTTGTTTGAACTAGATCATAAAAAGGTACAAAAAGGCATCACTTTGCTCCAAGTCAGAAGACAGAGGGGGAGCCCATGGCAGAGCTGCTGCAGAGAAAGAGCTGGGAGGACTTGGCCCGGTGAGGATATCGAGGGGACCAGTTAGTTCATCCTACGCAGATAGACAAAGGGAGTCATGGGACAACTGTTTTTTTTTTTTTTTTAATTATTCAAAGCATTGTTTTTCCTCTTGCTGTGATAGTGTAGTTGTATTAGCTATCTGTTGTTGGTAGCTAATTACACCAAGCTTAGTGGCTTAAAGCAGTGTCACCAGTGCTGTGCATCAGGATTTCAAGGATGATATAGTTGGGTGCCTCTTGGCAAGCCAGGTGTCAGCCAGGTATGTGGTCCCCTCAAGTTGGATGGGGGCTGGAGGACCTGCTTCCAATATGGCGCACTCTGTCCTGTGGTTGTTGGCAGTGGGCCCTGGTTTTTGCCATGTGGACCTCTTTGTAGGGCTTCTTAAATGTCCTCACAATGCGGACACAGTCTTCTCCCAGAGCAAGGAAGGCCACGTTGTCTAACACCCAGCTTCAGAATTGATACTGGAACACTCTGTTAGTCAAGCAGGTCGGCCCTCCTCACTGTGGGAGGAGAGCACGTGGGGCGTGACTACCAGCAGGTGGAGCTCATGGGGCCACCGTGGAGGCTGGCTGTCATGGTGGTCATCATCTCTGACTTGTTTGCTATTACATAGAAGGTTCTGGACTTCGGATGAAAGCCAGTATTCAAAAGTATGCTAAAGCCCCCAAAAGTTGGAGCTGCTTGCTTTTCGGACACTTTAATTTTTGCTGGACTTGTCTGGGGTGTTCCAGAGGCAGGGCCGGGGTCCTGGGATGGCTGTACGAGAAATAAAGTCCCACAGTCGGGTGACACTCAAGGCTTGTGACAGAATCCTGACTCCCCTATGACACCTTAGGGGCTGTGTGTACTTGGCTTAACCTTTCTGAGCCTCATTGTCCTTGTGTGTAAAATGGGTTATCATCAACTCCACAGTTGTGGGAGAGATGAAATACAAGATGGCAGCGCTGTGATCTCAGGAGCTGAAAGTGGAGTGTTTGACGAACAGGGCCGAGGGCCGCCAAAGTTCTGGTCCCTTGTTTATCCACTGGAGTCTGACACTTTTACCCCATCTTGGAACGTTTAAGTCCAGACCAGAAGTGACCGAGCATTCGGGGGAAAGATTCAGGCCTCTAAAACCTCTCTCACCGACACCCAGTCGGCCCGATCTCTGGACCTCAGTGGAGCGAGGGGCCTGGGAGGCAATTGGTAGATTCCACTCCTGGCTGTGGGACCATGCTTGGTACTCTGAATCCGGAGCTGGGAAAGCCCACAGAGTGACCACCTGTGGACAGTTTGACTCTGTGTGACCTTGGATGAGACACCCAGGAGCATCCTAAAAGCACCTCAAAGGGGAACAGATATACACTAAATCTGAAAGAGAAATGATCCAGAGCTTATCAGCTATACCCCTAAAACACAATGTTGAGAGGGAAGAAAGCAAGTAGCAGCTGCTGTGTGCAGTTCGAGTTTGCTGGGTGAACGTCGAGACACAGACCCTACACAGCACCACTCGCCGCTCTCTAGTGCGTGTGGTGTAAATGGTCATGGATGCAGGGAGCAAGGTGGGGGGCGAGGAGAATGGCCAGGGACAGGAATGGGGTGCAAGTGGGGCTTCTGCTCTATTTGTGCTTAAAAATATAAAGATGGCATAGGCAAATGCGTGTAACAAACTTTGAACAGCTGTCAGTTCTGAGTAGTTGGTCTTGGGTGTTTATGGTCTTATCCTTTGTGCTTCTTCATGGTTTTAGAATGAAAGGCAGGAAATCTTGCATAATTTCCCTGGGTGTCAGTCTCCCTGTCTTTAAAGTAAGGTAGTTGGGCAAGAACAGGAGGCAGTTGTCAGATAACCGGGCTTCGCAGAACAACGACATTGCAGGGAAAAGAATTAGGAACTGACATAAGGGTGTGAGTGGTTTTTACTTTGCCCAGAATGAGATTTTTAAAGAATGAGTTACCTATTCTGATCACACTTTTATAAAAAGACGGAACATTTTTCCAAGAAAATAACAGGAAAGACACAATCTCATAACAGAGTCAAATAAAATTTGATTCCTTTTTATCTCCCTTTTTAAAATTTTTTTTGAGACAGGGTCTTACTATGCAGTTCACGCTGGCCTTGAACTCACTGTGTAACCCAGGCTGGCCTCAAACTCAAGGTGATCCTCCTGCCTCAGCCTCCTGAGTGCTGGGATTACAGGCTTACGCCACCACAGCCAGTCTTCCTTCTTTTTTTGAGATGGGGGTCTCCCTGTGTTGCCAATGTTGGCCTTGAACTCCTGGGCCTAAGTGATCCTCCTGCCTCACCTTTCCTAGTAGCTGGTATTGCAGGTGCATGACACTGTGCCTGGCTTCTAAAATTTTATTTGTATCTTTGAATAACTTATTTTGTAAAAGAAACACATGTGCATTGCAAAATAATTGATAAGAACAGAATAAAAAGAAAGTGTTTTATGTACATGTACCAACTCCCCTTGATGAATGTAATCATTGATTGCAGACATATACTAATAAAAAATAAAAAAAGAATAGAACTGCCTACTCCTATTCTCACTACCCAGACATAACTAATTACTGTTAACATTTCAGCTATTTCTTTATAGTATTTATTCTATATATTTATATGCACATTACCAATTCATATGACTTATGCTTCTTTTTTCTTGTAAAAGCAGTACATTGAAGGGAATTCAGAAAAAAATAAACAAATAGAAGAAAATGGAGATACTAATAAGTTGACCATTTCCTAACATTTTAAAATTTCTCATCTGACTCTGAATCTAAGGAAACTTCTCCACAGACCTGCATTTGGGAATGACAAGTGAAAGGAATAGCGACACATGAGCCTTACTGAGCACTTACTCTACGCTGCAGCTTGTGCTGATGCTTTACAGCCCTGTTCCTCTTACTCCTCACTGCCACCCTGTGAAGTGGAAACTGTTATTGGCCCATTTCACAGATGTGCAAGGTGAGGTTCATAAACCTCATTGTGTTTCACTGTACCTATTGTCTGGAGGAACCTCATGCTCAAAGCGGCTAAGTCATCTGTGCCATTTCCCTCTTCACTTCTGGAGTGATTTGCTCTCTTGTCCATGGGTGCCCTCCCAGAGTTGGGGTTCAGTTAAGATCAGGGACAGAGGGCCCAGGGACAGCAAGTGGTCAGGAGTGTGGTTGCCCTTCCCAAAAATGTCTCCGAGAGGTGCTTCAGTGGTTTGGTGCGGGGGGGGGGGTGTAAAAGGTGCTGTCCTACTGGTCAGCTAAGGCCCGGCTCTCTCCTGCCTGCCCTCTGAATCAGCCCGGGGACATTAGCCCAGCGCTAGCCCCACCCACGAACCCTGGGAAAGCTCAGGCCCCAACTGCTGCCTCCCAGAAAGCAGGCAGCAACACCCTGGTGCGTTCATTACAGCTTCATTCACTGCTGTTGGAGCGCAGCCGCGTGCTAGCATGGTCTGGCAGGGACCAGAGGGCAGGCCCTGCCCTGGGGAGCTCGAATGGGGGAGGCTGAGGCACAAGGAAAAGGCTGCAAGCCCTGGAGATGGGAGGAGAAAGCAGAGGCTGAGGCGCCCAGGCTCAATTGGGTGCCCAGCTGGGCAGATGAGGCCGGCGGGGTGGGGAGCCAGTGGGAGATGGGGGTGCCGGCCGATCTGAAGCTTGTGCAATCTTAGGAGGCTCCATAGGGAAAAGAATGTAAGATGCAAAACTGTAGGTACAGAATGAAGTGTCAACATGAGTATTTACCCAGGGTGTGGAAAGAAAGCATGGCAAATAACAAATTTTTAATTTACCAGTTTACAATTCCATAAGCATCACAAAATCCAGACAAATCAAAGAATACTTCTATTCATGAATAGCTGGATGCACTTTTATAATATTTTGTCCTGTGTCTTGTCTTGTGTATGTTTGCGGGTGTGTGTGTCGTAGCGCTGGGGATGGAACCGAGGGCTTTCACACAAAACTAGAAGCCCAGCCCTTTTTTATTTTTTATTTTTTATTTTGAGACAGCATCCCACTAAATCACTGAGTTGCTCAGGGTAGGCTTGAACTTGTGATCCGCCTGCCTCAGTCTCCCGGAATGCTGGGATTACAGGCATGCACCATCCTGCCTTGCTATGTTTATATTCTTGACCTCGGCAAATCCTCAGAAGAATCCTGTCTCCTGGAGGCTGCTACCACCCCGGTGCAGAGACAGGGCCACTGAGGCTCCACAGGGAAGGGGCTGTCGGAGGAGCTCCGGGCGCGACCTTTCCCCCACCCTGCCCAGACGCAGCTCCTGGGTTGGGCAAACAGACTCAGACGCAGCCCTGGCTCGGAGCTGGAAAACAAAGTTAAGATTTGAAATCTGGGAAACAAGGAAGAGAAGACCAGATGTGACGGAGGCCCCTCTCCTCCTGCTGTCCAGATCTTAACTTCCGCCTCTTCCAGGAAGCCTCTCCGGAACCACCCCGCCCCCACCGCGTCTGCCTTGAGTCATTCAAGGAGCGCCTGCTCGGACTCCGCTCCTCTTTCCCCGTGGTTGGGGGGCACCGTGATCCCTCTCTGCACACCGGCTCCCCCAGCTGGAAAACCACCTCCCAGGTCCCTTCCGCCGCACAATTAGAGGCTTGTGTGGTTCTGGTTTTTAAAGACAGCGCTAAAACCTTTGCATCAAGGGTGTGGCCTCTGCCCCATCCAATCTACCTCCTGCCCTGTGCTGCTTCTGACTGCTGCTCTGCCTGCAGCTGGGACCCTGGCCAAGGGCCTCCCTCTCTCACCTGTGTCCTGAGGCAGCCTCCCAACGGTCGCATCGCCTCTGCCTCTGACAATCCAGTCTCTACGCAGCAGCCGGAGCAGTTATTGTTATTATTTTGCTGCTAAGGATGGAATCCGGGGTGCTCCACTTTATGATGTGAATAAAGAGAAAAACCCCTTTTAAAGGGTCTTCCTGGCTCTGGAGTCCTGGCTCATCTTCCTTGCACACGCCGATCCCTCTCCCCGGGACACCCTCTCCCCTGCTGATCCTACCAACTCCTCCTGTCTTAGCGACTTGGGGACAGGGTCCCTTTCTTGGAGGGGACTTCTTAGACCCCCAGCACCAGGAACATGTTGGGACCCACTATAGGAGGCTGAGACATGAACCCCAAAGGTACCAGTCCCCAGTTCCTGGAACCTGGGAATATTACATTATTTGCAAAAAGGATAACATCTTCAGATGTGATTAAGTCATGCACCTTAACATGGGGAAACCCTCCTAGACTTCTGGGCTGGGCCCTAAACGCAGTGCGTGTAGGCTGCTGAGTAGGAGGCGGGGGCAACACAGCGCGTGCAGGGAAGATGCAATGTGAAGATGAAGCAGACAGGGGCTTGGAGACGCTGGCCTGGAGGCTCTGGCGGTGTGGCCACAAGTCACACGACGCCAGCAGCTACCAGAAGCTGCAGAGGCAAGGATGGCATCTCCTGGAGAGTCTCCAAGGAGCAGGGCCCTGCCGACACCGTAATTCTGACCCAGTGATTCTGGTCTGGGACTTTGTCCTCCAGAACTGTGAGCAAATAAATTTATTATTTTAAGCCACTCATTGTGTGTTCCTCAGAGCAGCAATAGGAAATTTATATATCCAGCCCTTCTCCTGTCTCTCTCTCTCTTCTTTTTTTCTTATAGTTTTGTCTCTTTGAAAGTATCCAGCTCATTTATTCATTTAGCAGTTTCTTTTCCAGCCACTGGTAGCTATATGACAAAGTTCTCTCCAGTGAGACATAAGCAGAGTTTGTGTGGATTGCTGAGAGGGGACTTAAACCAGAGATGGGGAACTAAGCTGTGTCCTTTTGTGCTTTCTGCCTGGGATATAAATGTGAAGGCTGACACTCAAGCAGCCACCTTGGGAATGTGAGGTACAACAGAGACTTCCACCCTAGCATCCCTGAACTGCTGAACCAACACCAGTAGCTACAACCTCCAGGTTTGTCATTATGAGAGGACAGTGAATTCCTGCGTGCCTGTGCTGCAGTCCTCGGAGTCTATGACAGCCAACCCTAATCCCCACCGAAAAGAAAAGATCTTTCCTATTCTTCCTTCTCAAGTGATTTTTTCATGTAAGTAATTGCAATGTGTAATAATATTTGTGGTTGTGTTTATCTTCTTCTGCTAGAGTGGGATTTCCATGAGGACCACCCTGGGTCTGTTCTGTTTATAGCATAGGGCCTGGCACAGAGTAAGTGCTCAGTAAGTACTTGTTGAATGAATGAATGAATGAGCAATGCCTCTCACAGTGAAGCCCAAGGCCCCTTACAGAACAAAGACCACACTCACCTGCTGTCTTATCTCTAGTCCAGCCAGGTCCCCAGTGAATGTCTGTGGACTCCTGACTATCGCAGTGGGGTGGGAGAGAGAACTGAAAATAACTCATTTCTGGGCTCCAGTCTGCTCTGTCGCCTGTTGACCATGGGTGCTGAATGGAGTGAGTTGGGAATAGCCTGGCCCACTGAGAAGGAGCGAGTCTTGGGAATGGCACTGCAGTCTCCAATATGAGGCCCCGAGAGTCCGGATCCCCAAGACCCCAGTGGGCCACCAGATTGGCAGAGACTGGCCCTGCACTCACCAGGCCATGCTCAGTTTAAATTCCTGGCAGCTAAGGTCCAGAGAGGGACAGGGACTTGTCTGGGGCCCCCCAGGCTGTTAGCAGAGCTAGGGTGAGACTGTACAACTCCCAGTCTAGCCGCAGCTCGCTTATGGTTCTCCCTCACACAGTCTGCTTCCCCCTGGACCAGAAGGAAGACAGAGGGAAAAGAGGCCCCAGTTGCCAGCTAGAACATCTTCAAACGAGTTAACCTACGCCTTTCCCAGGTGCAGTGACCTAGGCCCAGCGAGGCTGAAGGTCTTGGCCATAGAGCATTTGCGGCGGCTCCAAGCCCAGAGGGGGTAGCCGTGTTTGTTGCACAGCTTTTCCTACATCTGGCCCATTTCTTGAGCAGTGCAGAGCAAATCTCACTCCCAGATGGGGGGCAAATTGCTGCATTCCCAGCACTGTTCTCCAGCTCCAATCTCAAGGCTCCAAATACCTGATATCAACTGGAGGAGGAAAGGGTTACCCAGAGGTTTCAGACCACGGTCAGCTGGTCCCATTGCTCTTGGGCCTGTGACGAGGCAGGAACAACAGGGTGGAAGGGTGTGTTGGAGGTGAGCTGCTCACCTCGTGCTGCCCAGGAAGCAAAGAGAGGGAAAGACCCAAGAGAGGAAGGGACCAGTGACAAGATGTCATCCCCAAAGTTTCGACGCTCCATCCTAACAGCATGTTCAGCTGTGGACTGACCATTGGATGAATCCACTGACAAGTTTATTCTGCTCTCAATCTAATCACTTCCCCAAATCCCATCAGCTGGCATTCAGGGGACATTTTAGGTCCAAACCATTACACCACAGGTTACACAGCAACATACATGAACCTCAAAAATACTGTGCTGCATAGAAACAGCCTCACCCCAAAGCATACCTATTGCATAATTCCACGTGTGATATTCTAGACATGGGAAATTTACACACAGCGGCAGGAAATAGTTCAGAGGTTGCCTGGGTCCAGGAGAGGGGGCAGAGGATTGATTGCCAAGGGGGTTGGGGCGGGTGGTAGAAAGTTCTAGATCTTGGGTATGGTGATGGTTCCATGTCTGTATAATGTTTTGCAATTCATTGAGCTGTACTCTGAAAATAGGTATATATTATCATCCACAAATTGTACAGCAATAGAGCCAATTAGAAAAGGAAGTGATGATTTACCCCTACAAGGAGAGCTTGGAATTTGTCAAAAGGCATAGACTACAACTCTAGCACCTACATGGAAAAGAACCAGTGTTACGCCAGTGGATTTTCTTTTTGTTTTTTGGCCATCTTTTTTTTTTTTTTTTTTTTTTTTTTTTAAGCACAGTAGATTATTGAATGAAAAGCAAAGGCAAGTTGCAGGAAAACACAGGCAACACTGACATTTGGTCAGGGCTCCCTGTGGGCTGGGGCCTGGCCCTTGCTCGTTATTCTGTTGAATCTTTTTTTTTTTTTTTGTGGGTACCAGGGGGTCGACCTCAGGACTTCGCATGCCAGCAGGCGCCCGTGCCGCTGAGCGATATCACCGGCCCTTTTTTCATATGTGGGTTCCGGGGGTCGAACTCGGGCCCTCGCGCTTGCCAGGCAGGCGCTTACACCGCTGAGCCATCTCACTGGCCCATTCTGTTGAATCTTAATGATGTCCACGCGAGGTGTCCCGAGGAGCATGCCAAGGGCAAGGAGTTAAGCCATGCGCCCCGTGTGCAGCTAGGAAGTCACAGGACCAGGACCCAGGAGTGCTCTGAGCCACCACGTTGTGTTCTTTATTTGAGTTCAATTCATTCAGTTTTTGACAGTGTCAGTCTATAGGTAGAAGAAAAATCTGGGGCAATGACCCCGACTGGGCCCCAGGATGGTATCTAGAAGTGGATTTATAGACACTTTCACTTTCTGTACGGTCTGCTTCTGCTGTGCTCCACTTTACTGTCCTAGGCCTGACTTACCTTTGTAATCAGAGAAGGCAACACAGATCTCTGTGTTTTTTAAAAATGCCTCTGTCTTGTATCTCTTCTGCACAGGCCCAGGAGCCCTGTCCGCGCTACAGCCTGTCCCCGACGGACTGCGCGCTGCCTGGAGCCCAGAGCCCAGCTGATAAAGGGCCGCTCTCCAGCCGCCCCTATCAGGCCAGAGCAGCCCCCCACAGTCCATCCATCTGGTCCCCCAGCCAGGGTGGGCCCTGTCCCAGGAGTCCCCAGGCTCTGGGGCCCCCTAGATAACAAGAGCCGCGGGCCACGAACAGGAGCCTGTGGTCCTAGGTGGCCTGGGGAGCCACGGTGCACAAAGGCCACTGAGCTTCTGGAAAGGTGTGACCGGGAGGTTTACATTTGTGGACCTAGCTTTGCTGTGTGGCCTGGGCCCTCTCTATTGCTCAGTTTCCCCTTGATTCCCTGGTTCCACCCTCGTCCTCCTTCAGGAAGGAAGCTGAGGCCCGAAACCATCCCTGTGAGGTCCAGCACACAGGTGCCCACAGAATTAGTGAGACACCCCCCCATCCGACCCCCAGCGGCTATGCTGAGATACGTTTGCATGCTCACAACCCTGAGCGTGCACACACAGGTCTGCAGGCTTAAGGACTGGCAGGGCCAGCCTGGACCAGGCCAAAGCTTGTTTACACGTCCAAAGGTTGGAAGCCGCCTACGGTGGGGGTGTGGGCAGAGCTGGTGAGTCTACAGCTGTGTCCTCAGAATGCAGATAACGTGTGCCCCGGGGAGGGACAGAGGCTGGGCCTGGATGGGGCTGCCCTCCCCGGCACACCTCCTGCCAGCTGCACTGCTGGGGCCCCGCCTGTGCTTCTGTCTCCCCTGCAGGCCTAGGAGCACCCGCTTTCTGAATATCCCTTCTGTCCCTACAGCTGGTTGGTGCTTCCCATCCACACTGTCCCGTAGAATGAATCATGCATGGTTCTGTCAGTGAAAGCGCAAATGTAGGTCAGGGGCTTCTAGTCTGTAGGGTGGTGGGATTTGCACACAGAAACCTTGCCCAGGCACTTTTCAGGGTGAGTGTCTGGGCACGGTCAGAGGGCAAACCCTCAGCCGGATCTGGCCACACGAGGGACCTTGGATGTTTGCTTCTTTGATCTCTCCCCCCCAGGGACACTCTTGGCCACGAAAACTTGGGGCTGCTCCCTTGTGAGGAAAAGGGAAGCTCGTGTCATTTTATGGAAGCCCGGTCTATTCCGAGTGCATCTACTGGCCACTTCTCTTGTGAAACGGGCTCTGTCGATGCGGGGAATGGGCCCAGCCCACCCCTGATGGTCAGAGTCTTTATCATACAACCACACTCAGCCCACAGCCAGGGACCACGCTCTGGGGGTGCCACAGGCAGAGATGCTGGGCCAGAGCTGTCTATTTGAAGATGTTTCTGAAAGCATTTTTGTTTATTTTGGTAAAAGCATGAAATTGGAATTAATTCAAAGGGCTAGCTACAGAGGATTAATTACCTAGACACTCTGTGAACCAGCTATGTTACACAACACACTAGAGACGCCAAAAGGTGCAATCCCTTGGGAGGGATTCCAAGATCAGAAGCAAGTCCAGAGTGGTACGTGTGCGTGATCACAATTCTGAACACACACACATAAACACAACTACTCTTTTGCTAGATTCACACACCCACACACACACGTAGCAGCTCAGGCATATTGGCATAGAAAAGTTCTAGAAAGATTTACACCAAGGATGAACTTAACCCATGCAACTTACTAGTTCTATGACTTTGGGAATTGACAACTCAACCTCAGTTTCCTCCTTTGTAAATTGGTAATAATGAACGTCAAAGGGTTGCGATGATAATGAATATAACTAATTCTTTTAAATCGTTTGGCATATAAAGATGCATTCCATAAATACTTAAAGACATAATGCGGAAATACATTTTTATCTAAACAAATTTATTTTCAGGAATAAAATTTCAGGTTTTGGCTATAAAGCGAAAGGCCGATTCGTCTGCCTGTCTTTGCTGCCACCTAGTGGTCAGAGACGAGAAGACATAGGAAAGCTTGCCTTCTCTTCGTTTGGGGCAGTTTATTGCGGGTCCCAAGTGCATCAGGCACACACAGGTTGTTGAGGTCTGGGGGAGCTGGGGCGCGCTGATGGGAGCAAGCGACCTGTTAAGGTCTTCGTGCCTCGTGCCCAGTGCTTGGATTGCCACACTGGGCCTTGGGCCCTCCAGCTGGGCTGTGGTAAGCCTGAGACTCCACTGGGAGCTCAGCTGGCCCTCGGCCCCTCTCCTCCCCCTGCTGTGGGTCAAAAGCCACCCTCAGCTCCTTGTGACCTCAGGCAGCCTCTCCATCGTAGCAGCTGGCTTCTTTAAAGCGTGAAAACCAAGAAGGCAGGAGCAGGAGCTGACAAGATGTTGTAACCTAATCACTCAAGTGAGGGATGACTGCTGTGTTGCGTTTCTTAGAAGCTCTTCATTCGCCCCGGGCCACCCTGGAGGAGTGGAGTGGGGATTTACACAAGGCCTTACACATCACAAGAAACCCAGGGAGGCCATTCTAAACCTTCCTGCCACCCCCGCCACCTCCCCCTTACTGGGGAACAAACCTAGGGGTGCTCCCCCACTGAGTGAGTCCATCACTAGCCCTTTTTATTTTTTATGCTGAGACAGGGTCTTGGTAAGTTGCCTCCGCTGTCCTTGAATTTGTGATCCTCTTACCTCAGCCTCGCAAGTAGCTAGGATTACAGGAGTATGCCATCACCAGTTGCTAACACTTCGATTTCGTCAAAGAACATTTAGAAATTCAGTTCCCAGCCCTGGCTACCACTACTTCATAAAAGAAATGGGCATTTAAACAAGTAGATACAAAGAGAATAAAGAGACATGGTGAATGCTGCTGCTGAGTGCCATCCAACAGAAAGGCAGGCTTGTAAAAATGTTAGTGTGTCATCCATTTCCGTCATCAGATCTCAGCATCATGAGACTTCTGGCTCTTCCCTAAAGTCAAAATGACCATGAAAGGTAAATGTTTTGAATCCGTTTAGGACACTGAGGGAGGCAGGGTAGAGTGACTAAACACACTCACAAAAGAGCATTTCCAGAACTGCTTCAGAAAGTGGCAAGAATGATGGGATGTGTCAAAGAGAGGTGAGGATTTTGAGGGGGCTGAGTGGCAATGTGTGTTTGACATTTTTAAATTTTGAAGTTTAAACACACACCATGTCTTTTAGTCACACCTGCTATGAGCTTGCTCACTTGGCTCTTTCCACTGGCAAGCACCTTGTTTCCCTGCAGCCCGCGTTTCTGAGAAGCAGGGGCTGCTGGTGCCTCTGTCCATATCCCCAGCTGCTGTGAGGATGCTTAGCCCATGACATCGACGGGATGAATGTGGACACCTTTGTCCAGTGTCCACAGTACCCCAGGAGTATCCACTCCCAATTAACCAACATAACAAAATCCCTACATAGAAGAGAGAGGCACTTTCATTTCTGCCTCCAAAGAAAGAAACCCAGGAACCCAAAGGTTGAACTCTGTGTCTAGATCACACAGCTAGTACTCAGTGCCATGCCTGGGAGGGGAAAAATCCTCCAGGCAGGGTGCTGACACTCTTGTAGGCGTTATTTCACTTCTGCGCCAGCACACGGTGGCTGATGCTGTTAGCTCCAGTTTATCCTCCGGGGAGGGAAAGCTTAGTGTCCAAGCCTATGAGGCGGGAGAGTGCATGGGACTTAACAGCTTCCCTTCCACACCGCACCCGCTGCCTGCCGCCCTGTGGTCAGAGACACGCAGGTCCCAAGACTACTGGGCATCAGAGTCCTGCTTTCCGACTTCAGTGGGTGGTTGGCTATTTGTCTTCCCTTTGGGTTAAGATGGGGACAGTGGCCTGGTTTGGGGTCCTAATAGTGCCACGTCCCAGCTCTGGGGCACTAGGCAAGTCCCACAGCCTCCTCCAGGCTCAGTTTGCTCACTGTCAACGGGACAGGCATTGGCACCGCCCTCAGATGCTGCAGGTACACACTTAGCACCGAGCCTGCTTTGTAGCAGGAGTCAAAAATGTGTATGGGGGCTGCTAATTATTCTCATAGCCCACAGAGCACTTTGTTTTTAGCTTGCCTGAATGAAGCTTCCAGAATATTTAAAATTCCGTCCTTGGCTTCCTGTGTATTTTTTTTCCCTTAGTCACAGCATGCTAGAGTACGGAGTGCTGAGAGGACCCTGTGACCTTGAACAGGCTTCTTGACCTTGGCTCCCTCACATGACAAAACAGACAGTATGTCCTGTGTGCGCACTGTAAGAATCAAGTGCACCGAGATGCGCTGCACCGTGTGACCTTGAGGCTGTCTCCCCAGAAGCCAGTATCAGTTGTCATGAGCTGTTCATCGCAACACTTTTGTAGTAGGGAAATACATACTGGAAAGTAGGGAAATATTGGAAAGTGCTTAAATGACTGTCAGTGAGAGACTGGTTAAATACATGATGGTATATCTACAAAACAGACCATCATAAGCTATTAAAATGATGTGAAAAAATGATGTATAAATAACTTCTTTTTCTGAACTGGGGATTAAGTCCTTAGCACTGAGCTACATCCCTAGACCTTCCTTTATTTTTAAATTTTGAGACAGAGTCTCACTAATGATTTGGAACCCTACCACACCTCTATTTATCTATCATCTAGCTATAAATCATCTACCATCTTATCATCTATATATATACACATATACTCCACTTCCTGCTTGATGGCTATCTAAGAGTAAGAGAGACATCTAAAAGAAAAAAGAAAAACAACACCAATAAAGCCATGGTAAGAAAGAAACGGAAGGAAGGAGAGAAAAGGGAAATAAAGGAATTTAAAGTTCCCTCGATGTGCGTTAAGGAGAGACAAAGAAACCCGGAAGAGACGCGTCAATGCAAATTCCGGCGGGCTCGCAGCTCACCGATTGGACGGCGGCGCTTTCCTCCCCGCCCCCTGCCCGGCGCGCGCCCGGCCCCCAGTCGGCCGGCTCGGGCTCGCGGACGCCGAGGGGAGCCGATCCCGGGCGCGCCGGGCGCTGCGGCCTCGGAGCCGGGTGTCTGCCGCCCCCAGCGGGCGGGGTTTGTTAGTGCGCCTCGCTCGCCCCGGCGCGGCCTCGGAGTAGCACGGGGGTCACGGTGACCTTGAAGCGCACACGCGGGCTCGGAGGGGTCGCCCCACTTTCCCGGGCGCCCCGATGTGTGTGCGGGACGGGGAGACACCGAGCGCCGTCTGCCAGCCCTGCGGAGCGCTCGGGGGTGGAGCGGGCCGACCCTCCCTCCGAGTCCGAGGCCGGCTCATCCACGCGCGTTTGGCTCCCACGTTTCTTTACGCCCGCTCCGGCCTGAGCTCCGTCTATCGCGGGGAGAGGGATACAAAATAAGACCAGACTTCACCTGCGTCCGCAACAGCTTTTTTTTTTTTGGGTACCGGGGGGTCGACCTCAGGACCTCGCGCGCCAGCAGGCGCCCGTGCCGCTGAGCGATATCACCAGGCCTTTTCTCCTACGAGGGTTCCGGGAGTCGAACTCGGGCCCTCGCGCTCGCCAGGCAGGCGCTTATGCGGCTGAGCCATCTCACCCGCCCGCAACAGCTTTTTTATGTTGTGATGATCCCCACCTCCACCCCGTGCTAGAACCCGGGGTGCAGCTGTGGGCTTTCACTGCCCGCTCGTCCCATGCCCCGGATGTGGGCAGGGCGCGCCCCCAAACCAAAGGCGAGGCGGTTTCCTGGGAGAGTGGAGGGGGCGCTGAGCAGGGCCTGCGGGGCTGGGTTCTGACCCCAGCTTGGCACTTCCTTGCTGTGTGACCTTCCTCTGGTCCTGCCGCTCTCTGGACCTCTGTCTCCTGCTTGGAGAGCTCCTCAAGCTCTCACCTTGCCAAATCACCTCGCAACTACAGTCCCTCCTGCAACTTAGTGGTCTTCCTGGTGAGTGGGCAGAGTCGCCACTCCTGGCTCCTTGTCCCAGGGGATAGTGTGTGTGTGTGGTGGGGAAGGTACCTGGGCCAGGCCCCACCCCACCCCACCCCAGGCTGGTGGGCTTCTACCCTCTTAGGGCCTGCATAATTCACTCTCAGTTCTTCAGTTCTGTGCTTAGTTTTAGAGTTAGCAGCCGACATTTGAAAATCAGGAGAGTCATACACAAATCCCCAGCTGCTTTTGCAAAATCGGGAGTTCCAAACCACTTGGCCTGACTTTCTCCCCGTGGGACCAAGGGGTGGCTGTCCTTGGCAGATGACTCCAGCCCCTGGAGCACGGGCCACCCAGACCTGGCCACTCACCCCCCATGACCTGCGTGGGCCCGTGGGCACCGTGGTCCCTGGCCTGGGAAGGAGACTTGGCTGGTTGGTGGCAGTGTCTGCCTTCCTAGTGACCAGCACTGGGCCTGGAGCTGGGAGGTGGTCAGAGAATATTCGTTGTATCAGTGAGTGAACACGTGTATGTGACGTGTCTACATTTACACCATTATGGCATTCAAAACCCTCTATTATTCTGTCCAAAACTATCAACTATGAAAGTGAACGATGGAGAGTGCAAAAATAATGCACCATATATACTGACTTTGTATTCCTGTAAGATATTCCAGTTACTTGTCAACAGTCCTTGGGATATGTGTTGTTCTCCCAGTCCCATTTTATGGACGGAGAAACTGAGGCTTAGGTGAAGCAGTTTGCCAGGAGCCGTGTAGCTCCTCCCAGGGCAGAGCTAGAGCTAACACCCACGTGACTGCCGGTCCTGCCCTTCCCTCATCTCTCGGCTGTGGTCAGGTGGAAGCCTCCGTCAGTTCCTGTCCTGTTTCTATGCCTGTGCCAGGCAGTGCTCGATGCCAGAGGTGGGACATGGAGACGGTCCCTGGCCCCACCCTCCAGGGCTCACTGCTTTTCTTCTGCCTGGGAACCTCAAAAGGTATTTGCCAAAAATTCAATTTTCCAGCCCGCAGGAGGATCTCCGGCTGTGGAGCAGGAAGCTGTATTTTCAAAACCAGCAGCCGCAGGGGAGTCTAATACACTGGCAGGTTTGGGATCCTCTGGCCGGAGAAAAGGGGCTTCCCAAAGGGACGGAGCAGGATCCTAAGGAAACCTCCATCTGACCAGGCATCTGGGAGCCCCCAGGCAGAGGAGGACGCTGTCCACTTGTGTATTGCTGCATCCCAGGTCACTGAGTGAGCAAACCAGATGCAGCTCCTGCCTCGGACTAAGCACCTGTTGGGGAGACAGAATGGCCAATATGCAATCCAAGAGGTACCGTGGCAGACAAATACGGAGAAGAATGAGAGGGAAGCAGAGGGGAGCAGAGCGTGCCGGGGTCATCAGGGACACTGAGCTCAGTGGGAGCAGGATGTAGGGCCTGGGAGGTGCCCTCCATGAGCCGAGGTGCAAGGAAGGACATTCAGAGTGAAGGAAAGAAAATACAGTATGACACCGTCCTGGTCCATTTCAGATGCTCTGATACCCCAGACTGGGTAACTGATGGAGAATCCAGCTTTAGTTGGCTCATGGTTCTGAATTGGGAAGTCCTAGAGCCCGGTGTTGGCATCTGCTCCATATCTGGTGAGGCCTTTTTGCTGCACCTTATAGCATGGCAGGAGAAAGCAAGCGAGCCAGGGAGAGCTCTTGTACACCAAAGCCACTCCCGTGGTAATTCATGAACCCGCAAGTGGGTTAATCCATTTACAAAGGCAGAGCCCTCCTGACCCAGTCAACTCCCCACGGCCCCATCTCCAAATGCCAGACGAATTTGGGGATTAAGTTTCAACTTGTGATTTGGAAGAGCCCAACACCCAGCCCATAGCAGACATACAGCGGTGTGGAGAGACTTACTATCAAGAACTGGGTCACGTGATTAGGAGGCTGCCTGACCTGGGAGAGCTTGCTGTTTGTGTCGGAGGGAAGGAGACCGCTGTCAAGCTGGGAGAGAGGCGGCAGGGAGAAAGAGTTCCAACTTATGCAGCTTTTTCTTCCATTCAGGCCTTCAGGGGATGGGACAAGGCCCAACCACATGAGGGCGGGTGGGCTGCTTTATCCAGCCCGCCAAATTAACCTCACAGACACCCGTATGTGTAACATTTCACCAAATATTGGGGTACCCGGTAGCCTAGTCAGGCTGCCACGCAAAATGAACCATCAGAGTGCAGTTGGGCAGCAGGAGGGGGTTGAACAAGGCCTTGTAAACTCTTACTCTGTGGGGCAGGCATCGAGGTGGGAGGGGCAGACTGTATCATACTCCGCCCTGTCCGCAGGGAGAGGCCCACCACACTCCAGCCATGACCAGGAAGGTTCTGGGGCCTTCAAGGAGCACTGGAACTCTCTCCTGGGGCCCATGTAACCCTGAGCAGGGCCCACAGGCAGGGTGTGCACTCTGGTTTCTGGCTCACCCCTCACTTCTGGGGAAGCTGCTCAGCCAGGCACAGCTCAGGGTGGTGGCCTCAGTCCCTCCTGACATTTATGAAGTGCTGCTGAAGGGGGTGGCCCAAGCCCTGAAGGAATGTTAATTGGCTAAAGCTGTTGCCCATGCCCCAGCTTGGTATAGGTTGTTACCATTTTATTTTTATTTGTTTCTCTCACAGCAGCCCAGGTTGGGGGCTGGAGCCAGAGATGGGAAGGGTTGGGGACAGCATCAGGCCTGTGACTGACGGGCATGAAGCCCCCAGCAGCTTCTTGTTAGGCCCTGCACTCAGGGAGGGGTGAGGAGAAGAGTCTGGAAAGGGAGTGAAATGCAGAGGCTAAAAGCATAGCTTTGGTGGCTGGGTCCTAACAGATAACCCACGTCTGTTAGGGTAAAAGTGAACTTTCAGGCTGACCTGAGAGAAAAAGGAGGCAGTGCACCTACTCAGGACAGGGGGGTTACCCTGATCACAGGAAACCCCACTTCCGGGCCAAGGCTGAAACATCTTTCAGGCTAAGCCACAGCTGGAAAGAGCTTTCCAGAGGGTCTTTCTCCACCCAGAGGAAGAAGCAAGCCAGACAGGGAAGACTTGGGCCAGTCTAATTCTGCCCTGGGCCCTGTGGCATTGCCACCACTTGATGCTGGGGGAGTCGTCACCCAGAACCTGGACAAAGTAGCAGGGCTGGCTTCTTCCAGGAGGGACATCTAACCAGGAGGCACCGGGTTGGCTGGAGTTTGAATCTGCCAAAAAGAGCCCTCATTCCAAACCCTCAACCCACTTCTAGATCAGAGAAATGATCTTGCATCATCACGGACCTCTGTCCTTTCTGCTTTTCTTCCTCCTTTCCTTTCCCTCCCACCTCCCATCCTCCTGCCCTTCTCTAGGTTATTCATTTCTGTGCCTGTAATGAATCATGTTGCGCTTCTAGTCACTGGCACTTGACTAAAGTTGCTCAAACTAATTAGTTTTAATTAGATGCCTACAGCTGAGCGGGCTGTGACTGGAATGGTTGCTCCGCAGTGTAATCAAGAACCTAGGCTCCTTGTGCTCTGCCATCTTCAGTACGTGTCCTCCATCCTCAAGGCTACCTAATGGTCCAAGATGGCTACTGGAGTCCCTGACGTCACATCTGAGCCCTGGTATTAGATACAGAAGTGTGAAAGACAAACCCCTAATGCTAGTCAGTTGTTTTTTAAGTGCTTTCCAGAAAGTCCTACTCCGTGATTTTTACTTAGTCCTTGTCAGTCTCTTCTACTTGCAGAGAAGTTTATTCAGTTTTTCAACTGGGGCATGTTGAAAATTAATTCGAGAATTGAAGATATGCTACCGAGGGAGAGCAGATGTCGGGTAATGGACGTAGGACAGCAGCAGTTGTTTCCACCATCCCCAGTCATTCTTGCCTCCACCCCTGTGGGAAGGCCTTGCCTCCAGTACCTAGCTCGGAGTGGACAACCAGACTGGTGTCCCTGCCGTCATAGCTGAGGCCTCCTCTTCACTGCCGTGCTCTTCCCTGTCTCCATGCAGTGTTCCAGAGAGGGAGATGACGACAGTCAGCTGCACACTAGCATTGTGAAGAGACACCTGGAAATTGTGCAGTAGCAATCACCTTTACTTGGGGGAGACCAGATAGGGAGAACTGAGGCCTAGCTGACCCCTCTGTGAACACAAAGGAGAAAGGCGGCGTGCAGGCGTGATGGCGTGTTGTGGGTTCTAGGGAAAAGTCAACACAACTGAGATCCGGTTGTTTACCTGGGCATGTACTAATGGATGATAGGAAGCAGATGAATCTTGTGTTATTCTAATCGCTTGTACCTGAGCCTGAGTGAATAAAGGCAGGGTGAACCAGACGCTCGGGGCTCTCTGTCCACTAGAGGCAAGAGCCCCCTGGTGCTCCGAATTCTGAACTAATACTGTATCTCTTTGTCTTTCATCTTCATTTGTCCCCTGACAAACTGATAGGCTGGGTCCTTACAAGTGGCGCCTGAACAGAGATCTGGCTGGGGAAGGTTGGTTCCCTACGTTTACTTGCTGTACAACAGATAAAAGTGCTAACGCTTGCACACACAACAGAAACCAGAGCAGAGGAAGATGGTGGCTGCCATGTCAGAGGAAGGTTTCCTTGCTGCACAGGGTGGCCGGTGGCCCTGCAGCACTCATCCTGGGTCCCCACAGCCTGGCAGCTCCCAGGCAGTGGGTTGGCATCCGGGTGAGTGTGCCTGCAGCAGGAATTCTGTGCATCACACCTGGCTGATCGAAGCCACTCTGAACACCCATCCTGCTGGTTCTTGCAACACTTCTGGGGTGTAAAAGTATCTTCATGTTTTTAGGCAGATGCTAAAGCCAGGAGATTGTAATAGTAATAATCATGTTAATAGCTAATCATTTATTGAGCACTTACTGTGTGTCTGACAGAAGGCCAAAACCTTTTAATGCATCCATTCATCTGGTCAATATTTATAACAGCCTGCGTGGTCAGGCACAGGGCAGGGGTTGGGGATGGAAGGGCTGATCAAGAAGAGTGCACCCACCTGGAGCTGAGAGTTGGGGGTGACTTGGCAGGAGACACAGGGAAACAGTCACACGAGTGTGGAACTGCAAACCAGACAAAGCGCTGGGCAGGAACAGGGAACAAGCAGGCTCCTTAGGAAGGCCGGTAAATGGCTCTGGGGAGACTCCAGGAAGCTCCCAGCCCCATCAAGGCTCAGAGAGACAAACTAGGTGGGCAAAGGTGCACCAGCTAATGATGGAGGAGACTGTAGCTCTGTTCCCCTGCAAGCGGCACCTGTGGCACCTCCTCTGTGCCAGGTCCGTGCGACCCCAGAGCCCCCCTCACCACACCCTGAGTGCCTAGCCCAGGGTCACTCGCAGGAGGCTGTAGAATCACACCCAGAGCCCAGGGCTCCCGCCTCCCTAGCCTGCTCCTTCCCTGCAAGGCTGTTGTTCTTAGGTTCCAGCCAGGAGCTGCACAGGGGCCCCAGTGACCACAAGGAGCTTGGGGGCATCCATGGTGTGATTTCTGATGTGACCACAGATCTGAGATGCCATCACAGACAGCAACCTCACAATGGGCTTTAACCCAAATCAATGATTCACTTCGGAAGTTTAATCAAAACCAGGCCACATCTGAAGAACCAGGCCACTTCTTCAAATGAAGAAGCTCTGGCTTTCTGCAGGTCCTAGGCCAGCGGAGGTGTTGACATGGGTGGGGTGTCGGGGTAGGGGGTTGTGGCAGAAGCTTGTGTTGCTCCAGAGGGGAAGCCACCTGCGGCTAAGACACCGCCACCCCCCTCCGTCCAGAGCTCTTCCTTCTGGTCCCCAGGATCGAGGCTCCATGGGCCACAGCTGTAACTCACTGCCCAGCCTGTGCCTTAGTCAGGGCCCTGAGGAGGAGCAAGACATAGGTTCCCGGACAGGAAGCAGAAGTAGTCTTCCTCCCAGGGAGTGCTAAGTCAGTTTAACTCAGTACTGTTTTAAAGGGTTTTAATTTTGAAAATTTCCAAACATGTGCAAAAAATAAAGTGCTACTGAAATCTATGTATCCTTCACCCTGCTTCAGCAACCATCCAAGTCCACTGCATTATTTCATCTTTGCCCGCCTTTAATTTTTGTTATTATAAAGCAAACTTCCAACGTCCTGTCACCTCCAGCTTCATCTGTATGCATCTCAAAAACAGAGACCATCTCTTACACAATCTAGTCACAAAAGAGTGATTACACCTACAAAAATAGAAGTTCCTTAATGTCATCTAACATGCAAACTAAAATATTTCCAACTGTTCAAAAAGAAAAAACCTCTGTTTTCAAATACTATACCAATGAAGGTCCCACCCAGATCTATTTGCAGCTGGGCAGCCTGACTTCAGCCTGTGTTCTGTTCAAAGAGGGGACAATCTTTTGAGAAAGACAGAGACCTAGAGCACAGGCGGCATGAAGGGAGACTACTGTATTCACCGGGAGGGCTGGAAAGGTCACCTGGGATCTAGTCACACTGATGCTATGATCAGCCAAACACATGGTGGGTCCCAGCATGCAAGGGTCTTCTCGGCAGGCTATGAGGGAAAAGGTGAGGATGATACCATTCAGGTAAAACAAAGTTCCACAAACAATACCTTCTAGGTCTTGGGTGCAGGTATATGTTTGCAAATATAATCGCAGACGTCTGCATGAAAAAGAGTAGGGCTTGTGGCCTCCATGGCAAAGTTTTTCAGTTTTCATGAGGCAAGTGGATCCGCAATTTTAAAAGGACATCGTGGCATGTTATATATGCTAAGAGGGCAGTGAGGAGCAGGTGACAATCAGGGAAGGTTTCCTGGATGAGCAGACACGAAGCTGGGTTTAGAAGAATGAGCAGGTGTCTGCTGGGTAGGAAATTCCAGAGCTTGCTCTAGAATCCATAGTGGGGGCCTGGCAAGCAGCCTTCGACAGGTCTCTCAGATACAGTGACTTGAGGTCCCTGCCCGAGCTGAAAGTTCAATGCCATTTTATTTATTTACTTTTCTTTTTTTTTGTGGGTACCGGGGGGTCGACCTCAGGACCTCGCGCGCCAACAGGCACCCGTGCTGCTGAGCGATATCACCGGCCCCTTTTTCGTATGTGGGATCCGGGAGTCGAACTCGGGCCCTCGCGCTTGCAAGGCAGGCGCTTATGCCGCTGAGCCAGCTCACCAGCCCTTTATTTACTTTTCTAAATTTAATTTTTATTTAAAAAATTTTTAGTGGTACATATTTGCAGTACATAATGATCACACTCATCTTGGGGAATTGGTACATGGACATAACACAGCTTCATTCTTTTTACGTCCCCTTCAATCCCATTTTAAATAGGAGGAAGCCAGGACCCAGAGAGTGGAGGGACCTGCCGAAGAAGACCATTAGTGGTTGGAAGGGGGTCCCCAGGTGTCTCAGTCACATTCCTCATCACTGGGACAAAATATCTGACATCTGAACTTGAAGAGGAGAGCTTTCCTGCGGCTGATGTTTTAGAAGTTTCAGTCCTTGCATGGTCAGCAGCATGGCGGAAGGGTCTTGGAGGAGAAGAGCTGTTCACCACATGGTGGCCAGGAAGCCAAGCAGGAAGGGAGGAGCGGGGAGGAGGATGCAGCCTTCCAGGTCACACCCCTGTCACCTGCTCACAGGCCAGACCCCTAATAGCACATTTAGCCATAAACTCATCAGTGGACTAATCCACGGGGGAGTGCGGCACCCCCACGATCCAGTCACCTCCCTAGAGCTCTGCCTAGGATTGCGTGAAGCTTTGGAAGGACATCTAGATAGAAACCCTGACACCAGGCCACCCTCCTCCACCCTCCACTTCCCAAACCCATTCCGGGTGTAGAAGTTTCCTGTGAGGCACCCACATGCCCATGGATGTCGTGGTGGGTGGTGGCTTGTCACTGTTCAGTCTGAGCCCTGGGGTAGTTAGGAAACAATACAAGTAGCTGCCCTTTATCCCCTGAGATCATTCGCTGAGCCAGGGAGTGGATGCGCCGCTTACTGCTTCCGACTGGCTTTCCTGACAGTCCTTTCAAGCAGGTGTCCGTGCTTCTCGACGCAGTGCACGGTCAGGAAGCAGGAGCTCAGCACGGCCAGGCCGCCCGTCTGAGATCCTGCCCGGACTGAGCTGGAGTTTTCACCCGGGCCTTCCTCCTGAGTGTGGACTGATCCCTGGCATGGCTGCCTGGGCTAGGCAGCGTGGTTCTCCTTTGTCACACTTTTTAAAAACCACCTAAATGTGACCAAGAAACCAAGGATTCTGTCCAGGGCAACATAAAGGTAAAAGATAAAATGTGATGTCATGCGAAAAGCTTTGAATGTGGGCCAGAAGAGTGAAGAGCTCATCCCAGGCTTATGCTAACCTTCTGTGTGACCTTGGGTGTTTGTTTCCCTCTCTGATTCCCAAACCTGTATCAGCTTAAGAATCTGCCAGAGCTGGTTAAAAAGTATTTCATGCAGTGCAAGGATGAATCTCTAAAATATGTGGTTACTAGGCAGCCACAAACAAGCAATGCGTTACTAGTCCTCTGTCATAAAAATTGCCAAACAGACAACGCTAAACTTGCGTTTCAAATCAGAATATTGGCAGCCTTCGTGGGGAAGAGAGAGAAGCACGCGTTGTTTGCCACTGCGTGGCTGTCGCAGTTCGCCCGTCCATTCATAGGTGAAGGACATCGGTCTAGTTCCTGTTTTCGGTGATAACAAAGGAAGCTACGGTGAACATTTCTGTACAGATTATTTTTTGTGTGAACAGTTTTCATTTCAGTCGGCAAATAAAGACTTAGGAATGGGGTTGCTGGGTCTTATTGTAAATCTGTCTAACTTTTTAGGAAATTAAGGAACCACATTCCAAAGCGACTGCGTCATCGCGCATTCCTCAAGCGGCCCCTGAGGGTTCCCGTCGCTCTACATCCTCTTGGGTCCTTGATGCCATCGGCTTTGTGACACAGTTTGGCTTTGTGACAGTTTTAGCCATGCCGGGAAGAGCGCAGGGCCATCTCATTAAAGTTCTAATTGGCATTTCCCTGTTGATTAGCGATGCACATCCTGTGCGTGTTTATTTGCCACGCGTACATTTTCTGTTGACCATACTCGTGGGGCCAGCATCCAGATCGAGAAGCGGAACACTGTTCCCACCCCTCTGCCCCCCAAATCCCTCTGTTCTCCTCCCACTCATGCTTCTCCCCATGGTGGGGCGAGTCCGTATGCATCATTTTGCTACTGGGCCGGTAGGTGGCGCTGGAGGCCAGGGCCAGGCGGGCCCGGGAGTCTTGGGCTTTGGGGGAAGAGAGGCGCAGCTTGCGGTGTTTCGGTGCGTGTGGTAAGGCCCTTCGGATGAACTTGTTTAGCCCTCCCCTTATCGTGTACGGGATCCCATTCTACAGATGAGGAAACAGAGGCTCAGGGATGATGTAAAGTAACTGTCTATGGTCACCCTGCCTGCATGTGGCAGGACCACGGCCCGAGCCCAGTGCAGAGGGCAGGGCAGCTCTTCCATTCCCATCCTGGTAGAGGCTGGGGAAGAAGGCTGGGCGTCGTGGGCAGCAGGCAGGCCGGGAGCTGGTCTCTGATGGGAGCTGTGGGGCCGAAGCCGGACTTGGGCTCTTCTCTCCAGGCCTCCCGGGTCTCATCCACCATGCAGCGCGCCCAGCCCTCCCGGAATCTCCTCCTCCACACTTGTTCCCCCCAGCACCGCGCGGGGAAGCTGCCCTTGCATCCCTGTAACAAGCTCCCCAGACCTCCTCCATGCCTGCCCAGGCTTGAGCCAAACCAGCAGCGGTCTTTCCATTCAGATCCCCCGAGCCCAGAAGGTGGCTGAGTAGATGCACTGTCCCCCTTCGATCCGTACCCCGCTTCTGAGCTGCACCTTGGGCAACCACTGTTCTAAGTCTCAGCTCGCTGCCTGGGCCCAGGCAGATGAGGAGTGGAGACTACGTGTGAATTTCAGCCTCTGATTGCAAAACAGGACCCGGAAAGATGGTGTGGGTGTGGAGGAGGCCAGGGGAGGGTTCTCTAGGGGCGGTGCTGGAGAGACCTGGAGAGCAGGCTTCTGAAGGTCTGGGAGGGGGCGCCAGGCACTGGAAGGGTGAGAACAAGGCAGGCGGGAAGGAAGGTGGGGAGCTGGGGGTGCCCCTGAGCCAGAGCCGGGTTGGTGAACAGGCAGTGCCTCCTCTCATGCTTAGTCAAGGACTTGGAGGGCCGGGGATATAGCTCAGCAGCACAGCGCCTGCTAGGCAAGCACAGGGTCCTGAGTTAGATTCCCAGTACCAAAAAAAAAAAAAAAAAGGGACTTGGATTTCAGGCTAGATGGAAAGGCAGCTCCCACAGGGCCCCAAGCAGGAGCAGGAGACAGGTGTTGCTATCTGGCTTTACACCCTCTGGCTGCTGGCAGGTTCCTCCCGGAGTGCCCCCCATCTCCACTTGCCAACCAACCGGCAGCTGAGAACGGTGGGGTGCTGCTGGTAGCTAGGGCCACCCCAGGCCAGGGCAGGCTGGGTTAATCCCCTGGGGCTGGAGCAGGCTTGATTAGCAGGCCCTGCCACTCCTTGCAGATCGCATGGGGGTGCGGGTGGTGGTGGTTAAAGCAGGCAGCAGGGGGCTCCAGCAGCACCTCTGGAGGGTCCTCTCCCTTCCTAAGGCAGTGGGACCCATAGGTGAGAGCCTGCCAGCTCTCTCCTCAGATGTTTTCATAGCCACTGTTTCTGTCCCGGCCCTGTGGATTTATTTTCAGGGAGCCCTGTTTAGGGAAGAGAAAACACCAGGTTTCGGACTTCAGAAGCGGGACCTTGGCCTCACTAGCCGCACGCTGTGTCCACTCCTCCAGGGAGGAAGCCCTGTGTGCAGACGAGGAAACAGCCTCAGAGCCGGAAAGGACACGGCGGCGCAGCAGGTCTCCTGTCTCTCTGTCCAGAGCTCTCCCCACTTCTACAAACACAGTGCCCTGCGCCTTGCAGAGATCCCTCTGTCTTGGGCTGCCGGAGTTGGGGGACCCCATGGCCATGGGCAGGAAGGGGTTCCGAGGAGGGAGAGGTTGGTCCTGGAGCAGCATCACTCCTAGGGACAGGATGTTCCAAACGGACACATCCTGAACCACCTGGGGGTCCGAGCAGGGGCTCAAGGAGCTGTGGAAATGCAGCCCAGTCTGGACCACCAGGACCTGAATGGCCAGGGCAGGGGTGGGGTGGGGGGAGGATGGCACTGGACAGGTCTGCCAGGGTCCTCTCAGCACGGCTGGGCTCGAGCCACTGATTCTACCTTCAGCCCTGTGTCCTGGGGTCTGAGATATCCCTTCTGCTGGCAGGGGAGAGTGTGTAAATCTGGGGTCCAGGAGAGGAGGTGAGAGGGGCTTGGGGGGCCCAGCACCCACATTTCTGGCATGGGTCACTAAGACCCGTCGCAAGGGGTCATGAAAGCAGGTACCATCCTGATGACCTTCAGGAGACTTGTCCGGGATCACCCAGCTGGTGTGTGGCCAGGCTGGAATGTGAACCCAGGGCTGCTTCATTCCATAACATATAATCTTTAGGCTGATCTGCTCTTTTTTGCTCCTTTTTCATTGCCTTTCTTTTGCTCTTTCAATTTTTATGGAGCACTTGCTATGTACCAGGCAAGAGCCTGAGGTCTCCACTCTGCCCTTTCTCAGTAAGGGCGAGCAAGGGGCTCTGGAGACTGCAGTGTGCTCGCTGGCCACCAAGTGGTCTTTACGGCCAGCCCCGCTGGGCTTCCTGCATGGCCTGAATGGGGGGGTGGGCTTCCATAGACGAGCCTCCAAGCTCAGGTGTGTTCGGGTTGCCTAGGGAACTGGGAAAAGTGCAGACGGTCGGTCTGGTGCTGCCGGGTCCTGCTTCCACCCACCAGTCAGGGACATGCAGTTTAAACAACCACCTGGGACATCTGCTGCAAGTGGGTCAAGAGTTGCACTTTAAGCTGCGCTGTACCAGGCAGACTCAAGTCAGGAAAGATGTAGTGGCCATCTGGTGGTCTAAATCTTAGATGACGAACACGAAGGACTTGCTTCTCAGAAAAATGCACAGTTTGTACCTACAGATGAGGTGCTGCAGTTTTAGGGAGTTCCTAGATCCTTGAAGGCCAACCATGCCTCAGGGGATCCACTTAAGAACCCTAATCTAAAGGCCGGGCCCCAGCTCTCGGGTCACCTGGCCTGTGAAGGGCCACCACCTTCAGGCGAAATCGCTCCCCCGCTGTGTTCCCACAACACTCAGTGAGGACTTAACTTTACCCCCTCCTTCACTGTGCGACACATGACTTGCTGGCATACAGTGGAATTATGCTTCTTTGTTCCCGTCAAGGTTAGGCACAACTATGTGACTATGAAATGTCAGCAGTAGACTCTGCGAGCCAGTGTGTCGTTCCTCAAACTGACTTCACTTTGCCAGCGATCTGGGAAATGTGTCAAGGTGCGGGGGCCACTGGTCTCTGTCCTTGTGTGGCTGGGTGAAATGAAACTCTGTTCACTGAGTAGCACCTGTGGAAATAAGCCCGGGATGTCTGTCACTGCAGCAGAACCAGGCTTGTCCTGACTGACACCGGTGACTTGAAGGCAGGGTCCCTCCCTGATTGCACTGGAAGAGCTAATACCAAGATTTTCATTTTACAGAAGAAGAAAACACTTGCAAGTCTCTCTTCCCTGAGCCTCAGTTTCCCTGCATAAATTGGTTTAGTCGTGGTGCTTATGCCCCAAACCAGCTTGGCCTGTGCAGTGCTCTGAACGGTGCCTGGCTGTGATTTTTCATTCTGATGCTACCCTGCCTCAGAGGAGAGTTGTTGGAAAGAGTGAACAAATGGGCAAGAGGAGAGTGCAGTCTGAGCTGGAATTAGGTGTCTGGGGAGCCACAGGAGCCAAGAAACAAACTGGGCTCGTTGTCCTGTGTCCTAGACTGGTGTTAGGTAGCAGTCAGCCCCTGTCTCTGGAGCTGTGCTGCGCGCGGGTCCTGTGCAGGACACCTGACACGCGTCGCCCAGTTTTAGTCATCGCTCAGAGCTTGTGAAGTGCTCTTATCCACTGCCATCGAAAGATGAGGAAACCGAGGCTCATGGACCCAAGATCGTTCCAACGCTGCACTGTAAGAAGAGGCTGAGCCAGGAGGCGGGTGGACCTGGCTGGGCCCGAAGTCTGGCATCGGATCCTCTCCCCTTCCGCCACGTAGCCTCTTCCAAGGCAGTCGAAGAGGGCGGCAGGAGAGTGGCCCAGCCTGGGCCTGGGGACTCCCAGTCCAGTGCTCTTTCTCTTTTACAACCTTTGCTTGCTCAGAAAGGTGTGAAAAGCACATGTACACACACACGCACACATGCAGGTATGCAAGCACCCCAGGAAAAGAAGGAAAGCAAAGGAGACAGACCCCTCAGTGGCTGCAGGGCGCCCTCCCGCCCACCCGGCCCTCTGTGCACACAGACTCTTTGTCACCACCGTGATTGGTAGACTAAACAGCTGGAGCGGAGCCGGCCTCCTCGCTCCCTCTCGCCAGGGCGGCCAGCCGGGGGGCTTTCAAAGACTTGCCTTGCTGCTATCTCCCCCATCAGCCCCAGCAGCATTTAGCCACTTTCTTCAAACACCCAGCCAGGGCATGATGGTTAACGTCAAATCTGGCAGCAAGTCATAACCCATAGGGCTGGGACATTTATCACGGCCCAGGCCCCTGGGGACTTCAAAGGGGCCAGAGGGGCAGGGGTGGGAGGAGCTGCAGTAGGGCTTTTCCTCT
The DNA here is from genome assembly GCA_028451465.1 of Erethizon dorsatum. NCBI lineage: Eukaryota > Metazoa > Chordata > Mammalia > Rodentia > Erethizontidae > Erethizon > Erethizon dorsatum. Next base: position 9,267,606 of record CM051836.1, on the reverse strand, counting down.
ACCCAGGGCCTCAGATGGCTCATCAGAGCTGGAGGGATCAGAGGCTACCTGCGCTGGCCAGCCCAAATAATAGCAATGACCATAATAGATATGATTACTGATAATAGCTGTTGCGTCCCGAGGGATCATGACCCTCCGGGGCCTTTACTGTGTTTTAGTTCATACAGTACCCATAGTCACCCTGTGGAGCATTTATTGTTAATGCATTTTTATACTCATTTCAAGTATCAAGAAGTAGGACACAGAGAGGTCCAGCCACTTGCTTAAAGTCACATAACTAATGGTGGAAATAGTACCAGCAGTAATAATATCTGTCATTTACAGAATAATTGCTAGGTGTCAAGCACTTCATGTATTAGTGCATCCACGCCTCCACATGCTCATGGACAAACCTTCTCACTCTCGCTGTAGAGAGGAGAAAACGGTCTGAGAGGCGATGGGTAGCTCTCTTCATAAGTGGCTGGAGCTGAGATTCAGAGGTAGATTGTCTGCTCCAAACCTGGCCCCAGTCACCTTACAAGACAGGCCCCCAGCCGTGGCCCAGGGTCCTACGAGCAATCCTGACCCTTCTGCCTTCTCACGGGCTCCAGGATGTGCCGGGAAGCCAGAGGGTGGTCCCGGGGGTCCTGTGTCAGATCCCAGACTGAGGGGAATCCCTGGAGTGTCCTCAACCTCCTGCCTGGGTGACCCAAGGCTCCTATAGCATGGTAGAGAACCAGAGGGGCCAGTGCTAGCAGAGGAAGGCACTGTCCTGTCCAGTCCAGGGCCCCCAACCTGTTTTCTACCTCTCATTTGACGATGAGAGGAGTTGGGGCTGGAGGGGCTTGAGCCCTGGCTGGGGTTAGGCTCCACCACTTCTGGTGTGAGGACAGAGCTCTGCCTGGACTGCAGATGTGTTTCTCTACCAGAGCCTCAGCAGATGGACAAACTACCACAAGCACCACGGGCCCCTGCAGAGCACCCTGTCCCACAGCCGCGAGAGAGGGCGGAGTCCCATGCATGTGTGAAGCAGGAGTAAAAATGGTCCCTGCTCACCAGGACTCACCTCCCTCTATGAGGCCACATGTGTCCCCAGGGAGAATGTTCCAGAAGGCTCCCTGGAGGCGCTGATGCCCGGGCTGATGGAGGAGATGGGAATAAGGCCCTGTGGAGGGAGCAGGACTGGTTATTAGGGTCCTCCAGAAATAGCATGCATGTGTAGCATACATATGTGTGTGTGTCAAATATATGCAGGAGCTGATAAATCTTTCTGTAGACCTAAAAATCCAGGCAAGAGCTGACATTGCAGCTGTGAGCCTTGTAGCCTGGAAACTCAGACAGAATTTCTATGCGGAAGGCTAGAAGTAGAATTTCTTATTTTGAAAATGGGGCTCAGTTTTTGTACTTAAGTTCTTTGAATCATTGGTTGAAAGCTTTCCCGGGAGGGTGAGTCTTACTCAAAGTGTCAGATGCCAATGTTAATCGTTATCTAGAATACATTCACAGCAACATCTATGTTGATGTTTCCGGCCGAACAACTGGGCATGATAGATTGATCAAGCTGTCCTGTACAATGAACCCTATCAAAAGAGATATTGCATAATTTCATTTATGTGAGATTTCTAGAGGAGTCAATTTCACGCACACAGATGGTAGAAGAGTGGATACCAGGGGCCAGGGGGAGAAAGAATGGGGAGTTACTATTTAGTGGCTGAAGACTTTCAGTTTGGGATGATGAAAAAGTTCTGGAAATGATGGTGGTGATGGTGCATAACAATCTGAAAGCACTTGATGCCATTGAATTGTACACTTGAAAATATTTAAAACAAGCTGGGTATGGTGCTACACACCTGCAATCCCAGCACTCTGGGAGGCTGAGGCAGGGAGATCACAAATTCGAGCTCAGCCTGGGCAACTTAGAGACTCTGACTCAGAAAACAAACAAAAACAAAAACAAACATAGATATATATCTATATATATATCGAGATATATATATATATATATCTCGATATATATATATTTGAGACAGGGTCTCACTCTGTAGTTCTGGCTGGACTTGAACCCACTATGTAGCCCAGGCTGGCCTCAAACTCACAGCGATCTTCCTGCCTCAGGCTCCTGAGTGCTGGGATTACAGGTGTGAGCCACCACACCCAGGTAGAAAAAATTTTTGAAAGGGCTAGGGATGTAAATCAGTGTGAAGGCCCCGAGTTCAATTCCCAGTACTGAAAAAGAAAAAAAAAGTTCAAATGGCAAGTGGTGCGACATGTATATTTTGCCACGATAACAGAAACACTAAGCATCACACCCGGGGAGGTCCGCGCAAGGCAGGGTGGTGGGAATTCAGGGTGCCTCACTGCTTCGCTTGCTCACCCTCCACAGCTTACTCTGTTGGACAGTGCCAGGGCTGGACGGTGGCAGCGAATGACAGTCTGGGAGGTGTGTGGGGCAGAGTGGGCTCAGCCAAGACGGGGGCTGGTGGGAAAGCCCTCCCTGCTGGCTGCGCTGAGGCGACAGGGTGCCCTTAGAACTGCGCTTAGGCCATAGGGAGGGAATTCTCTTCCCTTCTGTCAGAGGCCTCTGTGCTGCACTTTTGTGTCCCTCTTCCCGAAGCTCCTTAGGTAAATGGAGTCTCCACCACTGGCTCCCATGCACCCGAAGATCGGGTGAAAACTAATGGGCTACCACTTCCAAGTGCTTAACTGCTTGCTTGGTATCAGGCTGAGCACATTTTTAATACATTATCTTATTAATTACTCAAAGGACATGGAAGACAGCCCGTTCTCCTATGAGGGAGGTGCTATTCTACAGATGGAGAAACTGAGGTGTGGGGGATTAAAGTGACTTGTTGATGTTACAAGCCAGTAAATGCCAGAGCTGGGACTTTACTCCTGAACTTTCCGACTGCAAAGATCACCCTAAAACATCTTACCACTTCCTGCCTCTGTCACTCCTCACTCCTGTCGAGAGGGCGCTGGGTAGATGGCAGGAGGGACGCGCACACGCGTGGCTGTGGTGAGGTCGCCCTCTGGCGGGCATATTGCCTGGGTTTGAATCTCATCTCCACTACTGGGACTCAAGTTTTGTAACTTTGGCCCTGATCAAGTCAATTACCTGTTCTGTGTTCTGGAGGCTGTGTCTGTAAAATGGGGATAGTTATAGTTCCTATTTTATGGGTTAAATGCAAAATTAAATGATGATTCATGTCAAAGAGGCAGTTTGGTGCAGGCGCACAGTCAGGAACCCAAACAAGTCAGCTACTCATTTTGCCCAATAGAGATTACAGCTCGTTTCCCTCCAAATTTGCCTTCTTTGTTCTTTCACAATGCACCTAACATATTTTGTCCTTCTTACTTGGTACTATTTGATGGTAGCTGTTCCTAAAATTGCCAGAACTTTGGCTGGTGGAGCCTTTAAACCATTCCAGGAGGCCGCAGGAGGAGGAACCATTTCACACTCTGGTGGGGCAGGTAGGGCAGGAGGGCCGCTGTCACTAGACCTCACTGGGACAGCCTGAATGGGCTCCCCGGGGGCCACATGGGGCAGACCCTGGGCCATCCAGGGCCTCCTACAAATCACTGGAGTGATTTATATGGAGACACCCAGTCCACTAGTCTGGTAAACAGGATCAGCCAGGTCCTGCTGGATTTATGGGCTGCCAGAGGGGCCTCTTGGCAAGGGAGAGGCCTACAGCGTGACCCTTTTCCTCCTGACCGCTGGCTGGAGCGGCTCATGGGCAGGGGTCAGGCTGCCTGGGTCCTGGCCCCATACTGCTCTTCAGAGGCTAGAGGTGGTGTGGGGCCAGTCCCTTTTTCTTCCTGTGCTCCAGGCCCCGGGGCCACGTGTTCATTGGACAGTTGGCAAGCAGTCAGCATGTGGGAAAGCCAACAGAACTATAAACTTGGTCTTCCAGTGGGGACAGCCCTGGACTGCTCACATCAGATTCAATGCAATGCCTATCAAAATCTCAGCAGCATTTTTTTTTTTTTTGTGGGTACCGGGGGGGTCAACCTCAGGACCTCACGCGCCAGGAGGCGCCCGTGCCGCTGAGCGATATCACCGGCCCCTTTTTCGTATGGGGGTTCCGGGAGTCGAACTTGGGCCCTCGCACTTGCCGGGCAGGCGCTTAAGCCGCTGAGCCATCTCACCAGCCCATCAGCAGCATTTTTTTTTGCAGAAATAGAAAAGCACATTCTAAAATATATGTGGAATTTTAAAAGATCCCTAAAGCCAATACAGCTTGGCTTGAAAAAGAAGAACAAAATTGGAGATCTTACATTTCCTGATTTCAAAATATATTACAAAGCCATAGTAACTAAAACAGCATAAAGCTGGTATAAAATAGTCATGTGAACAAATGAAATAGAGGGCCTAGATGTAAACTTTCAAGTATGTGGATAATTCAATTTTTATTTTTTATTATCTATTTATTTTATTTATTTATTTTTTATTTTTATTTATTTATTTTTTTGTGGGTACCGGGGGTCGACCTCAGGACCTCGCGTGCCAGCAGGTGCCCGTGCCACTGAGCGATATCACCGGCCCTTTTTTCGTATGTGGGTTCCAGGAGTTGAATTTGGGCCCTCGTGCTTGCCAGGCTGGCTCTTACACCGCTGAGCCTTCTCACCGGCCCTATTTTATTTTTTTTTGAGACAAGGTCTTGCTATGTAGTCCAGGCTGTCCTGAAATTCCCAGCAATCTTGCCTCAGCATCCCAAGTCCTGGGATTACAGCATGCACCACCATGCCCACTGGACAAGTGAATTTTTTTTTTTTTTTTTTTTTTTTTTGTGGGTACCAGGGGGTCGACCTCAGGACCTCGCGCGCCAGCAGGCGCCCGTGCCGCTGAGCGATATCACCGGCCCCTTTTTAGTATGTGGGATCCGGGAGTCGAACTCGGGCCCTCGCGCTTGCCAGGCAGGCGCTTAAGCCGCTGAGCCATCTCACCGGCCCCTGGACAAGTGAATTTTAACAAGAGAACAATACCATTCCATAGGAAAAGGATAATCTTCAACAAATGGTACTTGGAAAACTAGACATCCACATGCCATAGAATGAATCTGGACCCTTACTTCTACTATATACAAAATTATCTCAAAATGGATCAAACACTTAACCTTCAAAGCTGACACAGTAAAAAGAAGAAAATGCAGGCAGAAATATAGAAGATTATAGAGGCAGAAATCTTCAAGACTTTGGATTTGGCAGTGATTTTAAAACACAAGCCACACACCACCCCATGCACATGCAGAGCTTCATGAATATTAAATTTTTTTTGCAACAAAGGACACAGGAGAATGAAAAGGAAATTCACAGGATTGGGGGAAATATTTTCAAGTTATATATCTGATAAAGGATTAATATCCAGAATATATAAACAACTCCTACAACTCAACAATAAAAACCAAAGAACCAATGGACAAAGGACAATTTTCTAAAGATGGGTGTGCTGTCGCACACCTGCAGTCTCAGCACTTGGGAGGCTGAGGCAGGAGGACAGCATGGACTATGAAGTGACACCTACAAAGTGAGGCCCTGTCTCACAAGACAAAGACGAGGACAAAAACAAGAGGCCAGTAAGTCCATGAAAAATGTTCAACCTCATTCGTCACTAGGGAAATGTGACTCAAACTATAGTAAGGTACCACTTCATACCCACAGGCAGGTTATAAATAAAAGAACAAACACAAAAAAACAAAAAATAAATGGAAAATAACAAGTGTTGGCAAGGGTAGAGAAAAACTAGAATCCTTGTGCATTGTGGGCAGAATGTAAAATGATGCATTGTGAGAAAATGGCAGTTCCTCAGAAAGTTAAATGTACAGAATGATCCAACAAGTCCACTCCTAGGTGTACAGCCAAAATAATTAGACACGGGAACTCAAACAGATATGGTACACCAAACTTCATAGTGACATGATTCACAGTAGCTAAAAGGTGAAAACAACACAAGTGTCTATCAGGAGATGAATGAATAAACAATACGAGGTACATACACATGAAATATTATGCAGTCAAGAAAAGGTGTGACATTCTGATACATGCTACCATATGAATGGATCTTAAAAACATTTTGCTAAATGAAATAAACCAGACACAAAAGGATGAGCTTTGTAGGATTCTACTTACATGAGTTATGTAGAACAGGCAAGTTCATAGAGACAGGAAGTACAATACAAGTTACTGGGCCAGGGATATAGCTCAGTGGCATAAGCGCCTGCCTGGCAAGAGCAAGGTCCTGAGTTTGAGTCCCGGTACACACACACACACAAAAAAGAGTTACTAGGGGCTGGGAAGTTACTGCTTGATGGGTACAGAATTTGTTTGGAGTGGTAGAAGAATTTTGGAGATGAGTAGTGGTGATAGTTATGCAATATCATGAGTATAATTAATGTCACTGAATCACACACCCAAAAATGGTTAAAATGATATATTTTATGTTAGTACATTTTAGCAAAATAAGTGCACATATACAGAAAATGAGCACACATATTTCATTTAAAAAGGTATACATTAAACTAACGTAACATGTGCCTTTGTATACGTGGGGTGTGTGTGTGCCTGTGTGCTATGAGCAGAAGAGAGCAGTTAACTCAGCTCTTCAGAAACACACACAATCATGAAGAACAGAACCACTAACAGAGCGCTAAAGTAGCAGGCTACAAACTGGCCATGCCAAAATCTGTTGTACTATTCTTTTGATCTATGTTTGAATAGATACTAGAGGTGATTGAAAAATAGTGTTTACATTTTTAAAAATTTATTACAATAAAAGACATATTGCTATTATTGCCTCTCAAAATACTCCCTTTCGCTTTGAACACACTTATCCCATTGTTCTTGCCACTTTCTGAAGCAGTTCTGGAAGTCCTCTTTTGTGAGTGTCTTTATGAAGTGTGATCAAAAATACAGTGAATGTGGCAGCTGCTGAGCGCCATTCCATGGAATGGTGGGCTTGTAAAAACATTCTGATGTGTCCTCATCCACTTTTTGTTCATTTTTTTGTTTGTTTGTTTGAGACAGGGTCTCACTATGTAGTTCAGGCTGGCTTAGAACTCACTGTGTAGCACTGGCTGGCCTTGAACTCATGGCAATCGATCTTCTTGCCTCAGCCTCCCGAGTGCTGGGGTTACAGGTGTGTGTCGCCATGCCCCTCAGCCACTGCACTCACTGGATTTGGCTTGTGTGACTTCTGGCTCTTCCTCAAAGTCAAACTGACCATGAAATGAAATATTTCAAATCAATTTAGTCAAGGCAGCCATGACAGTGCAACTAAAAACACTTATGAAAGAGGACTTTCAGAAGTGCTTCAGAAAGTGGCAAGAATGATGGGATAAGTGTATACAAAGTGAGAGGGAGTATTTTGAGGGGGATTAACAGGAATATATCTTTTACTGTAAAAAAATTAAAAACAAATTGAACCCTCACTGTACATTTGGATCCCACCTGGTCTATCTCCTAACGGAAGGTAAAGCAGCAAGTTTCTAGGGCTGGAGTTCATGGACGGCAGGAGCCCAGCGGGTGAGGTCAGTGCTGACCCTCACCTTCTCACCTGCGCCCGCCTGTGTTGAGAGAGTGTGGAGGACTCGGATGCGGCCTCTGCCGACACCGCTCAAGGGCTGCAGTGAGCTTTCCTTCCATTGAGCCTGCTCTGCCTTCCACAGACGGAGGCCAGAGGAGGCCGGAGCTGACCACGTTGAGGGAAGGGTACAGCTGCACTAACAGCTTCGGTGTTTGAAGGGCAGAGGGCTCTGGGGGCTGAACCTGTCCTGCTGGGCTTTATGGAGGTGGTGGTGTCAGGGCCACACACCGGCCTTGAGGAGTGCATGTGAGGCGGACGAATGGGGGGTGGGGAGAAGAGGAGTAAAACACGGGGCAGCTGCAGTCCAAATGGCAGAGGAGTGCAAAGGAAGAGAGGAGGGAAGAAGGAAGAGAAAGAGGAAAGCGACAGAAGGGGCTCACGGCTGGGGCAGGGGCACAGGAGGCCAACCAGTCCCACACACGCATTCCTTCACTCACCCATTATCCTGTGGTGAATCCCTACCACGTTTCAGATGCCGACAAAGTTCCTGTCATCGTGGAGCCAACGTCTCCCAGGGGAAACAGACATTACACAAAGTCAAATGAAATAAAAATCTCTGATGGCGACCGAGCTGGCAGGAAAGCACCAGGGTGCGGCTGAGGGGAGCGAGCTCCCCTCGGAGGAGAAGCAGGGGAGGACCATCCCAGGCGGGGGAGCAGTAGAGGTTCCGCTCAGGGGTACGAAAGCTCTGGAGATGGCCAGTGCAGTGGCCGTGGAAATCCCGCGTCTAGGGGCATCAGGTGCCTCTGTCCACAGACACCATACCCCTTTCCTTGTCTTAACTTTCTTCCAGGAGGCCCTCAGCAGTCAGTCAGTCCACACACAGAGACCCTGAGTCCCAGGGAGATTTCCTCAGCTCACAGCCGGGGTCTCCGGACCCCATCAGGTTCCTCCTGTCTTCCTTTGGGATGGAAAGGTTTCTCCCGTGGATGTGGCCTTGGGAGAACTGCGGGAGTGAGGTGAATAGCTTCCTCCATACCTTGGGGGTGTGGCCTTGGAGCCCCCATATTCAACATTTGGGGACAATTTGGCCTGTTTTTGCCAGGTGACAACACAAGACATCTCTGCCTGCTGAGAGCTCATCTGACCCACAGTAAGGTAGAATTTTCTTCCCTTTTCTAGAGTTTTCCCACTTTGGTCCTAAAAACATGAGTGATTTGGGAGGTGGGACAGGAGTCCTGCTTTCACAGAACTCAAAGGTGTCAGAGAAGAGGAGCAGCAGACCCGAGAAGTCCCGAGGGACAGACATAGGTCATCATAGGTGGACGTTTGGGGATAGAACGCTCCTTCTACCCCTCACCGCGTCCGTGGTGGACCGGCGCCAGGAGTGTCCAAGAGGTGAATGGCCGTTCATTAGGGAGATGCCGGGGCAAGGTGGGAAGATGAGTTTCAGGGACATTGTCCAGCTTGCAGTCAAGGACTATGCAAGGGTATGATTTAGGAGCCAATGTGAAGATTATTAACACAACATAACGAACTGTTAAACATTAGTTGATTCATAACTGATAAGGGATTCTTTCAGCTCCCACTTCTATGATTCTTGGTTGGTTGGTTGACCCGGAAGTGGAGGAGGAGTGCATGGGCGAGAGCTCAGAGCGGAGGATAACCCGCTCACCTCATAACCAGGAAGCAAAAGAGGGCGGCAGGGGACGCGGCGCACAGTCCCGTGTGCAGGCAGCCTGCGGTGACCCACAGACCTCCCCCGCCTCCCTGGGGCCCCACCTTCAACACATGGACCATGGGGGACACTTATCCAGACTGTAGGAGACCGCCTCAAGCAATTCTTTTCCTGCCAGCGTGTGTTTCATCAAACATTCACCGAGCGCTCACCGTGTTCTGGGCCCAGCTACAGGCACCCAGCTCTCACGAAGGCCCTGCGAGAAGACGCTGCTGCGCTGTCAGCGCCTCGGCCTCTAAGACACTTCCATTCCACTCATTTTTGTCGTCAGCACAAAGGGGCCTTTGAATTCTCTCCGACGACGATGATGGTGCGGCTTTTGTTTGCACACGTAATTCTGATGTGAGACCAGGCCTAATCCGACCCAGAGGAGGGGGAGCAGGCAGGGCTGTGGGACGGAGGTGACGCGTACGCAGAGCTGGCAGTGTGTCTGTGTGTGCACACATGCACGCCGGCCATGCAAGCGTCTGCTGTGATGCAACGGCGCAGTCTCTGTTTCCAAAAACAGATTCCAGGCCACTCAGACATATCCAGACTTCTCCTCGATGAAGCAGAACTGGCAAACAGCAACCACAAGAATTATGTAAAGGTGGGAGTGGGGTTAATTTTTTTCTCTCTCCAGACAGTGGCAGCAGCTCGGGACTCTCTGTTCTGAGTGCTGGGCACAGGGCAGGGGACAGCTGTCTCCCTGGTTCCCTTCGGAGACTGTAGCAGCCGGGCCAGGGAAACCCACAGCCCGCAGCCCAGCAGGATCACCCAGCAGTTTTTCTGGTCTCCAGGTTGAACAGAGCCCATTTCTGCCCAATTCTTTTGGCCAAATTTTTGGAAAGAGATTAAAAAACAAACAAACAAACAAACCACCCTAGCAACTGTAGCTGAGGAAGAAAAAAGGTGTTGCTTAGTTTCAAGCTCAGTGCTATTTTTCTAAGATTTGATTCTCTTAAAAGTAGGCTGAAGGAAATACCTATGTATCACAACTAGGCTTTTTAATGGGCTCCCCTGTGCCCTCCCCTTAAATTCAAACCACTTGTCTCCACACAGCATTCCCACAGCTCCGCTGGTAACACTGCTGAAGCTGGGGCCGCCGCAGCTGGCACCCCCTGGCCTGCGGGCGCCCGGCCATGGAAGGCGCGGGGGGCACGTGGAGGGAGGGTGGGATTGAGGCTGGCGGGGAAGACTTTTCTGTCCAGATTGGAGATGTCATCGATGACAGGGAGAAATCCGGAGGTACACACCCAGCTGGGGACACAAAGGGCCTCAGGCCACTGCCACTTCGACATGGTTTGGGAGAAGATGTCCAGGGCTCAAAAAGAAGACAATCTGTTTCTACATTCTTCTGCCACCGACGCCCCGTGGATGTTTATAGCCCAGGGAGGGGTTATCTCCATTTGACTCAACTCGAGGCAGGGCCAACACCAGGCCTCCCCCAGCTGAACCCGGGGGATGTTGACAAAGTTGGGGGGTGAGGGATCTGGACAGCAGGGGAGGGGGTGCTGTGGTTCAATGCATGTGCAGTTCTGTCTCAGTCCAGAGCTCTGAGCTCCCACCACTGTGCCACGCTGCCTTTCTGGGAGGCTGAAGGAGCCCACCCAGTCAGCCCCCAGAAGGGCAAACCGAGGCCCAGAGACGAGGTGGGACTTCTCCAATACCTCAGGAGTTTGTTAAGAGTGCGAATAGAGGCCGGGGTCCCTGGCCCCAGTCCAGGGGCTGGGCCTGCAGCTGGGAAGACCTTGTGAATGAGCCCGTGGGCATCAGCAGACCCTCCTTGTCCTCTCAGCCTCGGGCAGCACAGCGCCCACTTATACAAGGGCCTGACCCCTGCTTGGCCAGCTCTTTCCACCCCACTACCTGAAGACCCCGTTTCTGTAAGAGTCAGACAGAGACACTCCTGTCTCAAAAGGTGGTCTTCAGAGAGCTGGGGGGCCCCTTGCTCTTGCCCATCTCCTGACTCCCCAACTCCCTGCCCCAGGGGAAGACTCGGCAAGGACAGAGTAGGCTCCTCTGTGTCCCAAACCCATCCCTCTAGCACAAGAAACCCCTGCCTCCCGGCCGGCCATGCAGATGTCATCGTGGCCAGGGGCTGAGTCACCCATTGACATCTCAGCTGCTGGGCAGGGATGCAGAGACACACAGAGGGGTCCCAGGGCGGGGCGGCAGGACTGAGGGGACCTTGAGGCCACGTCCCCTGTGCTGGTACGATTGCGGGAGCAGGGCTGGGAGGTAGGCGATGTCAGGGACTGTCGCCAGATCTCAAGAGAGCATCCTGTGGAAGGAGGATGCCAAAGGGCTGGGGGTGGGTCTTCAGAGAGAGCACTGGGACTCTTGGGGCAGGGACAGGGTGGTCTGTAGCAGGCAGTGCTGACCATCTTCTCTGTGGGGAAGTCGAGCTGGGTAGGTAGGTTGGGAAGAGACTCCCAGACCAGGTGGGTGATGCAGGAGGTTACGGTGGGATTTTGTCAAGCTCCACAGCTCTTACTCTTCAATGCTAGAGGTTGGTTAGATGGAGCTAGGACCAAGGGCTCTTGACTTCCCAGATTCAATGTGGTTAAATGGAAAAAAAAACAAAAAACAAAAAAAAAAAAACTATGGATTTTCAGATGTGACAGCCCCTGTTTGAATATCTGGTTTCTCTTCCTTGCTGGCTAAATGGTCCTTCATCTCTGTGTGACTCAGTGTCATCTGTGAAATGGAGGCAGCCATGACTACAAAGTGAGTTAAGATCATGTCCATCAATGCTCAGGGAAGAAATGGGTCTCCTCCCATGTGACGGGAGGTAAGAGAGTTTGGGATCTGAATGAGACGCCTGCTCAAGAGAAAGGGGCTGGTGGTGGCAGCAGAGGAGGCAGCTGAGTTTAGCATCAGAACCCGGGTGACCTCTCCACACCGTGGGCTGGGAGCTACCCGTGTATGCTCGGCTCTCTGATCACCTACACCACACCTGACGCCGACAGAAGTCGCCCTGAGCAGCAGCTCCAGAGAGGAGGCTCGAATAATGCAGCCCACTTTTCAAAGTCTTGCACATGAAGACTCAGCCGAGTAGGGATTTTGAGCTGGCAGACTGGCCAGTAGGACAGGAATCCTGTTGCCTGCCTATTTTTGTAAATACAGTGTTACTGCAAACAGTTACATCCATTGGTTTGCATATTGCCTGTGGCTGTTTCTGGAGCCGCAATGGTAATTTTGTGTCAGGGCAAAGACACTCTGACTCACAGAGCCTGAAACATTTACTACCTGGCTACTTACCAAAAGAGGTTCCCTGTTTTTACTTTTGACTCCCCTTGTTCCTGGAGAATTTTGAGAGTATCTGCTTAACACCAGGACTCTTCCAGCAGGACAGGCACACACTGAGAGTGAGTCGTCGGGTCAACAGCGTCCCCCCGCCCCCGTCTCTTCATAAGCAGACCTTCCCGGTCAAGGGGGGGTGTACGAGGAGAAACAGACACAAAGCATTACGCCCTGCCCACGAACAACCTCCTGTGTTTTGCATTTGTACATTGAGATCGACTCAGAGGACTTTAATCACTTTATTTTAAAAATGGTATTACTTGGGGCCGGTGAGATGGCTCAGCGGTGTAAGCACCTGCCCGGCAAGCGCGAGGGCCCAAGTTCGACTCCCAGAACCCACATATGAAAAAGGGGCCGGTGATATCGCTCAGCGGCACGGGCACCTGCTGGCGCGCGAGGTCCTGAGGTCGACCCCTGGTACCCACAAAAAAAAAAAAAATGGTATTACTTAAAATGATTTTTAAAATTCCATTACTTATTGATTGACATTGCTATTTATTATTACTATATTGGAACTGTTATCTTTTCTCCTTTTAAGTATGGTCTGCCCGGTGTGTGGTGGCACACATCTGTAATCCCAGCATTCACGAGGCTGAGGCAGGAGGATCGCTGAAAGTTTGAGGCCACCTAGAGTCCATAGTGAGTTCCAGGCCAGACTAGAGTATGTAGTGAGACCTTACCTCAAAGACCAAAACAACAACAACAAAACAAAACCATATCCCAAAACAAAACAAACAAACAGACAAAATACAGACATAGTCTACGTCCTAAACGCACAAAACCCCAGGACCACTTCCTTCCCCAAGTGGACAAGTGATTCTTCGTGACCAAGAGATGTAATAGTTTGATAGACAGGGATTAAAGGAACACCCCAGCCCCAAAGAAAGGTACGGCCACGATGGATCGAAACAGAGCACTAGACGAGGAGTCAAGAGCTATTGGTTCCAGCTCCATCTACCCAGATGTGTGATTTGGGTCTCTCACAGTCCCCCCGTGCCTCAGTTTCCCTTTGCCTGAAATAAGGCTATTGCTTCCAATAACTAATGGCTTTTTCCTAATATGCTATATCTTAAAAAAAAAAAAAAACTGCCAAACAAAGCCCTTGGAGGTAGTTTTGCTAGAGGCTGGGGCTGAACGAGATAACCTTTGAACCCACCACAGGACTCTCAGTTCTGAAGGGAGTGGTTCTTTGAGGGTAGGGGGTGGTCCTCGTGTGCCAGGCACCTTACCAATCATTTCTGGTTTTGTCACAGGATGCAGGACTCCTTTATCAGAAGAAAGGGGATTTGGGTCTGAAGAGGGTAGAGTGTTCCTGGCGGGGACAAGGGGCTGAGGACGTCAGGATTGGTCTCCCTGGTGGGGAGGCAGTGGATGCCGAGCAGAGTGGAGACTGAGGGTCGTCGGTGCCTGGCCAGGGGATGGCTCTCTCAGAGCGCTGGGCGCAGGACAGGATGGGCTTGTCATCAGGTGTGGCTTAGGGTCCCCACCTCTCGGCTAATCCCTGCATGATCACCCTCCCTGCCAGCACTGACAAAAACCCTCTGGCCTTTCCTTCATAGCACCGCATACAATTTGATAGGCAAAGAGAAATTCATTGCTTTCATTTGTTATCTACTGACCACTCTAAGATTGAACCTTTCCCCCCATCTAGTTATTTGTGTTTTTACTTTTAGGTTACTCATGATTTTTGCTTTTATTATTATTTTTTTCCTGGAGCAATATTTGTCTTTTCTTTTACTTTTATTTCTTGGGGTTAGTTACTTCTGTATGTAAGTATCTTTTGTCAAGCTTTTACCATATCCAACAAAACTGAGTAGAGCAAGAAGATGTTAATGGCCTCCTCCCCCTCCTCCCTCTGTGTTCCCAGACAACCGGGACGACTGGTGATTAACATTTGCTGGGTAATTGTTATTACCTTTTCTGTAATTACACAAATGTAGTCAATGTATAATTACGCAAATGTATTCAATGTATAATTACGCAAATGTATTCGATGTATAACTATACATACGGAATGTTTTTTTCTTTTTTCTCTTTAGGGAAGTAAAAACATACCTTATCTTTTAACCTGAAATCTTTAAAAATTCTCCATTTTAGGGTGAATTAGTTCTTTCTTAGGCTCCTCTCTGTTTTCTCCACTTTGCAAACTTTTCCTTGTCATCCCCACACCAAGAATTAGACAAGAATCATTAGGCCAATTTTATAGGTTAGGGAAACCGAGACTCCCAGGAGAAAAGTGATCTACCTGGGTTCTCCAGTAATTCAGGAACGGGGGGGCGGGGGCGGGTATCTTCCTTCTTGAAGAAATCGAATCAGAGTTTCTGCTCCTAAACTCACCCCTCTAAGGACTTGGGCTGGAGCTTGGGTGGGGAGCAGATGAAGTGTGAGCATTGTCAAGGTCAATGAAAGAAGAGAAATCCAAGCGATCCCCAAGTTTCTCTTCAGTCTCTCCCTGGGTGCTGGGTGACCTTGGGAAGTGCTTTGCCCTCTCTACGCTCCCTGTGCTCATCTTTGAAGGGAAGGATTTGGCTTGACCACAGGAGTCCACCCAGTGCTGCCTGGAACTCCAGGGGAGACCCCCACCAGTACTGCTCCTCAAAAATGAATACACAGAGGCCTACTCCAGAACGCTTACAGCGTTGAAAAGTTGGAGGCAATCTGCATATCCACCAGTAGGGGGCGGGCTAAATGCATCACTCTTCGTTCACTCATCCTATAGTTTGAGTGACTACTGCCAGGACCCGGAGAATCAGGGGTGAACAGAACAGACCAAATCCCTACCCTCTTGGGGCATCCCTGGAAGGCAAGTCCACCACGTCCTACCTGCACCTGGTCAGGTGAACCGAGATGGCTTCATGTGTCCAGCATGGATGGGCGTCCAGGCCACTGGGCAGAGTAGTGGGTGCAAAGCGCTATGGCTGGTGTGGGGCGATTCCTTCTCGGTACCCCCTCCCCTACGGGACACGTCTGTGCGACTCTCTGAGGGTGGACAGGTGTATGTAAAGGTGCTGAAGTAGTCCGGGGAGGCGCATCACCGAAAGCTGGCACTGCTCCTCAAAGGGAAGGGAACCGTCCAGGCCTGAGGGGACCTTGTCTGCAGCACGTTATTATGAGGACCTTTTTAAAGGAAGACATAGTCAAGTATCATTTGCAGTTGAATTTTTTAAAAATTCAAGTGAACTTCCAGAAAGAAGAAAAGGATACAAATAAATGTACAAGCTCCAGCCTTTCAGAGTCCTTCCAACTTTAATGTGGCAAGGTTCTACAGTCAGCCAGAGCTAAGAAGCCTCTTGGTTTGGGATCAGAGATTTTAAACAAACCAATCTTTATTATTGCCTGGATCTAAGAAAGTGTCTAGACAGTGTCCACCTCGCCTTCAACCACAGCCAGTTTCTTCTTAGATACTCAAAATCCCATTTCAGCAGAATTAAAAAGAAACAGCTCTCCCACCACTTATTTTACAAGTGGGGAAACTGAGGCCTGGACATTGTGATTTCTCATTTGCCAAGGAATCAATGGCAGGGCCTGAATTGCAAACTGGGAAGCAAGTCTGTCCTGTCTCCGGATCCAGGGACCAAAGGCTGGGGGCTCTGGACATGGCAGGGGACAAGGGGCAGGGCAAAGGGGGATTCCATCCTCTGCCTCCCCTGGAAGCCAAACGATGAATCCCGGTGTCTGGCACGTACTGAAAGGAAGCCTTGTCAACAAGGAGGGAGATCAAGGCAGCCAGGGGGGTGCTGAAACGCCCTGTTGTGTCCAGCATCTGGAGGAGATAGGGGTGCGCTGGACGCCGCCTCCTCCCTACGCAAATGCTCTCCACTCGAATTCCGAGGGGCTTTGGAATCACGAGACTGTCTCCCGCTCCCAGGAAACTCTGGGCTTCAGTGGAGCCAGGCAACTGGCCATCCATCATTCTTATCTCTTGGCTCTGGCGGCCCCAGGTCCCTGGCCTGGATGGGCCCAGGGGGCCAAGGGAGGCTGGGCTGGGGTGGGGGGCAGTGATAACGAGAGAGCGGCTGTTCCCTGGGGGAACTTCAAAGTGCCTGGAGCTGAAATTTATGGGCAGAAGAGTTTGCCTCAGAGACCAGAGGGCCATTCATCCCACAAATATTTACTGAGCACCTACTGTACATCAAGCCCCGGGTTAGAGGCATCTTACAGACCCAGAGGTTTTACTTATGTAGTTACCTCTACCTCAGTGGGCAAGGCTTGCTGGAAGGATCACTTCATTTATTCATGAAGTATCTGTGAGGAGGCTTTCTGGAGACCCAAAGTTGCTGGAGTAGTCAATGAAATGCCCTCTTTTGGGGGCCAGGTCTGACATCCACTAACACAGGTCTAGAGCTTCCAATTCAGACTGCCCACATCTCAGCTCCCTTCACTGTAAAATAGGAAAAATAATCCCTTTCCCTGAAGGAGGAGGGAGAAGAAAAGAGAACAAAAGCTTAGCCCCAGCCTGGCACCTCTTGTAACAAAAAGGTGACACCTGATGGAGGCATTTATTTATCTGCTTATGTAATATTTACTGAACACCTGCTCCATCCTGTGCATGTTGACCTGGGAGGGTTTGCAAAGGCCCCTCACTCTCCCTGCAGGTCTCTCTTTGGGGAGGCTCTGGGGCTAAGAAGGAGGATTAAGGGCCCTTAGAGTCCAGGTGACAGAGAAGTGAGCAGCTGCCAAGTCCAGGGCCTCCCTGAGCACCATGCAGGAGCCCGTCTCTAATGCCTTGCGTTCTGATCTTCCAACCTTTGCTTTCCCAACAGAGTGGG
This sequence comes from Erethizon dorsatum, assembly GCA_028451465.1. Lineage (NCBI taxonomy): Eukaryota > Metazoa > Chordata > Mammalia > Rodentia > Erethizontidae > Erethizon > Erethizon dorsatum. Next base: position 9,250,313 of record CM051836.1, on the reverse strand, counting down.
GGCCTCACTGCCTCGCCTGGCATCTCCCAAGGAATGCTTTCCTTCTAGGAGCTGAGGTCAGCCTTCCCCTGATTTCCTCCGTTAGACTCCTAGCTCTGTCCTCTAGCTTTTCTCATGTTCTTTGAGCCTCAGTTTATTCATTTATAAAATGGACATATTAATAGCTCCTACCTTATAAGATTGTTGTGAGGATAAAATGAGACAAAGATTACAGGGCTGGGGGTGTAGCACAGTGGTAGACCCCCTTGCCTGGCATGCATGAGGCCCTGGGCTCTATCCCTAGCACAAGGGGGAAACAAAGGAGAGAAGATCACAAAACTCTTGGTACAATAGTCACACAATGAAATCTTCAGTAAGCAGAGGCCATAATGATAAACAACAAAAAATGATGATGGGCTTTGGGAACCAATGAAACAGGAAGAAGATGGAAGAGAAGAAGTCCGAGGAAGTGGAGGAGCAAGAGGAGGAGGAAGAATGGAAACCGGAGTTACACTCTCTGAGGTGGAGAGCGGTTCTCAGGGAACCCACGTTGGCATGAGAGAGCACACAGGATTTCCAAGAGTGCTTTCCAGCTCTGAAATTCACGTAATTGTAAAAAGAAAAGGAGCACGAATTCTAGTACCTCTTCTCCACCTTGTTTTGGTGGGATTACCATGTCCACCAAGCAAGCCAAGGCTTAAACTGGTCTGATCAAGACTATCAAGCCAGGGAGGGCTGAGTGTTGCCAAAGTCTGGTCTCCTCTCTTACCCACCTCCCACCCCAAAGCAGCAGTGGGGAGCTCCCCACAGCCAACAAGATGGATTGAATTGATTTGTACCTCTACCTCTCACCCCAAAATTCAGCTACTGAAGTTCTGTCTTAGTCCATGTAAGCTACTAAAACAAGTGTACCATAGACTGGGTGGCTTAAACAGTGAACATTTCTTTCTTACAGTTCTGGAGACCATGAAGTCCAAGGAAAAGGCACTGGCAGATTTGGTGTCTGGTGAGAGGCCACTCCCTGGTTTGCAGGTGGCCATCTTCTTGCTGTGTCCTCGTCTGATGGCAAGGGCTGAATGAGCTCTTGGGGTCTCATTAATAAAGTCATTAATCCATCCCGCAGGACTCTACCGTCTTAACCAGCACCCAGAGGCCTTACCTCTTAACACCATCACGTTGGGGAACAAAATTTCAACATGTGAACTGGAGGAGGGGGCAGAACGTTGAGTCAATAACAAGTCCTAATCCCTGGTATCTTAGAATGAGACCTTGCTTGGAGATGGGGTCTTTCCAGAGGAGACCAACTTCAAATAAGGTCATTAGGGTGGGTCCCAATGCAGTACCCTTTTCAAAAGGTGAAATCTGACCAGGAGTGGTGGTGTAGTCCTCTAATCCCAGCACTGTGGAAGGCTAAGGCTGGAAAACAGCAAATTTGAGCCCAGCTTTGGCAACTTAGACTTAGCAAGATACTGTCTTAAAATTAAAGGAAAAACAAAAAACAACAAAAAAGAGGGCTGGGAATATAGCTCAGGCAAAGGCCCTGAGTTCAATCTCCAGTACCACAAAAAAAAAAAGAAGGAGAATTGGACATAGAAATATAGGGGAGTAAAGGGGAGGCAGATGAAATGACACAAGAACGACAAGGGAAAATGAGTGGGACACAGAAAGAAGCTGTCTACAGACGAAAGGCTGAGGCCTGGGACAGACCTTTCCCTGAAGCCCTCAGGAGGAGCCACGCTTGTTGGTCTCAGCCTGAAGCCCCCAGAACTGAGAGATGGTGACATGAGCTATTCAAGTCACCCAGCCTGTGGCACTTTGTCACAGTGGCAGAGCACCCTAGTGCAGACTGTACGTGGGGCTCCCCGGGGCAGCCTGCAGAGTCAGCATCCAGGAATTCCCTGCAAGCTTGCTTTTCCCTGTCCACCCCCGGGCAAGGGCAGGGACACGGTGTGAAGGATCACCCAGCTCCCCTCCAGAAGCTGGGATGGGGACAGAAGCCACGGGATAGGAAAAGCCTCCTTGCTTCGCCTCGATGTGGCCCTCTGAGGAGTGAGAACCATTTTCCTGGTGCCTCCTCCTGCCCTGGCTGCTGCCCTCCTCTGCAAAGTCCTGCCCACTCCACCTCCCTCGGGCTCGGAATTCATCAGTGTTTGTGGATGTTAGAAAACCAGCCAATGCCTCTATTTCGTCCTCTCTCTGTGGTCTGTCTTCTCCTCCTTCCCTTCATCCTCCTGGACCTATTCTGCACATAGCCACGCTCCTCCACGCCCCAGCCCAGACTGCTGTCTCCAAGTCCAGGACCCTCTCACCTGGTGGCCCTCAGCGGGGCAAGGGACAGACAGGATCCCAAGGTTGCCTTGGAGACAGAATCAGGAAAAGTCTAAACCGGTCACCTTGATGCTGTCAAGAAATTATCCAGAGCTGGTTTCTCCTCCCACCTTCTAGGAAGCCATGCTCATGTCCCTGGCCTGGATACATTATTATATTTTGCTTTAATTACATTAAAGCAAATGACCATGTCCCCCTGTGGTTTCGATCAGGTCAGGGATCTCATAATCGATCCTGGCACAGTCTAGACAGGCGTCACTTTGAAGCTGTTTTTAGCAGGATGAGAACAAACAATTTTTCCAAAGTGATCACATTAGGTAAACAGGCAAGTGGGGCATCTTTTGGGGAGGGAGCTGGTTCCAGGCAGCCTAGGCCCCCGGCCAGTGTGGTCCGCTCCCCAGATGAGGAACCTGACATACAGATACTGCATGCTTAGGCCTCCCAGGTGCCTCTTCCAGGAAGCCAGTTTTTGCTGGTCACACCTGGCTCACAGCCTAAAGGTATATTGTTCAGTGTGAGCTGTCCTGCCCTGCAGACAGGAAAAAGGTCACTTTCTTGCAAGGCAATGCAAAAAGTGGATTCACATCTTACAAAATTATCCTGTCTCCAATTACCTTGTAATCCTCTGGATTTCATGAAGAAAGCCCCCACGTTGTGCTAGCCTGTCTGTAACACCTCGCCCATGTTCCATGATCTCCCCTTTTGACAAAGGGAGGGCTCAGGGCTCTGCTGGGCGAGAAGGCCCAGCCGGATTTTAACAACACTCTTTCATTTGCACTGAGTGCATTTCCTATCATCTCTTTCAAATGATACTGGTTTTCCCTTTATGGACCGTGAACCATTGCTCTGGCACAATTATGGCAAAAATTCTGAATGAGGGAGGTTTGGGAGACAGGGATGGGGGTGGTCTCTCTCACATCACCTGCTGTGCGACCCCAGCAGACTGCTGCGCTCTTTGAGCCTCTGTGGAGTTGAGGAGAGCAGCGAAGATGTTCTAGGGGAGCTCGCACACGCGAAGTGTCCAGGGGGTGTCAGCACAGTCTTCCATCTCTGCTAGGCAGCCTCGTGGCCTTCACAGGCCACCACTCGCCCTGGCATTTTCAGAGTCTTTCCTGGTCCCATTGTTGAAAGTGGCCAACCTGTGGGGCTCCACGAAGGGAATGTGGTGTCCCAGCCATGCCCTGGCTCAAGCTCCCTGGCCATGCGCCTCTCTCTTGCCCTTGCTGGTTCCCATCTGTTAGCAGAGGCTGTGGCAAATGCTTCCTAAGATTCCTTGCAGCTGTGACATACATTTGATGTCACACCCAGCGAGTGCAGTTTTGTGACAGAAGACTCAGTGTGACCAAACACTGCATAGCTCGTGCTCCTCCCTGCTGCAGGTGGCACTGGCCTTACCTGGCTGGCGTCAGCATGAAGATGCCAGCCCCACCCAGGCCCTCGAGTCAGCCTGCACTGGGAAGAGACGCCCAGGCGATCCACAGGTGCGTTGCCACTGGGAAAGTACTGCTTTACGGTGTCCAGTCTGAGACCAGAATTTAAAAATACCATTACACCCTCAAAGATGGAGATGCATCTCAAAAGAAGTACAAAAGCCCAAAAGTGTATGAAAAAATGTTCAACATCTCTAGCCAGCAGGGAAATGGAAATCCAATCTACTTTAAGATTCCACGTTACCCCAGTCAAAATGCCTGTCACCAAGAATACGAAGACAATGAGGGCCAGCGAGGACGGGGCAGGGTGATGTAAATTAGTCTGATCACCATGAAAATCAGTATGGGGATTTTTCCAAAAACTAAACCTAGACATACCATCTGATCCAGCTGTACATCTCCTGGATAAATTCACCAAATGAATAAAGTCAGACTAGTGATACCGCGTACCCATGTTTACCTCCACCCAATTCCTTTCTTCTTCCTCAGCCAACCTCCCACCAAGCCGAGAACCCTCCGTTTCTCCTCATCTCCAAAATGAAAGCCTCAAGCACTGGGCCACCTGCTTGGAAGACTTTGTCCCAACGGGATCGTGATGTAGGCAAAGATCTTCCTACAAGACTCTCACATGCTGCTGATTCAAGCAGTAAGCCAGAAAAATACAATGGAAGCATGTAAGGACAAGAGACTGAAGTCACTTAGGAAGGTTATTTCCATCCTATGGACAGCCCCAGGCAGTGTGAACACTCAGGTGTCAGGACACTAGCTGCTCTAAAGCCCAGTTTTCTCAGCTTAAAAATGAAGATGTTGTGAAGATATAAAAGTGAGAACCTCAAAGGTTCCAAACATAAAGAAATGATGAAAAGAGTGAAAAGCTCAATACCCTCATTTGATTGGTACAACATGCAAGTGTTGAAAGGTCAGGCCGTACTCCATTCGTATGTACAAGTAACATGTGTTAATAAGAATCTTTTTCAACTGGGCACTGTGACCCACACCTGTAATCCCAGCTACTTGGGAGGGTGAGGCAAGTTCAAAGCCAGCCTGGACTACTTAGCTAGACCTGGTCTCAGGAAAAATGGAGGTAGGCGGGATGTAGCTCAGCACTCCTTGGGTTTGGTGCTGGAAAAAATTTCAAATGGGGGTGATAACAAAACCAAATTCATTTTCTTGTTCTGAGGATTAAATAAGGACACACACGAGAAACATTTAACAGTGGCTGGCACGTGATAATACAAATTTGTTGGACTCCTGTTCAGACATATAACACATTGTCAAAGAATATTAATGACATGAAAAGATATTTACAATACAACAATGTGAAAGAAACAGAATATAACATAGCAAGATTCATTTTATGAGCATATGTGTACATATAGCCAATAAATACATGAAGACATGCTCAGTATCGACGTCCATCAGAGAAATGCAAATTAAAGCAACACTTAGATTCCAACTTACTCCAGAAAGAATGGCCATCACCAAGAAATCAAATAACAAGAAGTGCTGGAGAGGCTGCGGTGGGGCGGGGGGAAGGAGCACTTCTACACTGCTGGTAGGAATGTAAAGTAGTATAAACACTACGGAAATCTGTGTGGAAATCCCTCAAAAAACTAAAACTAGAAACTGTATTTGACCCAGATATTCTCTTTCAGGTATTATCCCGAAAGCATTAAAGTCATCATAATACAGAGATACACACTGACCCATGTTAATAGCAGCACAATTCACAACAGCTAAGTCTTGGAAGCAGCCTATATGTCCATCAACAGATGAATGAATACAGAAAATGTGGAATTTATACACAACAGAGTACTATTCTGCCATAAAGAAAGATAAACTTCACTCATTTGTAGGAACATGGATGCACCTTGAGACCATAATGTTAAGTGAAGTAAATCAGACCCACAAGATTAAATATAACATGGTTTCTGTTATATGAGAAATGCAGAGTAAAAATAAAGAGCAAGATAACAGGAAGACTTCTCAAAGGGGAAAGGGATCAAGAGATGGAGGGAAGGGAGAGAGGGAAGGCATAAGGGATAGAAAAGAGGAATTGGGATGTGTTATGCACATGTACCAGCTCCACATGAGGAATAGAAACATATACTGTAAACACGTACAAAAAAATCAGTGAAAGGAAGGGGATCAAGGGACGGGTGGAGGGGGAAGGAGGGAAGGGAATGAAAAGGGAATTAAGATGTGCTATGTACATGTATCAGCTTTCCACAAGGAATGTAAACATTATATGTTACATGCATGTGCTAATAAACAAAAACAAAAACAAAAACAAAAAACCAATAAAAGGGCACAGCACAGTGCCAATGGAGTGGAGATATTGCTACTGAAAGATGTGACCCGGCCGTCCGCTGCAGAGCCCTCCATCTCCTCGGCCAGTGAGCAGACCTGGGCCCATCTTTGATAACAGCAGTAAAGATGAAATAAAATTCTACCTACTGAGTGCTTATCAGGAGTCATGCGTGTTGTAGGTGTACTACAAGTTTACTTACTCTGTGTGTGCACGCGCTATTGGGAGTGGAACCAGGGGCTCATAAATCATAAGCAAGAACCCCACCACTGAGCTACATCCCTAGCCCTTTTCTAAATTTCATTTTGAGGCAGGGTCTCTTTAAATTGCTCAGGCTGGCCTCAAACTTCCGATCCTCCTGCCTCAGCCTCCTGAATAACTGGGATTACAGCTGTGCAACACCATGCCCCCTACCTGTCATTGATCGGGGATTTATTATGAGAACAGGAGTTTACACAATTTATAATCACAGGAGGGATGGAGGGAAGAAGAGTCTGGAGAGGGGATTTGGGAGACCAGGGAAGAGTCACTCATCGCCCTTGTGAAATACAGACAGGGACAAAAATGTCAGGGATTGCAGGGATTCTGGGAACTAGCTAATTCATTTTTCACAACTATCTAAGCTGTAGACACTACTGTATTAGTATTCTTATTTTACATATGAGGAAACTGAGGTACAAAGGTCTGATTAATAACTTTGCCCATGATTTCACAACCAGAAAGAGGTTGGAGGTCAGATTCAAATCTAGGCTCTTAATTGCTGTGTGCTATTATCTTTCTGGCACTTCATTTTACAAAAAAGGAGACTGAGAGCCAGAGAGGCAGGGCATCTGGCCCAAGGTCACACAGCAAAGCGTGGCAATGCAGGACCTAAGCTTGCTGTATCTTGATGCCCGGGCTTTGAGACTCCACGGCACCCCATCAGGTGGTTCCTTGAGGCTGCGCCAAGGGCAGCCAGGCCACAGGGAAGGGCAAGACGCCAGCCAAGGAAGCAGCCCAAGAAACACATCCCCACCCCACATCCCATGGCCCCGCACCGCCCTAAATCCTGTGTGATTAAAGGCAAATGTAATCCATATGTCTCGGATTCATTTACACTTAAGTCTTCAAAATATTGCGTTTGAAGAGCTGTTAGTTACAAAGCCTTCAGAGCCTGTTAAACAAGATTCAGCGCCCCCATCCCTCTGCCCTTCCCGGCACAGCGGGAGCTCAGGGCTGCAAAAAAGGAAATCAGACTTGCAAACTTGGAGTGGCCACGAGGAGACAGTTACCGGGATGTTTGAAGTGGCACTGTTTATAAACGCGCCCGAAATGGGAAACAATTTAAAGTCCATCAGTGAGAGAAGGGAAGAATAAACCGTGTCAGATCCACACGACGTGGCGCTACACAGCGGCGAAACGAATAAAGATCTCGGAGCAAAACGGATGCTCACAGACACAGTGTTGAGAAATGAAGTTAAGGTGATTTCACAGTGTGACATCAATTCTACAAAACGTTAGAACACTGGAAATCCCTTTATTGAAACTGTCTGAAAACTCTCTAGATAGATAAATAGATACAGATAATGTAGATAAAGAATAGGAGAATGAAAGATACAAATAGGGACAGATGGCTCTGGAGGACTCCAATTACCCTGGCAATGTTTATTTTTTAAGTTAGCAGGTGGGTATTTGTGTGTTTACTATAATTCTGAAAAATACACCCCAAATTTTTCAAAAGACCTTAGTGTCAGTAAATAAAGTTGCCTGTTGTAGTAACAGGTTCAGTCAGTCATCTCGCAGAAGGGGAAAAGGAAGTGATTTGATATGCCCTGACCACGCAGCACTCCAGAGTACTTTACTTGGCAGATGCACGCTCATCTCAAGTCCCACTCCACTAATGGAATATCTGCTGCTACTATGTTCATTTTACAGGTAAGGAAATTAAGGCTCAGAGACTTCCGAAGGGTCCTGCAGCCTGGAAATCCAGCTGACTTGTCAAGCTCCCCAGCTTCACACCAGAATATTGAGTTGTTATTTGATCTTTCCCTATAGTCCTTTTTTAAAAAATTATTATATAAGGAGTCTAGCAGGCAGACTCGCAGGATGAGAAAGGGGAGCGTCCCAGGGGCGGGTTGCTGCCACACACTGGGGAGTCAGAGGCTGCAGTCGCAGCTGAAGCTCAAAGGCCTGAAAGTTCACTGTGGAGTCACCAGCGTGAGTTTGTGCCTGGAAGCTGAAGAGTCTGCCTGGAAGGCTGAAGAAGCTGGACATCAGCATCCAAAGGCAATGGCAAAGAGCGGAACCCCCTCCAAAGAATGGGCAAAGGCTTCTTTCCCTTTTTATTCCATCCAAGCTACAAGCCTATTGGTCAGTGCCACCCACATCCAGGATGCCCCCAATTCTTTCACTTAGGTTTCATTACTACCAGTTGTCCAGATGAGGAAACTGAGGCTCGGAGGTGGTAGGTGACTGCTTACAGTTGTTCTGGACGTGAATCTGTTGTCCAGGGGAACCCTGCCCCTGTCCAGTGCTGCGAGATCAGCAGACAGGAGCTGCAGTCATCTAGCCAAAGGGGGACAGAGGCACATCCCTGGGGCGGACAGTGGAGCTGTGGGAATGGGCAGAGAGTGTACGAGGGAGGAGAGTCAGTGCTGGCTATGGATGTGAGGGTCAGCACCCTCTGCTGTTCTCCACACCCTGTTCTGTGCCCTGTGCTTATCTGTGCTTTCCAATTGGGTTTGGCCAAAAGGAGCCCTGGCAAGGAGTCTAGGGGAGCAGGAGTATGGGTTGGGGTGGGTTTCCTTGACTTCCTCCTGGCTGGATTGCTGAACCTGTCTGCAAAATGCCAAGGCTCCTGGGACCAGACCTCCCCACTCCAGTGCAGTACTCCTCTGGGCTGGACGATGGCTTCTCCCTCTGCCCCTCAGGTGTAGCTGATTAGAGTTCCTCTCTCTTGCTAGTCCATGGGTGCTGCACTGGAGCCTGTGGACACGCATTTTTGGACTCTCTGCAAATCACCCAGGCTGAGTGTGCCCCCTGTTGTTGTGGGACCCCAACAGAGGGGACCAGAGTTCAGCGGTGAGTGGAAGTGAAGGTGAGAGCAGCTCAAGGAGCTGCAAGACCCAAGTTCTTCATGTCCCCCCTCCCGCAATACACACCTGCACAGCTCTGTGCCCCCGGCCCAGCCACGCCAGCTTATGGGGGCTTTATTCCCAGTGGAACTACCCGAATAGCACAGAGCAGTGATGGTGAGCCTTTTAGAGCTTTTATGATAAGAAACAGCTCACTGTGGCACATGTGCCCTAGGTTTGCCACCACTGGCATAGAGCATCGAAAGAGTTGCAGGGGCAAGCCTAGAAGCACCATGCCTTAAGGTTGAGACCATGTCCCAGGACTAAGAGCTGTGCCCTAGAAAATCATATCCCTTTCTGTTGGAATGAGACTTAATGCTCTTCAATCTAAGGTACTCAGTGAACCCAAAATACAAAGAAAAATCACCAAGATGCATTATGATTACCAAAACTAAAGAGAAAATCTGAAAACCAGCCAAAAGGGAAAAGAAACAACGTCTTATATAAGGGAATGATGATAACAATAGTCAGGCTGACTTTTCATCGAAAACGATCAGTGGAGGCCAGAAGACAATAAAACGATATCAAAAGGAAAAAACTCACTTAGAATCCCATATCAAGCATAAACATCTTTATAAAATGAATGCAAAATAAAGGCATTTTTCAGATTCACAAGCATTGTCAGAATTTATCACCAGGAAACCTGCGCTGTAAGTTCTAAGGACGTTTTTTAGGCTTAAGGGAAATTCAGGGCAGATGAAAATCCCTAAGAAGAAATGAAGACTATCAGAAATGGCAAAAAGTTAATATAAAAGGATATTTTATTTTTTCTTAAATTATTTAACATTTAATAGTTTAAAGCATAAATAAGTTTGTTGTGGGCTTATAGAGAAGAAAACTATGACAGTAGTTAGAAAAAGAGAGGGAATGGGAATGGAACCAGAGTAATGCGTCAGTTCGTGACAGGCACACATTCTGAGACATGAATTACTAGGCAATTTTGTTACTGCGTGGCTTGATAGACTGCACTTAGACAAACCTAGATAGTGTTGCCTACTACACCACTCAACTGGATGGGATTTCTACCCAGAACAACAGGAGAGGCAACCGAGTGCAAGAGAAAAAGTGCAATCAAGAAACGCGTAAGCATGAGATGAATGAGGCTATTGTTGGTGGAACACAGTATACTGTTTGGTATAAGGAACAGGAGGAATACACCATAAAATAATGCTAAGAAATATACAGAGTAAATACACAAGTGTAGTCATTTATTAGCACGAGCAAGCACCACACACTGTGTATAATTGTACTGCTATGCTTTGATATGCGTAGCCGTGCAGTAGTTTTGTCTACACTAGGTTCTCCACCAACGAGTGTATAGCACTGTGACGGCTGTGATGTCACCAGGCAATAGGAATTGTTTAGCTCAGTTACGGTCTTGGGGGAGTCACTGCAGCACGTGAGGGTCACCCATTGTTGACCGGAACACTGTGTGTGGTGTGTGACTGTATATTATTGTGAGTCTTACACCTCACATACAAAGCAGTATAGTATATTTGTGGAAGTGTGATAAATTAAAGATGTATATTATAATTTTCAGAGCAGTCACTTAAAAAACACAAAAAGATATAGCTAAAGACCCATTAGAGTAAATTGACTGGGGTGCTAAAAGGTATTCAATTAAACCGAGGGAAAGTGGAAAGAAGTAACAAAGGAAAAAAGAACAGAGGGGCAAATGGAAAATGAATAGCAACATGGTAGATTAACTTCAAACTTATTAATAATTACATTAAGTGTACAGTTAAGAGGCAGGAGATTGTCTAATGGAGATGAGAGCAACAGGCAAATACATTCTGCTGATAAGAGACTCACAATATAAAGACAGACAAGTGGAATGGAAAAGGATGAAACAGTATATAACACAAGCACATGCATAGGAAAATCAGTAAGGATATATTAATATCAGACAAATAAGATTTCAGGACAAAGAACACTACCAGAGATAAAGAGCATTATTTCATAATGATAGAACATTAAATGCAGCACAAAGATAGAATAGTTCTTAATGTGTACATATCAATAGCAAACCTTAAAACTGATGAAATAAAAAAAGAACCAATGACAGAGAAACAAGACAGATCCACAATATGCAGGTACATTTAATATCTTTTTTATATATATAAATGTATATATATGGAAAAAAGGAAATAGAATACTTGAATAATATGACAAAAACAATCGATCCATTTGATGTTTTCAGAACACTATACCCAATAACTGCTGGATATACATTTATTTGAAGAATAAATAAATGTTTACTAAGATATACCATTTGCTGAGCTATAAAGCAAGTCTCCAAATATGTCAAATGACTAAAAAAGTATATACTGTGATCACACCGGAATTAAATTAGAAATAAATAGCAGTAAGATGTAAAGAAAATTTCCAAAAATTGAAAATTAAACAACATATTTCTAAATAACTCTTGGGTCAAGAAAGAAGTCATGGGCCGGTGAGATGGCTCAGCGGCGTAAGCGCCTGCCTTGCAAGCGCGAGGGCCCGAGTTCGACTCCCGGATCCCACATACGAAAAAGGGGCCGGTGATATCGCTCAGTGGCACGGGTGCCTGTTGGCGCGCGAGGTCCTGAGGTCGACCCCCGGTACCCACCAAAAAAAAATAAATAAATAAGAAAGAAGTCATAAGAGAAATTCGAAAATAATTTACTATGGAAGACAGTAAGGAAATTCCTCAAAAAAACTAAAAATAGAAATTCCATTTGACCCAGCTATAACTCTCCTGGGTATTTTCCTGAAGGAGTTAAAGACACCATACTGTAGTGATACATGCATATCCATGTTTATAGCAGCACAATTCACAAAAGCCACACCATGGAAGCAACCTAGTACGCCCAAATAGGCAAATAAATGAATAAAATGTGGTAGAGTTACACCATGAAGCATTATTCAGCCAAGAAGAAGGATAAATTTAAGTCATTTGTAGGAAAATAGATCTTGAGACCATAATGTTAAGTGAAACAAGTCATATGCAGAACGTTAATTATCACATTGTTTTCTTATATGAGAAATCTAAAATATAAATGAATTAAGAGGAAAATAAAAGAAACATGGTAGGAAACGGAGACAGACTTCTGGGAGATAGGGGAGGGGATCTGTGGAAGGGGTAGAGAGAAGGTAGGAAGGCGGAGAAAAAAGGATATCAAAAGTGACCAAGACACAACATGTACATGTATCAATTTCCCAAAAATGAATGTAATAAATTTAAGCATTTTGTATTGCAAACATATACCAAGAAAAAATCAAAAAGAAAATAATTTGGAATGAATGAGAATTAAAAACAACATATCAGAATTTGTGGGATGGTGAAAGTTCTTAGAGGGTTATCATATATAGCTTCATGTTTATTTATACCCATAAATGCTTACATTAGACAAGAAGAAAGATTTAAAATAAATAACCTAAGCTTCCAAATTGAGAAATTAGAAAAAGAAGAGCAAATTAAATGCAAGTTACGTGGATGATAGGAAATAAACATATGAGTGGAAATCAATAAAATAGAAAATGGACAAAATATAAGGGGAAAACAAAAAAGCCAAAAGTTTAAAAATAAATAAATAAAATTGAATATCTAAACTGATAAAAAAAGAAAGAAAATACATAAATTACCAACATCAGTGATAACAGACATCCCTAGAGATCCTAAAGATATTAAAACAATTAACAGGGAATGGTGCAAACTTTCTACCAAATAATTCAACAAATTTAATAAAGTAGACAAATTTGTGTTAGCAAAATAGTTTAAGTATAACATTTTAATAACCCCATGTCTATTAAAGAAATTGCATTTATAATTAAAAACTTTTCCTTAAAGAAAAATCTTTAAGACACAGATGGTATTACTGGCAACTTATATCAAATATTTAAGAAGAAATAACACCACTTATTATATATGCTCTTTCAGAAAATAAATGAGTGTGGAACACTTTCAATCTTGTTTTATGATCCAAAATAATCCTGATACCAAAATTTGAAAACAATTTAATGAAAAGCAAAAAACAATAATAGACAAAGATTTCTTGTGAGACACAAAAATCCCTAACAACAACAAAACAACAACAGCAACAACAACAATGTAAGTCAAAATCACCATTATTTTTAAAAAGATAATACATCATCATCAAATGAAATTTATTCCAGGAATACAGGATTCGTTCAACATTCAAAAGGTAAACAGTCTGATTTTTCATATTAATAAAGAAAGAAAAATCATAGCATCACAGACACATACATCATAGAGTATATGACAAAATTCCATATCCACTAATGATTTTTTTTTAAATGAACGATTTTCAGAAGACAGGAACTTCTCCAGTCTGATACAGGAGTCTACAAAAATCCTACAGCTAGCATCATAATAAATATCAAAAAATGGAATGCTTTTCCTTCAAAATTATGAACAATGCCAAGATGTTCTCCTTCACTTCTATTCAACATTATTAGCCACTCCCATCATTACAGTAAGACAAGAAAAATAAATGAAATGCATAAAATTCAAAAAAGAAGTAAAATTGTCTTCATACACAGATAATACAATTGTGTAGAAAATTTTAAGAAAGCTACAGAAAAAACTACCAAACTCAGGACAAAAGGTTAATTTTATCTATGCAGGATAAAATGTGTACTTTATAAAATTTTACATTTAAAAAATTTTAAAATAGTACTATTAATAATAGCTTTAAAAGCCCATAAGGGGGGCCGGTGAGACGGCTCAGCGGCTTAAGCGCCTGCCTTGCAAGCGCGAAGGCCCGAGTTCGACTCCCGGAACCCACATACGAAAAAGGGGCCGGTGATATCGCTCAGAGGCACGGGTGCCTGTTGGTGCGCGAGGTCCTGAGGTCGTCCCCCCGGTACCCACAAAAAAAAAAAAAGCCCATAAGGGGGCCAGTGAGATGGCTCAGCGGTGTAAGCGCCTGCCTGGCAAGAGTGAGGGCCCGAGTTTGACTCCCAGAACCCACATACGAAAAAAGGGCTGGCGATATCGCTCAGCGGCACGGGCGCCTGCTGGCATGCGAGGTCCTGAGGTCAACCCCAGGTACCCCCAGAAAAAAAAAAGCCCATAAGGTTCTTAGGAATAAATTTATCAAAAGATGCATTTTTAGCTACATTAAAAACTACAAGGTATTAACAAAAATAAATGAAAACTATAAAATGTTGATAAAACGTATCTTTAAAAACCTGAGTATATGGGAAGTTATACCATGCTCATGGGTTCGAAGACTTACTATTGTTGAGATGTTAATTCTCTCAAAAATTTTTATAGATTCAAAAAAAATCCAAAAGTTTCAGCAGCATTTTTTCTTTTTCTTTTCTTTTTTTCTTTTTCTTTTTTTTTTTTTGAGAGAGGGTCTCACTGTGTAGTTCGGGCTGGCCTTGAACTCACTATGCTGCCCAGGGTGGCCTCAAACTCATGATGATCCTCCTCAGCAGGAGTTTTAAAACACAAATGAATTCTAGATTTTTATGTGGAAATGCAAACCTAGAATATTCAAATGAATATTGAAAAAGGAGAATACAGCTATTAAGGACTTATATTACCTGATTTCAAGAGCTACTATAAAGCTACAATAATTGAGACAATATGGTGGTGGCCAATGATAGATGAATAAGATTGGTGCCCATAAATAGACTATTACACACACACACACACACACACGTTCAGTTGAATTTCAACAAGGGCATAAAGGTTACTTGACATGGAGAAAAACATTTTCTACCAACTGTATTGCAAATAATAAACATCTGTATGGAAAAAAATGAATCTTGACCCCTGCCTCATACTATGCCCCCAAAATAATTCTATATGGATTAAAAATCTGAATACAAAAGCAAAAGCCATAAAGCCAAGAGAATATTTTCATAAACTTTAGGCAGACAAGTAACTCTCAGACAAAATCTATAATAGGTAAAAACTGATAAATTTTCAAGAAAATGAGGAAAGAAGCTATGGGATTTGGAGAAAGTATTTACCAAAGACAAATCTGATAAACAATTGTTATCCAAACAGAACTCTTAAAACTCAACAATAAAAAATGAACAACCTAATTTAAAAATACCTGAAAGACACCTCACCAAAGAAGTTACACAGGTGGAAAATAAACATATAAAAATATGTTCAACATCCTATGTCATTATGGAGTTACAAATTAAAAACAACAGTGAGATATCATCACATACCTATCAAATACCCAAAGTCCTAAGAACACTATATTAGCTACTTTCCTGACACTGCAACAAAATACCTGACACTCACAACTTAAAGGAGGAGAGGTTCATTTTGGCTCACAGTTTTCAGAGGATTCAGTCCATGGTTGCTTGGTTCCAAGGGAGATATGGCATAGTGGAAGGGTGTGGCAGAGGAAAGCAGCCCGACCTGTGGCAGCTAGGAAGGAAAGAGAGAGACAGAGAGAGAGAGAGACAGAGACAGAGACAGAGAGAGACCCTTCCCCATAATGTTCCCAGTTACCCATCTCCAACCAGGCCCAACCTCCTAAAAGAACATTCATCTATAAGCTGATCAGTGCATTAATCCACTGAGGACT
Source organism: Erethizon dorsatum (assembly GCA_028451465.1). Classification (NCBI taxonomy): domain Eukaryota; kingdom Metazoa; phylum Chordata; class Mammalia; order Rodentia; family Erethizontidae; genus Erethizon; species Erethizon dorsatum. The sequence continues at coordinate 9,234,598 of CM051836.1, read as the reverse complement.
ACAGTGCCCCCATGATCCAATCATCTTTCTAAAGCCCCATCTCTAAAAACCTGAGACTTTTGGGGACATTTTAGATTTAAACCATAAGAAATGCAAAATGCTGGTGAAAAGGGAGTACTATGAACTCTCATTCAACATTAGTGGGACAATAAAATGCTATAGGCACTTTGGAAGACAGTTTGCCAGTTTCTTACAAAACTAAACATGCTCTTATCTTACCATCCAGTAATTATGCTCCTTGGTATTTACCCAAATGAATTGAAATCTTTTGCCCATGCAAAAACTTGTAAACAAATATTTATAGCAGCTTTATTCACAATTGCCCAAACTTGGAAACAGCCAAGATGTCCTTTATTATGTGAATGGATAAATAAAATATGGTACATTCACACAGTGGAATATTATTCAGTGCTAAAAAGAAATAAGCTATCAAGCCATGAAAAGACATGGAGAATCCTAAAATGCGTATTACTAAGGGAAAGAAGCCATTCTGAGAATGCTACATGCTATATAATTCTAACTATATCCCATTCTGCAAAGGGCAATGCTATGGAGACAGTAAAAGCATCAGTGGTTTCCAGGCCAGGAGTTCAGAGGGAGATTATTTTTAGGGCAGTGAAACTTTTCTGTATGATACTACAAAATGAATGCATGTCACTATTTATTTGCCAAAACCCACAGAATATAAAACACCAAGGATGTAATGTAAGGTAATGTAATGTATGTAAGGTAAGGTAATGTAATGTATGTAATGTAATGTAATGTAATGTAATGTAATGTAATGTGAATTATGGACATCGGGTGATAAAATGTCAATGTAGGTTCATGGATTGTAACAAATGTACTATTATGGTATAGGATGCTGCTAGTAGGGGGCAGAGGAGGGGCATATGGGAACTTCTCATTTGATTTTGCTGTAAACCTAAAATTCTTCTAAAAATGGTCTATTTAAAAAAATCAGTAAGGGGCTGGGGGTATAGCTCAGCAGCATAGTGCCTGCCTGGCAAGCACAAAGTCCTGAGTTTGATCCCTGGTACCAAAAAAAAAAAAAAAAAGATAAAATTAACCTCATCAAAAATATAAACTTCTGTTCATCAAAAGACATCGTTAAAAATGAAAAGGTGATCTACAGAATGAAAGCAAATATAATACACATAACTGACAAGACATGGAGAATATATGAAGACTCCAATTAAATAACAAAAGACAAACCAATTTAAAACAAAAACAACAAAAGACTTGAACAGAACAGACACAGAAACTGCCAATAAGTCCACGGAAAGGTGTTTGATATCAATAAGACAGAAGAGGGAAACTGATAAGCCAGTGTGAAATACTCACTCCACCCAGAATCACAAAACTTGAAAACGCAGATGACGTCATGTCCTAGGGAGGATGTGGAGCACCTGGAACTCTCCTGTGGTTCTTCTGGAATATAAAGTGGGAAAGCTGCTCTGGAAATTTTTCCAAAAATTTCTTTTGAAGCTAAAATATAGCTACCTACTCTATGACCCAGCAGTTCTGTTCCTAGGAATGCAGGTGAACGCGCACATGCGCGCACACACGCAGGCACGCTGAGGACACACTGCATCCCAGGCTTTGCTGCAGGGTCCCTAATTTATCTCATCTAGCCTTCATGCTAAGGAGGAACTGTTATCATCTCTCAAACATACGCATTTTACAGACAGGGAAACTGATGCACAGAGCCATCAGGTAAGGTTCTGAAGGTGCAAACTGAGCAAGTCTGAAGGCCACACCACCGACTGCTCACCAGGCCGCTGGAGGAGCTTCTTGCAGCCTAGGGCTCGGTCCTGCCAACCAAGGAACACGAAGGTCCCTGTAAAGAAGGTGACTCAGAGCAAGCAGGGTCTGTGCCTTCAGCTCAAATAAACATCCTGCCTGCATTTCCTCAGATTCAGCAGTCACTGAGAGGGAGCCAGGTGGGGAGCCCATGTGGTTTTGATAGAATGGCCATTCAGGCAAAGCTCAAATGTTACAGCGGCACTGTTTGCACGGTTAAATGTGAGGAACTGTCAGCTTATGATGAATTTTTATTTTTAAGAGTTTCAAGTAAGCTGTAAACATTCACTCCAGACTGAAATTCCCCGCCTATAACACCTGGGAAGGGCAGAGGAGGAGAGTTGGGGAGTGGGCTGGCGGCGGGAAGAGGCCGGGCACCAGCCAGCCAGGGGGAGGGGAGCTCTTCCAACCGCAGCCGGGAAGGGGCGCCCGTAATGAGGGGGCTGGCTGCGTCCCCAAAGGAAGCGGGCCGCTCTCTTTGAAACTCAGTTCAGTTTCTCCTAACCCAGTCCCAGCAAAGTGGGACTGTAATGGGCGTTGAAGAACACAGCCCATTGGGAACTATTTTCCGTCTATTGCTGGAGGAAGGAAGTCAGGGATAGAATGCGTGGTATGGAGGTAATATTTTTATGTATATGTACATGTGGGAAAGGGGCTGATGTTTAATAGGACTTTCTAAAAACATTTTGGGGTATTTTTTAAATTTTTTGAATAACAAACATGCATGCCTTTTGAAATCATAAAAAATGTGTTGCTAAATAAACAAAGCTTACACATAAATGAACAATATACTACCAGTGACTGCTGATCTAGTCCGTATTTTTATCTTGTGTCAGGTCCTGGCTAACCCCACTACCAGTCCCTTCTCATTTTATCTTCTCCCTGTCCTCTGTGGTGGTTTCTATTTTCCAATCTTCATCTTACAAAAGAGAAAGCTGGGGCTGGTGAGATAGCTCAGTGGCATAAGCACCTGCCTGGCAAGCGTGAGGGCCCGAGTTTGACTCCCGGTACCCACATGAAAAAAAAAAAAAAGGAGAAACCTGAGTTTAGGGAAATAAAGTAACTTGTCAGAGAGGAACATGAAGGTAGTCATAGTAGCTTGCTAGTGTTGCCATAACAAAACATTACAGATTGGATACTATGAAAACTATAAAAAATGGGTTGTCCATAGTCTTGGAGGCTGAAACTCCTAGATCAAGGACATTAAGATGGGCGTGGTGGTGCACACCTGTAATCCCAGTATTTGGGAGGCTGAGGCAGTAGGATGGCCAGCCTGAACTACATAGTGAGACCTTGTCTCAAAAAAAAAAAAAAAAGGAGGAAGATATCACCCTAATGCTCTCATTTTAACTTAATGGCCTTTTTTGAGGCTCTCTCTCCAAGCCTAGGCAATTCTGAGGTGCTGGGGGTTAGAGCTTCAACATATAAAGGAGAGGGGTGGGCAATTCCATCCATAACCAAAGTGGAGTTGCTGAATGACAGGGAATATTTGCTGAAGATGTTTTAAAGTAGCAATTCAGCTCAACCGGTAAAGCAGCAGCTCACTTTCTCAGAGGACACTGAGAGGTTCGCTTCCAGGAGAAGGGGAGCTTGGATCCCTTGGTCTCCTCCCCAGTGCCTTGTAGCACATGACACGGACCCTGTATGATGACAGCAGTTGCCACTCACCTCCACCATACCAGGCATGTGGCCAACGTCATTTCTACTCTCCAAAGTGGTCCTGTGAGATAGGTAGTACAGATGCAGCGTTTGGGATTTTCTGGTTAAAAATAACATAAAACCCAGCCAGGACTAGTGCAAGCAAACCAAGGGAATCTATCAGCTATCACTGCATAGACCACTCCAAAATGCGACGCTTAAAGCCACAGGCAGCTGGGTGTTGTTCTGTGGTCAGCTCTGCTGATCTCGGCTGGGCTCCTCCATGCATGCAGCCAGCAGGCTGTAGGCTGTCCAAGCTGGGTTTCTGGTACTCTCGTGAGCTGGCCCCAGCTTGTTCTCTTGTGTACATTTAAGACAGAGAACCTGAGTGTCCCTTGAGGCTCAAGTTCTAAATCAGCCCATCATCACTTCCACCATGTTCTATTGGCCAAAGCAAATCACAAGCTTGAACCCATATTCCAGGAGTGAGGAAATGCATTCCCCTTCACAATGGGAATTGCTACAAAGCTGTATTGTAGGAACATGGATGCAGGGAGGGGTGGAGAAGTGTGGCCACTTTTGTTCCTAATCTTTCACCAGGAATTTATTGGTTTATGCATCTGAAAAGTCCCAGCTTAACACTGGCACTCAAATAATGTTGCTATCTCCTGGCCTCTGCTCCATGGGTTGTTCCATTTTCTGAAATGCTATTCCTTCAGAGCAACAACCAAGGTAACTCCATATTGCACACCCTCATAGCTTCACACCTACTGAAAAAAAACAGTGGCTGTCCTTTCACAGCTGACCTCTCATTGGCTGGAGTTGGGTCACGTGTCCATCCCTGAGCCAATCACTGGTGGTGAAGAGTAGTGTAAGGGATGCGTTGGGCAGTTTAGTCCCTGAATCCAAGGTGAGATTACACCTGAACCATGTAGTGTGAGAGTAGAAGAGGAAACTGGGATACCAGGTAGAACGCGTGTAGTGAAAAGCTTGGATGTCCACAAACATTGTTATTTCTGTTTTCCAGAGGAGAAAACAAGGCTCAGAGAGATTAAACGTCTTGAGGGTGGAACAGGACTATAATCTAGGGCAGCCTGTTCGAGTCTGCACACATTCCAGAGGGAGAAGAATGTTCCCCAACCCAGGCTGTGTGCTGATTCCACTGTGCAAATCTGGTCCTCTCCCTACCTTGCCCTCAGAAGCAGTTGCTGGTATGAGGAAGGGGCTAGAAGCCATGTCATTTGGAGAATGGCTGAACGCTCTGGGGCTTGATGGTTTGGAGAATACTTGGGAGCAGAAGGCCACCCCAGCCATCTGAGTGGCTTCCTAGGAAAAGTCCATCCACCTGCCAAGGGCAGGGCTGGAGCCAAGGAGCCAGACACTGAAAGATGAAGGGACCTGAGGGCTTTGCAGAGTGGAGGGGGAAAGAAGGGGACGGGAGACCCAGAGAAGAAGGGGGTATGGAGAGGAGACACAGGAGCATGGCGTGGGAAGGGTAAGCCAGGCAGGGGCCCATGGGGTATCCCTGAGCTTCTGCAGAGGATCCCCAAGGGACCCGGGCATCAGCTCCATAAGGTCAAATGTGGAGCATGGGATTCTCAGACAGTGACTTAGCCAAGTCAGGGGAAAACCAGACAGGAACTGTCTTCTCTTAATCCTCCCTCCCTACGACAGGAGATGTCTTCTAAATTCCAGCCCAAATGGCTTCCATGGAGCCCCAGTGACTAGAAAGCAGTGGTGAGACTGCCACCTTTGCCTAGATCAGAGCAGAGTTGGGATCCTTCTCGGACACTCCAGAGCCAGCTGCAGAATTGAGAACAACTCATTTCACTTCTCTGAGCCTCTGTTTCTTCATCCAAAAATGGGAACAATTCCAGCCTCCCAGCACCATGGTCGGAACTCAACGAGCTGGTGTGAGCCAAGCGTCCACATGGAGTGAGAGCCCAGGACACCTTGCATAACTGTGCATGTGTACCCCTCTGTCACGCCCTACTGCAGGCCCTGCACAGCCTCCCCACCCCCTCAGCAATAGCTTCCAGGTGCCAGGGACAGGAAACCTGGGGGCCCTGCAGGCCCTTCCCAGGCCTGGGCCGCCTGCCTCTCTGTTCTTCCCTTGCCTCCTGGTGCCCACCGACACACAGATCCCTTTCACTCCAACCGCAAGAACCCAGCAGCTGATTTAGGAGTGTGCTCAGGGCCCAGAATGTAAACCATTTCTCACCAGGAATGTGTAAACAACCCATAAAGCAAAGGATTTGGGGCCCAGTCACGTGTCCCAGCTGCCCATAAAACCAAAGCATTGATCTCGGCTCTCCAGCAAGCCTGTAAGCCATGGAATGATGGAGGGGCTGCTTCTTGGGAACCTGTAATCTCCCACCATACATCTGACGTGGCATGTTTGAAGTCCTGGGATGAGTTATTTATGTTATTTTTGCAATGCGTACTGAAAAGGCATTAGCCCAAACTCCTGGCAATGAGGCCTAGAGGAGCCTGGCCACTTGCACACATGGGCAGAGGGAATACAAGGGGTCCCCTACCAAGTCACTTGCTAGTTAGAGTTTCTCCAGGTAGCCATACAATCAAAGCCAGATCACCCTGCCCAGGCTTTCCCAAACCTGGCCACTCACGGTCTCCTTTCCAACTTTGGCCACATCTGTACCACCTGATCTGTCATTTAATTAATGCTTTTTATTTCAAATCATTGCTTTTTTTCTTAGCTTCATTGCAAACAATATCCATGAAGTCATGTGTGCTCTTAGTTGTATTTTTTCTCTTTACATCAAAGTATACTTGTAATTTAAAGTAACAGATGTGCACTTCCCATCGTGTGAAATCATCTGGTGTGCTACACTTGGAAATGCTGTAGGACATGCTCACTGCACAAAAGGAAACTGGAGCCCACAGAGAAAGGGCCTTGCCAAAGTCTTTCAGCCACTTAGGGACAGATTCCGAGCTGAAGGGATTGATAACAGTGACTACCAATTTGTTGAATATTTACCATACACTCAGCACCGTGCTCGAGTTCCTTGTGTGTATTTCCTGATGCATTTAAACAGCAATGAAATAGTGTCTGTTACTGCAGCGACCCACACAGCTCTCAAAGTTCCCTGGGGGAAGGACAGCGAGAGGATGGAGAAATAAAGAGAAGAGACAAAAAGCTGAGGGCAGGTGGAGCCCTCTCTCCTGATGGGAGGAAAGGAACTGCACAACCAAGGCAGTGTGTTTATTTATACATTTAGCAAGTTGGTGTCAAGTGATGCCCCTTTGCCTAGCAACCCATTGCTTGGATTGCCTTGGGGCTGGGTATTCTCCGGGCTGGAGCAGCTTACGTAGCCACCTCGGATGCTCTTTGTTGCTTCTTTATTGCTCTTTGTTTTCTGGTTGACCCATCTCTTCCTCCGAAGGGGAGCGCACGTGTGATCAGTTTCCAGCTTCAGCCACTCCCCACAGTTACTGTCCCAGTTTTGTAGATGTGAGCACCGAAGCCCAGAGAGGTTAAGTGGCTTACTGAAGGTCAGTAGCTGAACCAGCATTTTAGCTTAGATTTGCTTGGCTTCAAAGTCTGGTTCTTAATCATCAAAGGAAAAGAGAAAGAGAGAGAAAAGTAATGAAACTTTTCTCCAGTACTGAGGACTGAACCCAGGTGTACTCTACCACTGAGTACTTCCCCAGTGTTTTAAGTTTTTTTTTTTTTTCTAATTTTTATTTTCACTAAGTCACCCAGGACTGGAAGTTGCAGTCCTCCTGCCTCAGCCTAAGTGTGATCCCTAAGTGTGATCCTCCCGCCTCAGCCTACCTAAGCACAGGAATTACAGGAATGTGCCACTATGCCCAGCTGGAGTGGAATACTTATTAAATGCTAACAACTTTTATATTTATTGTTTCTCTGGTGACCCATTCAGAGTCCTTGTTCCGTAAGATCCTCACCATAGCCGAGAGTTGCCACAAAGAAAGGATATACAATTCTCACACTCCTGATTACCTAAGATCCATCCTGCGCGTCTATGGCTTTGACTATTTCAAATTCCTCATATAAGGGAGGTGATGCAAACCATTTATCTGAAAAGGGCTTAATATTTAAAATAAATAAGGAACTCGAAGCATAATAGCAAAACCCACAAACTGTTTTTAAAAATAGTCAAAGGAGGCTTGAAAAAAGATGGCGGATCTGTAAGAAGCAGGCAGTGAACCTCTCCAAAAGTCGCCATCCGGACACTGGAATATAGTGACTGGAGGAGGATAAGAAAGAGGGGAGTGGCTCCCATGGACCCAGGAAAGATCTGAAGCGCAGTTTGGGGTCCATGGGGAAAGTGAAGAGAGAAACTCCAACAAAGAAGAAGGAGGTGGCCTCCGGCGCCATTTCCTTGTGTCGGGAATCCCGACGCGACTGAAGCGGTTCAAATCTGCAGACACGCGGTGACTGCCGGCGCCCCTGGGGGCCTCCACAGAGGAACGCGAGAAGCGGGGGTGCAGAGAAGCAGCGGCCGTGAAGGACACACTGACTGGCGGTGAGTGCTGACGCCTGGCCGACCCACGTGAGACAGCGACTAGCCGGGCGCCATTGTGGGGGGGGCAGCAGTTGAACTTAAAACTCAGGGCGGCAGCCACTCCATCCACCGCTCCAGCGGGGACCTCTGCAGAGGAACGCGAGACGCCGCGGTACAGAGAAGCGGGGGCTGTGAAGGACACACTGACTGGTGGTGAGTGCTGACGCCCAGCTGTCAGGCGCGCAAGAGCCACTAGCCAGGCGCCATTGTGGTGGGGCAGCAGCTGAGCTCAGAACTCAGGGCGGCCGCCACTCCATCCACGGCTCCAGCGGGGACCTCCGCAGAGGAACGCGAGACGCCGCGGTACAGAGAAGCACCAGCCGAGAAGGACACACTAACTGGTGCTTTTCTTCCTGGTATTCCAAGAATCTCCTAAGAGTTTGAAATAATAGCAATAAAGCAACCTACCATAGGCAATTTACAAACAGCAACCCAGGAATTAAACTAAAGAAAGAAAAGAAAATGAGATGACACTTAAACAAGATGCAACCCCACACATCCAGTTCACCAAAGGCAAACCCAGGGGGCAGTGAGGTGGGACAAACCGAAAGCCACCCACCTGACATCTGTTACCTGAAGTAGTAACAACAAAGCAGTTGAATGAGGCTCTGGAAAAATTTAAATCAGAAATAATTTCTCAGATAACTGCAGAGATAATGTCCACAATGAAGACCATGCTTAAGGATGCTAGAGCAGACACAGACAAAAAAATAGACGAGCTTAAGAAAATGATGGAAGCCATGAATGCTCAGCACAGGAAAGAAATGGACTCCATAAAGCAGATTCAAGCAGATATCCAGGAGAACAAAAATTCCACTGAAAGTATTTGTAGCAGATTAAGCCAATGTGAGGACAGGATCTCAGATATAGAAGACAGGCTTGCAATTAGTGATCATGAAAAGAAAGAATTCCTAAAAATATCAAGGGACCATGAAAAATCAATCCAGCAGCTGCTAGATGATGCAAAGAGGAATAACTTAAGATTGATTGGAGTCAATGAAAAAGCAGGAGATAGCATAAATGACATCAGAACACTGTTCACAAACATTATCACAGAAAATTACCCTGGTACAGAAAAAGAATTTGACGTTCAGATAAGTGAGGATTATAGAACTCCAATTAGCCACAATCAAAAAAAATCTTCAGCCAGGCATATCACAGTCAAGATTCCAGAAATTCAACATAAGCGTAGAATCTCAAAAGCTGTTAGAGAAAAGAAACAAATCACCTATAAAGGAAAGCCCATCAGAATCACAGCGGACTTTTCAGCACAAACCCTCAAGTCAAGAAGAGCTTGGAATGATGTATTTCAAGTTCTAAAGGAAAATAATCTTCAACCTAGATTGACATACCCCACAAAACTATCTTTCAAAACTGCTGGAGAAGTAAAATACTTCCATGACAAAGAACATCTGAGAAAATTTATAACCACCAAACCAGCACTCCAAAATGTTTTGAAGGACATTCTAGAAAGGGATAACAAGGACTACAACTCCAGAAACCCCAACAGGAGGAATCCACCAGGCAGAGCAAATGATTAAAGAGAGGGAGGGAAAACAAAAATTAAAAGAGGGGGAGCCAACAACAAGAAAATAACATGACGAGGATAAGTCAATACATATCAGTTTTAACCATTAATGTTAATGGTCTCAATTCACCAATCAAAAGGCACAGGCTGGCAAATTGGATCAAGAAGCAAGATCCAACAATATGCTGTATACAAGAAACACATTTAATTCAAAAAGAAATTCATAGACTGAAAGTCAAAGGATGGAAAACAATACTCCATGCAACAGGAACCCAGAAAAAAGCAGGGGTAGCTATTCTTTTCGCAGACAAAGTGAATTTCAAACCAAGAATGATTCAGAGAGATAAAAAAGGTCACTACATCCTTGTAAAGGGAACAATCCAAGAGGAAGAGATAACAATCATAAATATATATGCAACAAATACCAGTGCACCCAACTATATAAAACAAATATTAATGGACATGAAAAATCAAATAACCACTAATACAATTGTATTGGGGGATCTCAATACCCCACCGTCACAAAAAGACAGATCAACTAGACAAAAAATCAACAATGAAATATTAGAACTGAACCAAACTTTGGAACAAATGGACTTAGTAGATGTCTACAGAGTGTTCCACCCCACAATATCAGAATACACATACTTCTCAGCTGCACATGGGACATTCTCCAAAATAGACCACATACTAGCTCATAGAACCTGCTTAAGTAAATGCAAAGGAATTGAAATTACCCCATGTATATTATCAGACCATAGTGCAATGAAATTGGAAATCAATGGCAAAAGAAACCACAAGAATTTGCTAAACACATGGAAATTAAATAGCACCCTACTGAACAACCAATGGGTCACAGATGAAATTAAAGAAGAAATTAGACAGTTTCTGCAACTTGAATGATAATGACAGTACAACATACCGAAACTTATGGGATACAATGAAAGCAGTCCTAAGAGGGAAATTTATAGCATTAAATTCCAATATAAGGAAAACAGAGCAAGCACAAATAAACAACCTAATGGTGAACCTCAAACTTCTAGAAAAAGAAGAGCAGGCTAAGCCAAAAGCTCGTACAAGGGAGGAAATTATAAAGATCAGAGCAGAAATTAACGTGTTGTAGACTAAAAAGAAAATACAAAGAATCAACGAATCAAAGAGTTGGTTCTTTGAAAGATTAAATAAAATTGACAAACCCTTATCCAACCTTATTAAAAAAAGGAAAGAAAGTACTCAAATCCATGCAATTAAGAATGAAAAGGGTGATATCACAACGGACCCTGCAGAAATCCAGAAGATCATCTATACCTACTTTGAAAACTTGTATTCTAATAAGATGGAAAATGCAGAAGAAATGGACAGATTCCTAAATACATATGAATTACCAAAGCTCAACCAAGAAGATATAAAAATCCTAAGTAAACCAATAACAATCAATGAAATCAAAGATGTAATTAAAAACTTCCCAACAAAGAAAAGCCCAGGCCCTGATAGATTCACTGCTGAATTCTATAAGAAATTTAGAGAAGACGTAAAACCAATACTTCTCAAACTTTTTAATGAAATTGAAAGGGAAGCAATACTCCCAAATTTATTCCTGGAAGCAAGCATTACTCTGATACCAAAACCAGAGAAGGACCCAACTAAGAGAGAGAACTATAGGCCAATCTCCCTAATGAACATAGATGCAAAAATCCTCAATAAGATACTGGCAAACAGAATGCAGCAAATCATCAAGAAGATTATACACCATAACCAAGTTGGATTCATCCCAAGGATGCAGGGATAGTTCAACATACATAAATCAATAAATGTAATACACCATATTAACAGAACCAAAGACAAAAATCATATGATCATCTCCATAGATGCAGAAAAAGCTTTTGACAAAGTCCAGCACCCATTCATGATAAAAACCCTACAGAAAATTGGAATAGATGGTCTTTATCTCAATCTGATAAAAGGTATCTATGACAAACCAACAGCCAATATCATACTAAATGGACAAAAACTGAAAGCCTTCTCTCTAAAATCAGGAACAAGACAAGGATGACCACTGTCCCCACTCTTATTCAACATAGTCCTGGAAACTTTAGCCAGAGCAATTAGACAAGAGAAAGAAATAAAAGGAATAATGATTGGAAAGGAAGAAGTTAAATTATCATTATTTGCAGACGACATGATACTCTATGTAGAAGACCCCAAAAACTCCACTAAAAATTTGCTAGATTCAATAAGCAAATTCAGTAGTGTAGCTGGATACAAAGTCAACACTCAAAAATCAATAGTCTTCCTGTACACCAATAACAAACTCACTGAGAGAGAAAATAGGGAAACAACACCTTTCACAATCACATCTAAAAAAATGAAATACCTAGGAATCAATCTCACAAAGGAAGTAAAAGACCTCTACACTGAAAACTACAGTACTCTGAAAAAGGAGATTGAAGAGGATATCAGAAAATGGAAAGATATCCCTTGCTCTTGGGTCGGAAGAACCAATATAGTGAAAATGGCCATACTTCCCAAACTCTTATACAGATTTAATGCAATTCCGATCAAAATTCCAACAACATATCTCACAGAATTACAGAAAACAATCCTAAAATTCATCTGGAACCAGAAGAGACCTAGAATAGCAAAGGCAATTCTGGGCAACAAAAGCAAGGCAGGGGGCATCACAATCCCTGATTTGAAATTATACTATAAAGCTGCTGTGATAAAAACAGCATGGTATTGGCAAAAAAACAGACCTGAAGATCAATGGAATAGAATAGAAGATGCAGAAACAACTCCAGACATACTAAGCCACCTTATCTTTGACAAAGGTGCCAAACACATTCACTGGAAGAAAGATAGCCTCTTTAATAAATGGTGCTGGAAAAATTGGCTCTACACATGCCGAAGATTAAAATTAGATCCATATCTTTCACCGTGCACTAAATTAAATTCAAAATGGATCAAAGAACTAAATATTAAAACAGAAACATTAAATCTCCTGGAAAATAGAATAGGTAAAACTCTTGAAGACATTGGTGTAGGCAAAGACTTTATGAATAGAACCCCCATCGCACAGGAAGTATCACAAAGAATCAACAACTGGGATGTCATCTTATTAAAAAGCTTTTGCACAGCAAGAGAAACCACCAACAGAGTGAAGAGACAACCCACAACGTGGGAAAAAATGTTTGCCAGCTGTTCCTCAGACAAAGGATTACTATCGAGAACATACAAAGAACTCAAAAAAATCAGACCTCCCAAATTTAAAGACCCAATCCAGAAATGGGCATCTGAGATGAATAAACACTTCTCAGATGAAGAAATACAAATGGCAAATAAATATATGAAAAAATGTTCAACATCACTAGTCATTCGAGAGATGCAAATTAAAACAACACTGAGATACCATTTCACCCCAGAAAGAATGGCTATTATCAAGAAGTCAATGGGCCGGTGAGATGGCTCAGCGGCGTAAGCACCTGCCTTGCAAGCGCGAGGGCCCAAGTTCGACTCCCGGAACCCACATACGAAAAAGGGGCCAGTGATATCGCTCAGCGGCACAGGTGCCTGTTGGTGCGTGAGGTCCTGAGGTCGACCCCCCGGTACCCACAAAAAAAAAAAAAAAAAGAAGTCAACTAATAATGAATGCTGGAGGGGCTGTGGGGAAAAAGGAACCCTTCTCCACCGTTGGTGGGAATGTCGACTGGTGCAGCCACTGTGGAAATCCGTGTGGAGACTCCTCAAAAAAGTAGGATTGGAGGTCCCATTTGACCCAGCTATTCCCCTTCTGGGCATCTTTCCAGAAGAATTAAAAACATCGTACCACAGTGATATATGTGCACCCATGTTTATAGCAGCACAGTTTGTAATAGCTAGATAGTGGAAACAACCCAAATGCCCATTAACCGAGGAATGGATAAAAAAGATGTGGTATTTCTACACAATGGAGTACTACTCAACCATAAAGAAAGATAAACTGGAAACTTTTATAGGTAAATGGATGCAACTCGAGGAAATACTCACAAGCGAAATAAACGGGACACACATTTATAAACATCGTATTGTCTCCCTAGTATGAAAATGCAATTTCACTGTGACTATTCCATTCCTTAGTCTTCTATTTTTACCTAGCTTTTACATGGTTTAATCTTATACTGAGTAATATTTTTCTCCAAAAGGTATTTGTACATTCTCTAATGCTTGAGTTTGTTAATACATAAGAATGTTTACTTGTTGTCTTTAAAATAAATAAATAAAAATTAAAAAAAATAAAATAGTCAAAGGACCTGCATAGGCTTTTCTCACAAGACGATAGACAAAAGGCTTACAGATAATATGAAAAAGTGCTCAGTATCTCTAGGCATCAGGGAAATGAAACCAAAGACGCAGTGAGATATCACCTCTTACCTGTTGGAATGGCTACAATCAAAAGGACAAAAGATAGGGCTTGGGGTGTAGCTCAGTGGCAGAGTACTTGCCTAACATGCACAAGGCTCTGGGTTCTATTCCCTGCACTGAAAAAAAAAGACAAATGCTAACAAGTGTTGGCAAGGATATAGACAAAAGGGAACACATTGTACGTTGTTGGTAGGAATGAAAATTAGTATTAACATGTTATGATTTGGATAAAAAATGTCCCCCGACAGGCTCATATATTCAGAAGTGGGGCTTTTGGAAGGTGATTAGATCATGAGGCACTAACCTCACTGATGGGTTAATCTACTGAGGAGTCAATGGCTGAAGGAAGTAGGCACTGGGGGTGGACCTTCAAAGGATATATCTTTTCCTCTGCCCCTTCCTCTTTCTCTGGCTCTTTCCTTTTCTTTCTGGTTCCTGGATGTCATGAGGTGAGCAGCTTTCCTCCCCCAGGCCCTTCTTCCATAATGTTCCTGACTTGGAGCCAGCTGACCATGAACTGACCCCTCTGAAACTGTGAGCCAAAACAAATCTCACCTCTTTAAAGTTGTATATATCAGGTATTTTATCCTCATGATAAAAAGCTGACTAAAATATGCCATTATGGAAAACAATATGAAGGTTCTTCAAAAATTAAAAATAGAACTACCATATGATCTAGCAATCCTATTACTAGGTATATCCAAAGGACCTGAAATCAGTATCGTAAGAGATATTTGCACCCCACCATGTTCACCACAGCATTATTCACAATAGCCAAGAACAGAAGCAACCTGAAAGCTTGTAAGCAGATGAATGGATAAAGATGATGTAATATATATACATGATGAAATATTATTTGGCCCTCAGAAAGGAGATCTTATCATTTGGGCAAAAATTTCAATGAATAATTTATGTTTATGGACCCAAGGCCTTGGCTTGTCAGCTCAAGTGCTCTCCAAGCCCACTAAGACTAACCTCTAACTTTACAAACCTGGGGACTCCATAGGTGTGTGCGTGCACACAGTTTTATATGTACGTGGGGGACAGCACTTATGTTTGGGATTCTAATCTCAACTTTGCTGTTACTACTGAAGTTGCTGGTCTTGCTAAATCTCTGCTCTCCCAGTTGTGAAATAGACATCAAAAGCCTATGTAGATAAAGTCCATAAAGCACTTTGTACAGTGCCTGACACATGGTAAAGGCTTCACACGCAAATTGCTAGCCCTTGTTTCTAAGAAACAAGTTTTCATGACTTGACTCAGGAAATAAAGATACTGGGAAATGCTTGCTGAGTTCTTGAACAGAGAAAAATAAACATGTGGATGTTGCTAAGTCTACTGATAAAAATGCCCTGGATTGTCAAACAAAAATTAATTGCAAGATTGGTTGTACCTCCTCATTCAACACTTTGTGGGGAGGTATTGGGGATCAAACCCAAGCCCAGGGTCACTCTACCAATAAGTGACATCCCCAGGCCTTTTATTTTTCATTTTTTAAAATTTTCAGACAGAGTCCTGCTATGTTGCCCTGGCTAGCCTTGAACTTGCAATCCTCCTCCTGAGCCTTCCTGAGTACTGGGCGTACAAGTGTGCCTGCATGCAGCTCAGCACACATACTTTCTGAGAACCACCTCAGTGGGGGTGATGCTGGCTCCGGGGCGGTAAGGCAAGAGAGGCTGCTCAGACCTCAGAGGCGGGCAAGGCCTGCAGACATGCTGGTGGCGGCCGCAGCACATGGCCTCGCCGCTGGGAAGGGGCTGAGTACTCGGGAAAACAAGACTCATTCCAGCCAGCAGGACCCAGGCGGCAGGAAGGCAGGCTTCAAGTTGATCCTTTAAAAATGGGAAGAATTTCCTTTTAAAAAACAAACTGCCCATATCTGTGTGTCCAAATCTCACCCACCCTTCAAAAGCCCCTTCCTCCCACAAGCCTTTGGGGAGCACTCCAAGCGAAGTGTCCCCTCCTCCTCTGGAAACCCCAAAGCCCCTTCTAGGGCTCTTATCACCCACTGGGGGTGTTTCTGTAGCACTGTACCCCACCTGGGGGTTTTAATTATTTATTTATTTATTTATTTTTCTTCAATCAGAGTTTATTGGTACATTTTAGATATACATAGTGATCACATTCATCATAGAGAATTTGCACCTGTACATGATATAACTTGATTCTCCTCCCCTCCCTTCAACCCCTTCTCCCCTCCCCATTTACAAAACCTTTGTTTCCATTTTTTCCTTTTCTCATTTTTTTTACTTTTCCCTTCTTTCCTTTGCCCCTCCCCCCTTCTTTGTTCCCCTCCCCATCTGAACATTTTCTTCCCATTTCACAATACCTATTGTACATTTTGGTCCTTTTTTATACTTTCAGTTTCTCACACCAGAGAAACAGTGTGGTATTTACACATGTGTGTCTGATTTATTTCACTGAAGAGTGTGGTCTCAAGGTGCATCCTTTTACCTAGAAATGTCTCAAGCTTATCCTTTATAAAAAAATCCACATCTTCTTTACCATTCACCAGTTGATGGGCATTTGGGCTGTTTCCAAGATTTGGCTATTACAAATTGTGCCACTATAGACACAGGTGTGCATGTATCGCTGTGGTATGATGCATATAATTCTTTTGTTAACTTACCAAGGAGGGGAATAGCTGGGTCAAATGGAACCTCTAGTCCTAGTTTACTGAGGAACACCACACTGATTTCCACAGTGGTTGCACCAGTCTATACTCCACCAACAGTGGAGAAGGGTTCCTTTTCCCCCACAGTCCCACCTGGGGGTTATAAAGTGAACACACAGGGGGCTTTTCTTGTGCAGTGAGTGTGCACTAACAGAGTGGATATGAATGCAAAGATGCTAGGTAATGGGCACAAGACAGGCCTTGGGTCCCTGGGACCGAGTGAGTGCCCTGCCTGCACGCTGCAGACACAGAGGAAGAGCAGAGGGAGGAATGAGGAGGAAGCCAGGCTCACCCAATTAGTAGTCTGCGAGTCATCCTTGATGTCTCCCTTCCTCGCCACCCCCTGCACTGAGCCCATCCCTGTCCTGGTCCTTTCATCTCCTAGGATCTCACAGTCACCCTTTTCTCTCTGTCCGTGGCCACCCCATGACCCAAGCCACCATCTCCTCTTGCCTGTGTAGAAACTGTGGCCTCCCACTGGTGTCCCTGCCAGCACTGTGACCCCTCTAGTCTGTCCTCAGCGCGGTAGCCACTAAATTTTTGGTTTAAAATCTTTTAACCTATACCCACCATATATATATATATATACACACACTGTATTTAGCGGTCAGTTTTCTCTCTCCTCCGACTCCTCTTTTTCCATGTCTTGGCTCCCCACAGCACCCCACACTCCAGGCCAACAACCAGTTTGTCCCTCTGGGTGATCTGTTCTCATTCAATCCTATGCGTCCATTTCTGTGTACATTTATGTATAGAGAGCTTGTTACCATTTCTTTTTCTTTTCTTAAAAATGGGACTGTTGGAAAACAAAGTCAGCTTTCTGTTACTGTGAAAAAACACCTGAGATAATAAACTTATAAAGTAGACAAGTTTATCTTGGCTCAGGGTTTCAGAAGTTTCAGTCCCTGGTTGCCTGGCCCTGTTGCCCCAGGCCTGTGGCAGTGGAGCGCATCCTGGTGGTAGAATGTGTTTATTTCCTGGAAGCCAGGAAGCAAACAGAAAGGAGAGGGAGGGGCCGGGGGCCCAGCATCCCCAGAGACCTAACTTCCCCCCAGGCCTGACCTCCTGAAGGTCCCAATACCTGCCCAGAGCATCACAGGCTGGGACTAATCCCCTAACACATGGGCCTTCAAGGGAGACTCATCTAATCCGTAGTAACATATTATAAAAAGCATTTAAAATAATATTATAGTGCCCTGCACCTTGCCTTCTTCACTTCCTGGACATCGTTCCAATTCATATAGCTCTACTGAATATTTTTGAGTGACTGCATAATATTCTACCACATGGACATAACCATTTATGCAGTCATTACCTTGTCTATTTGTTTGTTTTTATTTGTTTTCTGGTACTGTGGATGGAACCCAGGACCCTCACACCGAGCTACAGTCCAATGCTTTTTTATTTTTTATTTCAAGACAGGATCTTGCTAAGTTGGTAATTTGCCCAAGCTGGGTCTAAACTTGCCATACTCCTGCCTCAGCCTCCCAGAGTTCTGGGATTACAGGCATGGGCCACCACACCAGGCTAGTCATTACCTCATCGACTGCTACTTTCTGTGTCCTGTTTCCCATCCCTAGGAACACAGCTGTATTCGGGGTGCTCAGAGGCAAAAGAAGCTGATGCTGTTTGCTTGAGCTGAGGGTCAGTGTCTAGGATCGAAGCCCCACCCCAGCCTGTGGAAGAGCCCGACAGTCACTAGCTTTGGTCCCACCAAGCCCCCTCCCGCTCTGCCCATGCCACTTCTACACCTGGAACTCCACCCTGCAGCCCCCAGACCCTGACCCACGTGTGACAGTCCACAGGACTGGGAACGTCTGCCGGCACCAGGTGGGAGACACATCCCAGGGCGCATCTAGTTCCAGTCCACTGGAATGGCCATGTCCCGGCTGCAGTGGAGGCTGAATGGGGGAAGTGGCTTCTCCAAATCTAGAGAAAAGCACCTCGAAATATGACAGGCAACTAGGAATATGACAGCATCTTTTCTTGCACATACGTCCTTCTTTGTTGGAGTCTTTATTTCTATGGGGTAAATCCCAAGGCCCTGAACTGCTGCTTTCCAAAGGTCTGTAACATTTTGTGTCTCCACCAGCAGTATGCAGGAGCGCTACCTCTCCACCAGCAGTAGATGCTAGACTTTGCCACACTGCAGGACTTATCTGTCTTTTCCCAGCTACTATCGTAAACTTGAGCATATTTTTCATGTGCTTCTGGGCCATTCTGTTTGCTCAGTCAGAGCTGCCTATTCCCAGACTTTGCCCATTTTCCCATAGGATGTCCTCTCCCTTCAGGCTATATGCTGATGTCTTCCCCAGCCCCCATAACCTGCATCTACCTTTTTCGCGTGCTCTGTGCCTCTTACGCTACATGCATGTCCTCAGCTTCCAGCTGGGTCTGGCCAGAGGAGCCCAGCAGGAGAACAAAGGGCAGGAGCACAGAGCTGGGCTATTTATTCCCAAGCACTCTACCCGAGTCACACCCCCAGTGTCAAATGTGCGCTAATAAAAATAGGCAGCAGCAATTCCACTCCTAGGTATCTACCCAAGGAAAGTGAAAACAGAGGTCCACGTGAAAACCTGTACAAACAATACAAACGGTACAACTGGGGCTATGGGACCACTCCCATCCACTCGCCTGAACATGGCCAATGCCCTAGGGCCAACTCCCTGACCTCTGTCCTAAGGCCACTACCCAGAGGCAGAGACAGGAGAAATAAAGACTCCTGGAAAAATCCCATATACCAGGATGCATGTGTGCCCAATTCTCTGCCAAGACCTGCACTAACCTTTCTTCCCCTGGAGCTCATTAAAGGCTCATGCATCTGGACTGCATCTCATACATCCAATGATAACACAGTAAATTATGGGAAAGGACATGCACAGTAGACACCCAACCTGACTCAGCGCCCTGACAATCACGTTGTCAATCACGCCCTGGAAGCCCCAGTAAGGGGCACCCTAGACCCACGTGACACATGCAACACTTTAAATTCTTAAACCCAATGTGTCCAGCACTTGTACTACATTTTTTTTTTTTAAGGTGGATACCGGGAGTCGACCTCAGGACCTTGCGCTTGCCAGCAAGCGCTTATGCCGCTAAGCCATTTCACCAGACTTGTACTACTTTCCTTTCTGCTGGCGTGAACCCACTCACTCTGAGCATACCGTTGCCTAATAAAATTTCATTAAACTTTGGTGCTTTTTCTTTACTGTCACATGCCACGTCCAATTCTTTGTCATGCACAAGAACCTAGAAACCCATCTGGAACCCCACCACCCACATCAACACCTAAACGTTCACAGCAGCACTAATCACGATTGCCAAAATGTCCACAGACCCAAATGTCCATCAAGAGATGAATGGATAAACAGATGCGGTATATGTTACAATGAAATATTATTTAGTTATGTAAAGGACTGAGGTAGGATACACACATGAAGTATGCCAAGTACATGAAGCTATTTATAAAAGATCACATCTTATGTGATTGCATTTGTATGAAATCTCCAGAATAGGCAAATCTACAGAGACAGAGTAGATGAGTCGTTGCCTAGAGGTGGGATGATATGAACTAAGAGGTTGATAGCTAATAGGTAAAGGGTTTCTTTTGGAGATGATAAAAAAGTCCTAGAATTGACTTTGGGGATGATTGCACATATCTATGAATATACCAAAAAGCACCAAACTGTTACTTTAAATGGGTGAATTACATGGCATGCGAATTATATTTCGATACACTGGTAATTAAAAAAAAGTCAGCTGGATTTGGTCCACCGGTCGTGGTGTGCTGGCCCCTGCTCTGTGTTGTAAGTGGTGTCCTAGAATCTCTTACATTCTTCAGTGCATTTTAATTCTTACCCTTAAATTGTGGATCCATCCCAAAGTTAGTATTTCATGTTTAAAATGAAGGTTCACTGCATTTATCCCAGAAGGCTACGTTACTGGGCCAGAAGCAGCTGTGAGTAAGCTCTGCTTTCCCAGCAAGATGAGGTCTCTAATCAAACACGAGCACTGCATCCCGGGCTGTCGTTCTGGGTTATTTACCACGTCCCCTGGGTCTGTGCC
This sequence comes from Erethizon dorsatum, assembly GCA_028451465.1. Lineage (NCBI taxonomy): Eukaryota > Metazoa > Chordata > Mammalia > Rodentia > Erethizontidae > Erethizon > Erethizon dorsatum. Next base: position 9,213,948 of record CM051836.1, on the reverse strand, counting down.
TTTCCGATATCATAGGCATCTGACTCTAGCGGAGTTACTGTGTGTTCTGCTTTCTGTAAAAGGAGGCATGTGCTTTCCTGCACTTCACCTGCAGCTATTGAGCTTATCACAGTGGACATCACCTCCTGCTTAAAAGCCTTAATGCATTTCTTTTTAAAAATTTCTTTTTATTTTTTGAGACAGGGTCTCACTATGTAGTAGGGGCTGGACTTGAACTCACTATGTAGCCCAGGCTGGCCTCGAACTCATAGTGATCCTCCTGCCTCAGCCTCCTGAGTGCTGGGATTACAGGTGTGCGCCACCATGCCCGGCCTTTAATGCATTTCTACTGCTTTTACAGTATGGCCCATATCCACATCCTAACCGGCCCGAGAGTGTGCCTGGCAGTGTCAAAGATGCCTTCTCCGGGACCCTACTTCAGCCACACCCAGGTCATTTGAGTATTGTGCACTGGCTCTTTCCTCCACCTCTTCCTTCCCCTTTCCCAAGTTTGCCCCCTGCCCCGTCTTTCTCCTGCCTCAGTTTGATCATTATTCCCGGGGGAAACAGACTCAGCTCTCTGGCCAGAACCAACCCCCTTCCCACACTGAGAGCCCTTGTGTGTTGCACCTACTGCGTTCGTGACGTTTATCTGTCTAATATGCTGATTGTTGCCTTCGCCCCCACCCCACTGGTTTCCCAGTCCATGCCCGCCCACGGTCAGTACTAAAAGAATAACGAAGGAGGGCTAAGCAGGTAGAGACCTGTTGTAGTCAGGGTTTGCAAGGGAAACAATACAATACAGGACACATAATTTTTAGGATTATTTTGTAATATTCACCCAAAGAGTCATATACAAAAGAGTGCAGGAAATCTGTCCACACACTAAAGACCCAAAGAATCCAGCTGAGGCCCTGGATCCCACGGCAATGTCCTGCCTGAGTCCAGCTGAAGACCTAGAGCCCATGGCCATGCCCTCATGAGTCCAGCTGAAGGCCTAGGGCCCACAGCAATGTCTCATGCAAGTCTATTTCATGGATCTGCACCAGGAAGGCCCAAAGGTCAGTGGTGGAAGCTAGAAAGTCTGTGCCAGCGAGATGAAGAGAGATCAGGCTGAGAGATCTGCCCCGGAGCCAGGAAGCGATCCTCAGAGTAAGGACCAGAGCTCTCCCGAAAGGCACCACAGCCATCCTCAGCGACAATGAGGTCCCGAGCTCCTCCAACGATGAGAACAGCCAAGTTCCTATCGGGAAAGCCAGCGTGACAAGCTCCTCAAGGAGAACCAACAGCACCAACTCTTCCCCTCCAGTTCTCCTTTTTATGCTGTTGGCAACAGTCCTCAGGTGGGCCCTCCACACCCAGCACCACACTGATTCAGTTCAGCTGGGTGTTACAAGTTGACCACCAGTTGTCAATCTGCCACAAGACCAAACTCAGACACCAGGCTGCGTGGCTCCCAAACCCACCGTCCTCTATTCACCATGAGTGTGCAGCACCTGGTGGGATGTGAGAGGACCGGGGTTCTAGCCTCGGCTCTGCCTCCTGCTCCCTGCCACCCTAGGCAGGGCAAGGTTCAACTTCCTGATGAGAAACCTGAGGCTACACGGGGCCGTCAGATGCAGCCAGCTCCACGCTCGCCCCGGGAGACCCTTTTCCTAGCTGGGCCCCTGCTTGCCCATTGACACAAGGGCAGAGCCAGGTTTAGACTGGAGGGTGCCTGCCACATTTTGGGCTTTGCCATATCAGAATCCCACCTGTATTATTTACTTACAATTTTTTTTTTGTGGGTACTGGGGGGGTCGACCTCAGGACCTCGCGTGCCAGCAGGCACCCATGCCGCTGAGCGATATCACCGGCCCCTTTTTCGTATGTGGGATCCGGGAGTCGAACTAGGGCCCTCGCGCTTGCCGGGCAGGCGCTTAAGCCGCTGAGCCATCTCACCGGCCCCTACAATTTTTAAAGGACTTAAAAATTATCTTTATTTTAAATTTTTTTTAAAAACTTCTAAAAATGAGGAAGAACAAAATTTGAAAAAAAAAATAAAAATAAGGAAGATGTTCTGCCCTCTGTCATTGCGCTGTAATGGGTGGTTGCATTTTCTCAAAGCTCTGTGGTGCGATCTCACAGCCTCTCCTCCAGCCAGGGTTCCAAAGTCCTGCCTGGCCCTGGCATCGGGCTTTTAGCTGTTTAATTAGCCAGCCTCTGCCTATGGACACAGGCACAAATGGATTGGGTCCTCAGGGGGCCGGTGGGACGCATGTGCCCTGTCTGGGGTCCTTTCCGGGGGGACTCAGGGGCTACAGCGGGCGATGCCAGGGGGGACTCAGGGGGTGGAGGTCACGGGTGTCTGTGTGTGTCTCTCGGTGTAACAGCGTGTGTGTCTGTCTGTGTGACAGTCTGTGTACACATCCCAGCCACCCTGGCCCCACCCTCTTGTCCCACCCTAAAGAAATGGCCTTGTATGGGAGAGGAATTGCCAGTGACAAGGAGCAAAAGGAAGCCTGGAACTTTCTGGCCCTCTGCAGCTTCTCTGTGTGTCTCCAGGGACCCAGCCAGCCACCATGGCTGAGAAGTCAACTTGAAATAAGGAGAAAACAAAAACTTCAAAATAATAGAAACTAAGAGTACTGTGTGATGAGCAGGGTCAGGCAGCTTTAAGCCCTTCAAAGACATTGACACACTTGGTCCTCACATACCCATGAGGTAGACATGACTGCTACCATCTCATTCTCCAGATGAAGAAAGCAAGGCACAGAGAGGCTGACTAATTTGACCAGAGCCACACAGCTATTACGTGGCTTCGTGGCTCTATACCCCTACATTAAAACAGGTCCGTTGAGAGAAAGTCGCCCTTCTTCGGCTGACTCCATGAGCCAACGATGGCTGGAGCCCTGCTGCGACCCCATGGCTTGTCCGTGGGGTCTCTGGTGCTGCTCACTGCTCTGCCTGAGCTGTCCTGGGTCACTTCACAAATGAAGACACCAAATTCGAGGTGGAATTCCTTGCTCCAAGTCCCGTCATTGTTCCCAGGGCCCCCTCAGCATTTTTGGGTGGGGAAACTGGAGTCTTGGAGGGGGTTAGGCACTCACCCGGGACGTGGCCAGGCAGCACTTGAACGCAGGTGTGTGTGATGCGAAGCCTGTGACCTTAACCCCTCCCTGCCTCCTGCCACCCATGCCTCAGCACCTGAAAGACACAGGGGCAGGGAGGCCAGGACACAGACCTCGTCACACCAAAAGACAGGACTCAAGCAGCTTGCTGGAAAGCACATAGCTCGGGAATGTGAGAGCTGGGACCCACGTCCACCCACGTCCCCAGCAGGACCATCCTGCCTCTGTTTCTTCAGGAATAGTCCAGAAAGGCTCCAGTCTACGAGTGTCTGCAGTCAGCAGTGCACTGCCCCAGGATTCTTTCCAACGCAGGTTCTTTCTTTGTCTTTTCACAGAACTGGGGCTTGAGCCCAGGGCCTTCCTACTGAGCTACATCCCAGTCCTTTTTTCCGTTTTGCATTTTCTTTTTTTTTTTTTTTTTTTTATTTTTTGGTGGGTACCGGGGGTCGACCTCAGGACCTCGCGCGCCAACAGGCACCCGTGCCACTGAGCGATATCACCGGCCCCTTTTTCGTATGTGGGTTCCGGGAGTCGAACTCAGGCCCTCGCGCTTGCAAGGCAGGCGCTTACGCCGCTGAGCCATCTCACCGGCCCCCGTTTTGCATTTTCAGACAGGGTCTCACTAACTTGCCCAGGCTGGGCTCAAACTGGAGATCCTCTGGCCTCGGCCTGCTAGAGTGCCAGGATGACAGGTGTGCAGCCCTTGCTAAGCTTTTGACCCGCTATCTTCCCGGCTTTCCCCACAAGCCCGCAGAGGTCAGCACGTGCTCCATTTCACAGACGCGCAGTCAGAGGCTCAGGGAAGGGAAGGGACTTGCCCAGGGTCCCTGGCTCTACACCCCCCCGGGAGGCCCAGAGGAGGGGGCTGAGGGGCAGACTCCAGCCAGCCGCCCTCGCTGAGGTCATCGCCTTATCAGCTAACTGCCACCCCAGCTCTAATCCTGTGCTCAACTGGAACCTGCCCGGAGCGGCTTCTGCACACAGGAGCTGTTATCGTCCAGATGAAAGTTCTGGAGGCGAGGCCAGGGACAGAGGAGTTTGTACTCAGAAGCCCCCTCTGCACAGACTGCTTTCTCAGAACCTCAGAGGCAGGGGCACCGCGCTGTCCTCCCGGGCGGCATGGAGGATTTCTGCTGCTTCCGTGTGGAGGCGGCCCCCGTGCCACGTTAACTGTGACAGCATCAGGGTGCCTATGAGTAGGCGGCATGTGCAGGGGGGAGCCGCTCCCTCCACCCGCAGGAGCAGAGTTGAGCAGCAGAGCACGGGGTCTCCTCAGCCACCTGGGTAAAGCCTTGCAGGGTGGCGGGATGTGAGCAAGGACGGCATAAGTTGAAAGCAGGGGCTGAGAATCAGAAAGGGATAGTGGCCATCACATGTTAGCCCCCCTGGACTTAGTGGGAGCAGTGTTCCAGGCACTGTGTACTTTATAAACAGCAGAAGTCTGCCGATCCCCCTGTGAGTGAAGAAGGCTGAGTCCCAGTGCCACGCCCCCAAGACTGGATGCCTCTTCAGCTTTCGCACTGGTTGGGCTCCTGGCCAGCTGGGCAGGTTCCTTTCCCTTTCTGAACCCCAGCTGCAGCACGAATGTGATGGGGAGAAGAATACCAGCCCTACCTGGAGGCTGTCAGCCTCCAGTGAAGAGGCAGAGAACACTAGGCTCGGGTACACCAAGCACCCCGTGGCAGCCATGGTCCTTAGGCAGGGAACACATCTGCTACCGGCTGGGCAGAAGATGAGCCAGCCACGCCCAGCCCAAAGAGAGATCACACCAGGGAGACACAAGATGTAGGATGAGACCAGACAAATCCTCACACCCCAAAGGCGGTCACTTAGCCAAGAAAGGTGTGCCCTTGCTCTGAACATTGCCGAAACCAGGCGGCACCCTGCATCACTGAACCCTCAAAACACTCTTGTCATAGCCTCACTGGATGAATGAAAAACAAGCTTGAAGAGCGGAAGTGACTTGCTTGATGTCACGAAGCTTGGGGATGGCAAAGCCGGGATGCGAATCTAGAGCTGCCTGATTTCTTTCTCACACCCACAGAGCACTCTACAGCTTGACTCTGATGCTAGCTGGTTGTGAGACCGTGGAAAGTCACATCTGCTTTCCCAAGCCTCAGTTTCCCCACTGACCGACGCAGAAAGTGAGGATCACATTGTCATGGATGTAGGAGTGCATTGAGAAAGGCAAGATGCTATCTATAGTTGAAGAATTATTCGTGGGTGGTGCAGAGAGCCCTAGATTTGCAACCTCTGGGCCAGGGTGCCGATTCTCCACAGAGCCCCCTTACATCTGTCCTGCCCTTAGGAGAAGCCTAAGGAAGCACTTAGCCAACAGTGTGGCTACCACCTCCCTGGGAGAAGAGTGTGACCGGCTCCCATTTTACAGATGGAGAAGCTGAGGCACAGAGCTGGAAGTCTTTTCCCCCCGCAGAACACAGTGTGTAGCCCAGGAGACGCCCTGTGCCGTAGACCCAAGCCACCCCCAGGTGATGAGCCCCAAGTCATAGACCAGCACTCAGAGTGACCCTGATGTCCTGTTTGGATCCAAGGGTGTGTGTGTGGGGAGAGGGGTCTGGCAGCCCCCCAGTTTCCTCCCCAGCCTCCTTCTTGGGCTAGAGACACATCTGCTGTGGCAGCCCTTCCTCGTCTGCCCGTGAGCTCCACCCTTGCTTCTGGAGAGGAGGCCTGTGCAGGGCTGGGCAGGGGATTCGGGGAGGGCTCCAAGGGAGCGCAGGGCGTGGGGGCTGGGCACTAAGCAGGACCCCCATCTATCCTACCATTTATTCACTTTTATCAGGGTGCGTTTGTGATGCATAACGACAACTTTCATTGTGGGGATTTGGTATGTGTGCACGACACCCCTTAATTCTTTTTACGTCCCTGCACCCTCCCGCATGTCTTGGTCTCTCTCTCTTTAAACCATGGAAAAAACTGAGACCCAGGAAGGTGCTCAGAGTCTTACAGCAAGAGACGAGCAGAAGCAGGACCTCAACCAAGGCCTCCAGAGTGCTAAGGCCAACGACCTGGCCCTGCCTACTGCTCTGTGCTGTGGCCCAAGAGAGGCAAGAGCAGGCAAGAGTACTGGAAAATGTGTCGAATGAATGAATGAATGAATGAATGAATGAATGAATGAATGCTGAGTCCTCTTCCAGAGAAGCTGCTTCCTACAGGACCGTCTCTCCTTTCTGAATTAATCACCAGGTGCTCCCTTTTCCCCAGAGAATTGGGCGCCACCTAAAGGACACTGGGAGCACTGCACCCTCATCCAATCCCAGGGCTTCCAAATGACCCCTACCTGGTCTAGCCTCTCAGTTAAGGTCAGGAAGGTTGCGGCCAGGATCGGCTTTAAATAATACCTAGGAAGTAAGGACATTCTTGCAGCAGAAAAAGAATTAAAGTGGAATGTAACACATACTTTCCCGTGTCTGTGTTTTTACCTCATTTTTGCATTTCCTTTGCTCCTTTCCTATATCCTTGGTGTCCCACCTTTAAGCAATGCAGGTAGAAGAAACAGTGCCACTTCTACAGTGTTCTTGCCGAACATGCAAATCCTGAGCTAATCATCAGACAAAACGCAATGAGGGAACATTCTACAAAATAGTTAGCCAGTCATCTTAAAAATGTCCAGGTTGCCTGGGGAGTAGCGCATGCCTGTAATCTAAGCTACTTGGGAGGCTGAAGCGGGAGGATTGCAAGTGTGAGACCAGCCTGGGCAAATCAGTGAAATAAAATATAATAAAAAGTACTGGAGGTGTAGTTCAGGAAGAAGGAAGGAAGGAAAAGAGGGAGAGAGGGAGGGAAGGAAAAAGTCACGGTCACAAAAATCATAGAAAGTCTGAGGCATTGTTCAGAGTGAAGGAAAACAAAGAGATGCACATGATTCTAACACGTGTGGAATCTTGTTAAGGTTTTTATTTGGGGTGGGGGGGTGCAGGTACCGGGAATCTAACTCAGGACCTTGCTGTTATCAGGTAGGCACTGTGCCACTGAGCTATATCCCCAGATCCACGTATGAAATCGCAGATGGGCTCTGCGGATTCAATAGCAATACATCAATGTTTATTTCTCCATGGTGGTGGCCGCAGTAGGGTTTGCAGGAGATTCTCCTTGTTTGTTGGGAATGAGCTTGAAGCTGTTCAGGTGAGACAGGTCATCCTATCAGCAACTCCCTCTCAAATGGTTCTGGAAAAAACACTTACATGCACCATATTTGCAACTTGCCTATATTTAAGGAATCAAACAATAACAGAGGCTGCAGGGGGAAAAGAAGCCCTTCTACACTGCTGGTGGGAATGTAAACTAGTATGACCACGTTGGAAATGAGTGTGGAGATCCCTCAAAAAACTAAAAGTAGAAATCCCATTCCACCCAGCTATTCCCCTTCTAGGTAACTTCCCCAAAGAGTTAAAGACATTTTACGTTCATACCCATGTTTATAGCAGCACAACTCGTAATAGTTAAACCTTGGAAGCAGCCTATATGTCCACCAACAGATGAATGAATAAAGAAAATTTGGTATTTACACACAAAGGAGTACTACTGTGCCATAAAGAAAGATAAACCTTAGTCATTTGCAGGAACATGGATGCACCTTGAGACCATAATGTTAAGTGAAATAAATCACTTAAATATCATAAGCTTAAATAGCACATGGTTTCTCTTATATGAGAAACAGAGTAAAAATAAAGAGCAAAATAAAAGATAGTAGGAAGTGGGGAGATAGATCATTCTCAGAGGGGAAGGGATCAAGAGATAGAGAGAGGCGAGGGAAGGGATGGATAAGGGATAGAAAAAGGAATTAAGATGTGTTCTATCCATGTAACCACTCCCCACAAGGAATGCAAACATTATGTACTACACACATGTAGTGATAAACTAAAATAATTTTAAAAGTAGCACTTTTAAAAACATGTAAAGCGCTTGTTTTGCATGTGGGAAGTACAGTGTTTGCTCCCCAGTACTGCAAAAATAATCAAATAAATAGTTGAGTGACTGTTTGGTAGGCGAGAATGCAGAGCCTGCTGCCTCCTTCCTCAGACTGGAAGCTCGTGAAACAGAGGCCGTGATCATGGTAGCATTTTTTGGAGCCTGACAAAATCTCTTCCTCACGTGCTGCGTCTGCGGCGTGAGTATCCTCATCCCCACACCCCAGAAAGGGAAACCGAGGCTCCGGGCACTGAGGAGCCTGGGCCATGGTGGCTGAGTTTGCAGCCTGTGGTCTCAGCACCTCACAGCGCTGCCCTCAGCCCAGGGCCCCTCCGTGCCTCCTGCCGCACTCTCCCTCTCGCTCTCCGCCAGTTATCAAGACCTAGCTTCATTTTTAAATTTATTTTTATTTGCAGCACTGGGGATTGAATCCAGGGCTCATGCGTGCCAGGCAACTGCCCCACTGTTGTGCCACACCCTGCTCCCTAGACCCAGCTTTAATGCCATTTCCCTGAAGAGATCTTCTCCGATGTCCTCCTTACTGAACACACTGCCTGCCTTCTGACCTCCCAAAGCGTGGGACGCAGCCTCCTCACGGTCCACCGTGCACTCACAAAAGAAACCTTTGCCGGGAGCCTTCCGTGGGGCTGGCGTCAGGCCCGGATCTGGGCACACACTGATGGAAAAAGCAGACGTGGCCTCAATCCTTGGAGCCACAGTTAGGGGGTGGAAGCGGACCGAGTGTTAAACACACACACACGGGACCACAGATGCCGGGGCCTTGGAGGCAGGGGAAGGTGCGTGACGGGAGGGTACTGGAGTCCCCTGAGGAGGAGAGCACTAGGCGCAGCCCAAGTGTGGGGGACCAGCCAGCTGGCAGGGCAGGGACTGGCCACCACCAGCCACCAGGCCAGGCGCTGGGTGAGGTATGCAACTGGTCCCGTCCCAGCAGCAGCAGGACAATCCTGCACAACCACCGAGGCCGTTTTAAAGAAGCTGATCTTGATCCCACTGCAAGGAAACCTCTAGAGTTGTGAGCTGCAGAGAGGAGTCCCGAGATTTACATCTTTGAAAGCTCACGCCAGCGTGGCTGTGGAGGATCAGAGGGCCAAGAGTGGAAGCAGATGGGTCCTTATCGATAGCTCCTGGCTTTCTACTCGAGCCCAGGTTTTATCTTGCTTTCTAGAGAGCTCCTTGAGGCCAGGGAGGGGTCGCTGTCTCCAAGGAGCCCCGCCCTGGAGCCCAGGCAGTCTGTGCCTGGCCTTACCTCGCCGGCCGAGTCTCCCACCCTGGCCTCTGTCCCCGAGGACAATCTGGGACAACATTCTGCTCTGCCTCCCGGGGCTCTGTGGCCCCATCGCGGGGGAAATGTTTGACAGAGACGCGCACGTGTTCTCCAAACAGACCTTGATTCATGTTTCCAGGAGAAACTTGCAAACAGACTTCTCCTGGCCGCATCCATCAGAGGAGAGATGGGCTCTGTAAACAAAGGCCCATGGGCTGACTCGTCTTCTACACAGACGTCTTCCTGAGGGTCACTGGCAGCCCCCAGCCCCACCCTGGCTACTTGGGGCCACACTGCACCAGGCCTCTCACTCAAGTCTCAAAGATGCACTGTCCCTTTTCATAGACTGGAAAACAGAGGCTCAGAGATGTTGACTCAGCTGCCCAAGGTCACACAGTACAGCCAGGTTATCCACCCAGAGGCTGCAACTGCTAGACGATGTTCTACCACTATATGGTGCCAATAAAATCACAGCAACTCATCCTGGTGGTCACTTCTGTGTCCTAAATGTTCTACGCAGAGTGACGCATTCAATCCTCATAAGTACTCCGTGAGGTAAGGACGCTTATTCTCCAATTTTTCATATGGGGAAAGTGAGGGACAGAGAAGGAGGCAGAGTGATCACCCAAAAGCACGCGGGGTAAGTGGGAAAGGTGGGACTTGAACCAGGGAGGGCAAGTGCGGCCCGTGCACCTGGGCAATGCTGCCGGCCTCTACCTGCGCATCCTGGCCTCCAGGAGCCAAAGCAGGCCCGGCTCTCGGGTTCACCTTATCTCTGAGAGGTGAAGAAACCAAGGACTAAAGAGGTCTGGGCTCTTTCCCCACTGCGGCTTCTGGGCAGGATGGGCCAGAGCATGGGGTCTGCGGGCTCTCTCTCCTTTTCAGAACCCAGGACAGGAGCTCAGAGGCCTGGATTCCAATCCCAGCAATGCCACTGCTTTGCTGTGTGACGTGTGACAGACCACAGCCCCCTCTGAGCCTCAGTTTCTCCATCTGCTTGGTGGAATGACGATTGCGAGCCTCTCCCACCCCACAGGACCTGCCATGAAGATCAGCAATGGGGGTAGGGTCAGATGAGATTCCTGTTCCCGGGAATTGAAGGTCCAGGCAGCTCTGCTCTGGGGCTGAGGGCCCCTGGGGTGGGCCCTCTCCATCGGGAGACCCCCCACCTTGGGCTCCAGCCCAAATTGCCAGACACAGGCCTGAGAGGAGGCCGCCCCCCAGGCGGGGGTGACCAGGAGCCAGCCGGCTGGCCATTTGTCCACAGATGGGCGGGCAGATAACAGGCGTCTGGAGATAAGGCAGGGCCTGCTCTCAGCCTGGTGGAGAGCCAGGCCCAGCCAGGGTGGGGAGGTGGGGTCCCGTGGTCGGGTGTGCAGGGTGTCAGGACAGAAACAGCGGGATCCCGGACCCCGCAGCCTGGCCAGGAAATCTTCCTGTCGCCTCTCACACAGGGCTGGTGGCTGTCTCTTTTCTAGGCCTGCTCCTGCCTCCACCAGGACCAAACGGAATAAAGCAAATGAATAGGCAAATCCAAACCATGTACTTTTATCAGAAGGGCTTTCACCTGGAGAGAGCCCTGGGCCAGCACCTGGTGCCACCGACTTAGTAAGCAGCCTACATGGGGTCACCGCCCAGCTCTGAAATCGGGGTGTTCCCCTGTGCAGGAAGCGGCCAAGTCCTCCTCCCCGGCCTTCCCCACAAACACGAGGAAGGCGAATAATAGTAGACCGCTCCGCTGTGAAGTGGCTGTGTTATTCCACTTTGCAGAGGCAGAAAGTGAGCGGCGCAGGGGTTAGATCATACGGCCTTCGGGCAGCGAGACCAGGATTCAAAGTCAGGCGACCCAGCTCTCGTGGGGGGCTCGCCCCTGCTTGAAATGTCACTGCCAATATTAGTAAAGGAAGGAAGAAAACCCCAGCTGGAGCCCGTTTCCATTTTTTAAATATGCACACTTAGGTTTGTACTTTTACAGATATGATTGGAAATGTATAAAATCACGTAATGACGTTTCGGCCAGGGTTGGACTACAGATGTGACAATGCTCCCGGAAGATTATATAACCTCGTAACAATGAGGCCGTTTTCATTTGCGTTGTTCTCCTTTATGTGTCTGAGTACAGACGGAATCATGGATGACACCCTTCTCAGAACACATCCCTGCCACTGACAGACACATGACCACATCCCCAAATAGTCACAGCACTAATCCCAGAGCCAAACTGGCCCCTGCATCCCCAAGCTGTGACAATCAAAAATGTTTCCAGAAGTTTCCAGATGTGCCCCGGGTGCAGCCCCCACCTTCCCCAGCCCCCTGAAAACCACCGATCTGGAGGATGTGACGAGGAGGGACGCTCATATTCGAAGTCCTACTCTACAGATTTTCCCCAGTGCAAGCATGACTCACTGACCTCAGAAAAAGCACCCCTAAAGATGAAAAATACAAGTCATCGAATGGATGGAAGATGAGTGGAAGAATGAACGAGCGGTTAGGGACTGCAGGAGCCAGAGCACGTCCAGGGCTTGGCTCACTGGGGAGCATTTGGAGAACATCAGTCGACCCCGGCATCTTCCAGGAGAGGACAGGGAGGGTCTCCGAGGGCCGTGCTCGCCCAAACTCCAAAACCCTGCAGTCGCAGGGAGCCGTGAAAGGCTGGGTTCAGTACGTTGAACCTAGCTGAGCAGAAAAGGAAGTGTGAACAGCCACCCCAGGAAACTTGCTTGCTTTTGCAGCTGGAGCCTCCTGAGGTAGAGAGCAGAACTGACACTGAGCCTAAAGCCTCCAGATGACAGAGGCCCAGGCTGAAAAGACTCAGGGAGACTTGGGCTGCAGGGCGGGACAGTCCGAAGGAACAGCGGAGACCATGCTTTTAAGAGGACAACCTCTTCCAGTGATGACCAGAGCAAGGGTGACAGTCCTCCTTCCCAGAACGCGTGCCGTGTGCCCAAGATTCCAAGGGGTGTGTGTGCAGGGTGGAGGCAGGATTCAAACCTACATCCGTTCAGCTCCAAAGCCTGTGCTCCCAGCCTTGATATTCTACACTAGCCACTAAAAACTAATGAGACTGTAGCACCATTCCCAATAGCCAATAGGTAGAAGCAATCAAGGTGGCTGCTGACAGATGGGTAAACAAACAAAACCTAGTATATACATGCAATGGCATAGCATTCACCCCTGAAAAGGAAGGGAATTCTGACACAGGTTTCTACGTGGACGAGCCTTCAGGACATTACGCGAGCCAGAACAACTCCGTCACAAAAGGGCAACTACTATAGGATTCCACTTCTATGAGGTGCCTGGAAGAGTCAAAACTCATAGAGAGTAGTGAGGTCAGAGCCGGGGGAAGTGGGAAATTTTTATTTAATGGGTACTGAGTTTCAGTTTTCCAAGACGAAAAGAGTTCTAGAGCCTGGTTATACCATGTGAATGTACTTAATGCCACTAGGTTTACATTTCAAAATGATCGGCAGCGGCCATGGGGGCACGTGTCTGTAAGGAGGCTGAGGCAGGAGGATTGCGAGTTTGAGGCTATCCTGGGCTGCACAATGAGTTCAAGGCCAGCCTGAACTATAGAGGGAGACCCTGTCTCAAGAAAACAGAAACAAAAACAGGATGAGGCAGAGGAAGGATGGGGTGACGTGGTCAGCTTCCCCCAGGAAAACAAACCCACCGTGGCTCTGGAATCAGGGTGTGCCGTGGGGGTCGCACTCCGGCACGCCTGGGGAAGCGGAGGGTCAGAGGGAACTGGAGGACAAGCGGAGCTCGGAGGTTCAGCTGTCCAGTGGGGCTGGACGGGCCCTGGGAGGTCCAGGGAAGCCACGCCTTGTTGTGGCAATGCCTCTGCAGCCTGCGTTCCAGGTCCGGTGACCACAGAGGCCGTAGGCTGGGAAGAGAAGTGGGATGGGAAGGAGGAGGAGCGGGAACCTGCCAGCACCTTGCATCTGCACATCATGCGTGGACGTTGTGAAGGCTTCAACCCCGAGAGAGGAGTGGCCTCTGTCTCACTTTCATCCAGATCTCTACAAACGCCCCTTCTGGCAATGCTAACCATGAAGGGCACTGTGAAGGGTGCTCTGGGAAGCAGAGGTGCCAGCTTAGCCAAGATGAGCAAGAACAAATCACCCTGGGGTGTTGGGATGATCTAAATGTGGTTAGTCAAAAATAGAGAGGAAACTGTGGATGAGACACGTTATTTTTTACTGTCATAAAATACACAAAACATGACATTTACCATTTTAACCACTTTAAAGTTAAACAGCTCAGTGGCATTGAGTCCATTCACAGCCATTCCTCCCCAGAACTATTTCATCATCCCAAACTGAAACTCTAGGCACGTTATTTTAGGTGTATACACACACACACACACACACACACACACACACACACACACACCTATACTTCTATATGCAGAGAATATCTCTGGAAAGATATTTGTGTTAGCTTTCTATTGCTATGACAAGATACCTGAGAATAACAATTTAAAAGAGGAAAGGTTTATTTTGGCTCATGGTTACAGAGGTTTCAGTCTATGGTCAGTTGGCTCTATTGCTTTAGGTCTGTGGTGAGCTAGAAGCATTATGGTAGAAGGGTGTGACAGAGAAAACTGCTCAGCTCATGGCAGCCAGGAAATAGAGTGAGATCGGAAGGAGCCTGGGATAAATAAAGTTCTCAAACACGGGCCCCCATGACTCACTCCCTTCAAGTAAGCCCACTGCCTAAGTTTCCATCACTTCCCAATAATGCCATCAAATTATGAATCCATTGATAGATTAATTCACTGGTGAAGGTAGAGTCCTTGTGATCCAGTCACCTTCTAAAAGCACTGTACCTGAACCCCTAAGCATTATGAGGGAACTGTTAGACCCAAACCACGGTAATATTCAAGAAATTCATAGTAGTTGTCTCTGGGGAGGAACACTGGTTGGCAGAGATGGGGCAGAGATTTTCTGTTGGAGACTTACTTGCCATTTTTTATTCTTTTGCAAAGCTTCAACGTGAATTTTTGCTTAGTTTTCCCCTTGATGCAGCTCTCAACCTTGAATTCTGATTGCTTATAAGGTATCCTCCCCTTTGCCCAATAGATTAGGACCCTGTGGTTGCCTTTTCTTTTTTTTTTTTTTTTTTTGTGGGTACCGGGGGGACGACCTCAGGACCTCACGCGCCAGCAGGCGCCCGTGCCGCTGAGCGATATCACCGGCCCCTTTTTCGTATGTGGGTTCCGGGAGTCGAACTCGGGCCCTCGCGCTTGCCGGGCAGGCGCTTAAGCCGCTGAGCCATCTCACCGGCCCATGTGGTTGCCTTTTCTCACCTCCGCAGGAACGCACACCACACCTCGCTCCCCAGGAACAGGAACACGCAGTTTGGCCTGGTGTGAAGATGGCTGGGCTGTGTAACTCGTGGTGCGGCCCCAGGCAAGCGCCTTCTCCTCTCAGCCCCCCTGTTCCTTCTCTACAAGGAAAGTCCTGGCATCGATGGCGCCTGAAAGCCTGCCATGCTCAGATCCTCTGCGATGTCTTGATTCTAATCAAAGTTTCAGAATTGCCCCCTGGAGGCTGGGTCTTCCAGGTAGAAGAGGAAGCAGAGAAACAGAGAGATAGAGGGAATTTCCCAGAACTACCTGGAATGACAGCAATGGAGATGGGATAAGACTGAGAGTTCCTAGTTACCTTCTGCTCTGGGCAGCTGCGAGCCAGCCTCAGAAAAAGTCAGCTTCAGAAACGGAAGCAGCTTGGAAATCGTGGGACACCTCTGGCTTTCTCGTGATCCCCATTTTGTTTTTCCCATATACATTAAAATACATTCCTGTTAAAATAACAAATGCCCACTTTGTGCTATGTAAAATCACTGAGCTCACGGTGCCCCGTGCTGACCTAGTCAAACACGACACAGTGAGTCTGGGGGGAGGCAGTGAGGACAGCCTGGATTTTGCGTGTAGCCGGATCTCCACTCGGACTTCAGTTCTTTTGGTACATGGCAAATGCTACAGGCATGTTAGCTATAATTACAACTATTAGTGTATATTTTAAATAAAATTATTACATGCTATACAATGTAAGATAACAAAGAGCTCATTTCTTGAGTTTAAAAAAAGGCCTATGATATAATGCATGAGACAAAGTATCTGAAAGCCCACGAGGCAGTGTAACAGGAGCCGCTCTAGGGAAAGAAGGGATGAAGAGCCCAGGGGCTGGAGTAAGGGGATCTGCATGACATTCTCTGCTCTACAGATGGTTGACTGTTAGACCTTACAAATGTATAGCTTTTAGAAAAAATAGACTTCTGGGCACAGAAACACCAATTCCGCATGATCTTAGCCTCGTGTGCAATCTGAAGAGGCTGAGCTCATGAAAGTTGGGAGTAGGCGAATGGTTAGTTACCAGTGGTTACCAGAGGCTGGGGAGGGGCGGGGAGGAATGCAGAGAGGTTCGTCAATGGACACGAAGTCACAGCTCGGTGGGAGGAATATGTTCCGGTGTGCTCTTGCATGGAAAGGTGACTGTGGATAATCATGTACTGTAGATTTCAAAAAACTAGAAGGGGTGTTCAGTGTTTTCACCAAAAAGATGATAGGTATTTGAGGAGATAGATGTTTACTCTGATTTGTTTTTTGTTTTTTTTTTTTTGTGGGTTTCTTTGTTTCTTTGTTTTTTTTCCTTTTTTGAGGAAAAAAGGAAATGTAGTTCAGGCTGGCCCTGAACTCATTACATAGCCCAGGCTGGCCTTGAACTTGCAGCAATCCTCCTGCCTCAGCCTCCTGAGTGCTGGGATTACACTCTCATTTACTCTGATTTGAACATTACACAATGTATAATGCACGGAAGCATCACACAGTACCCATAAATATGTACAATTTTTAGGTGTCAGCTTAAATTTTTAAAATTTATATATAAATGTTAATTAATTCAATTAAAATAGTTAACATGGTAAAAAAAAAATAGGCTGATTTCAGTTCTGAGGCAGGAAATGTGCAGATGAGCCTGGAACACCTTACAATTAAGATTAAAGAAGATTTCCGACTCCTGACACTCACTAAAGACGAGAGGGACTAAAAACAGTAAAAGGACAAATAATTGCAATAAGTTTATAGTTCATAAGGAAACAAAAACAAATGCGCACATCACTGGGCACCTGTGGAGGGTGCTGGTTTGGGCTGAATGCACACATGGACCCACTTCTTCATCCTTTCTGCTCTACCTTGAAGCTTCAGGACATGTTGCAGCTCTTCCTACCAGGGAATGGGGTCTACTTCCCTCCCTTGAGAGAACCAAATGCTTATTGCTGGATGCCACTGAGCTTTGGAGAGCTTTGTTACTCGGCAGCAGTTGACTGATGTAGTTGTGGTCATGGTATTATAATTCACTTGAAGAAAAAAAGCTCCTATAGAGGCCTGACACCCTCACGCTTAGACATGTAATACATGCTCTCTTTTTCCTGTTTAGAAAAAGAGGCAAGCCTCTACATTTTAGAACTATATGCAAAAATGTTTGCAAAATGTAAAAATTAATATAGTGTAAAAGAAAAAGTGGTCATGTGTCAATCCATGCAGCCTGTTTCGAGTTTACTAAAGTCCCAGTGTCCCTGAGACACCTGTCTTCTCTCTGGGAGTGATTCTGACTCTAGGGGTCTGGAGTTCTGGGGTGTCACTGTTGGAGACACTGAATGACAACAGCCGGGGGTCCTCATGGGGGAGTCTGTGGTCCACAGAGGAAAAAGGCATCACTAAAGCTCACCCAGGGCTGTCTCTTCTGGGATCCTAAGACTCCTGCCATTTCCCCATCCATCCCGCTAAGCCCTGGTCATCTCCTCCGCTTCCCATGCTGCATCCCTGCCCCCGCCTAGAAAAAGCCAGAGTTACCCAGGGGACTCAAGGAAATGTCTTTCAGTCTTCATCCTCTGGCTGTGCAAACCCCAGGGGGCCCATCGGGTTCCTGAGGGCCTGGTGGAGACACAAGACTCGCGTCCAAGATGAAGAGATGCGGAGGAAGAACCGTCCTTCATCACAGGCCCCACTGCAGCCTCTCACCACCCTCTGCTCCCCACAGACCTCAACACAGCGACCCATCTCCCCCGCCTTCCTGGGCTCTCACCACCGCTCACACCTGCTGGAATGCCATGCCAACCCCATGCGGCTGCAGGAGCCAAAAGCCTCCCAGCTCGGGGGCCCAAGGAGCCTTTCAAAGCCTCTGGGGTTGTCAGGGGCCACCTCGGCAGTCCACCTCCCCAAGCTTAAAAATGGGCTTCGGGGGTTCCCCCATCCTAGCCACCCTGCCCTGCCCTTCCTCTCTGCCTGCTGGGCAAGCCGCCTCCCCCACAGGCTGGAGCAGGGGCCTCATTTTCTGTGGTCATGCAGTTTGGGATTTACCGACCATGGCCTCTACTCCGCGCGCTATTCCCTCACAGCTGCGCACACAATTTGCTCACTTGTGGGTGTCTGCTCGAAAGTTGCCTCATTACGAACCTTGAAAACATGATGCTAAAATGAAAGCAGCCAGTCACCAAAGACCACATACCGCACGATCCCACTGATAGAAACGTCCAGTGTAGGCAAGTCAATGGAGGCAGAGGGAAGGACTGATGATGGGGACAGGGATCTTTGGGGGATGATGAAAATATTCTGGAATTAGATTGTGGTGATGGTTACACAGCTCTGTGGACAGAATCAAAGCCACTGAACTGTAGACTTTCAAAGGTTGAGCTGTACAGTACGCAAATTACATCACAATAAAGATGTATTTAAAAAGCGAGAATAGTGATAAAAGCAGTCGTATCAATGAAACTTTCCCTGGCCATTGTGTTGGGAACTGCACTCTCTCTCTGTTCGTCACACTTATCCTCCTTCTGCTTTACTATTCTGTTTCTTTTACCCTCGCTAGTCACGCGCTGGGTGGCGTTTTCGTTTATCGGCTCTTTCCTCCCTTCGAATAGAAGCAGGGATGTTTTCTGTCTTGCTGCCCGCTGTATGCTCAGGACCCAGACAACACTTGAGGTGTTGTAGGTGCTTGATGGTTACTGAACTTTTCCCCATGTCGATCATACATTAAGGTTCCCCCAGGGTTGTGTCCTACCTGGGAAAATGCCTTTCAAACATATTTGGACAAAAATGTCATGGCGACTCGGCTTCTACCATCTATCTGTTTCCCTCAGTCTTATTCTTCACCACTCACCCATGCCCGCCTTGTTCCACCAGGAGTCTCTTCCCTGCTGTTCCCTGCATCTGTTCCCTGCATCTCTCATCGTAACAACCCCGATGCCTGGGCTTCCCACCTCCCTCTGAGGTGGCTCCTGCACACCTGGCCTTCCCTCCTCTCCACCCACAGACCTTTCTGCAAATACAGCTCCAGTCTCATCCACTGAGTCCTTCCTCTCGCCTCCCTCCCTCCCTGTTTTCTGTGGTGCTGGGGAATGACCTTCTTTACACCCTTGAGCGCCTTCCCCCATCTCAGGCTGAAGTCCAAAGCCTTTTGGGGCCTGGCAGCTGCCATCCTCATCTCAAGAGTGCTTCCTTTTTTCTCCTGAGCTTCAGTTACACTGACCGGGTACCTCGTGCTCTCAGAGTCCCAGGGTCCCCACTGCAACAAGGAGGTGGGACTTGCTCCCCAAGGCTTTCTCAGGCCTGAGGTGCAGGTCTACACTGCCCTCCTCAGGGGCCTGGCCCCAAGCGGGACTCTTGGGAGTTCGGCTGCCAGAGGATTGGGGAGATCACGGCTGCTTCCCACCCTGCAAGGCCTTTGCCCCTGGGACTAGAAGAGGGGTTCAGGCAGGACCCAGCCCTGCTATTAGCCAGGCCCAATTCCTAGGGATCCTCTCCTGTATCACTCAGCAGCCTGAGGCTGAAAGAAAGCTGGTGGCTTCTGCCTCTCATCTGATGGGCCTCAGTTTCCCCAGCCCTGACCTTCCTGTTCTCTAGGGAAGAAGAGTGCCTCAGGGGACTGCTAGGATGCCAAAGGGTTGTCATGGTGACAGGCTGACCAGCACATTTTCAGAGGCATCTGCAGGGGTTATGGAGCCCACCAGGCAGGTGCTGGCGCCTGGGGTGAGGCTGGATCGGGAAAGAGCCCCCCCCCTGCAGCATGGGGAGGAATGCGCCTCACCGGAGCAGGCCGGGTCGGGTTGCGAATCTGGTTAATGCCTCCGTGCATTAGGCCTGCTGCCTGATGACAGGATTTTTTGTTTAATTGGAGGCATAAGAAAACAATAACATCTGTTGGCACCAGGAGCAGGGGGTGCTACAGCATGGCAGGGAGAGCACTTAGTGATGAGGTAGAGGGTGGGGAGTCTGCGGCCTGGGCTCCGCCACGGGGCTGCCTGGCTGCGTTTGCTGAGCAGGTCCCTCCTCTGTGGGTGGCGGTCCTGCAACCAGCAACAAGCAGCTGCTAGGGTTATGGCTGTCAATTCCGAGTGTGGCCACAGGGCACCTGTGGCAGAAGTCCCAGAGTGCTTGCTCAGTGCTGACTCCCAGGCCCCGTCCAGCTCCACTGGCCTGGAATCTCCGAGGGAAGAGGCTTGTCCATCTGTGGGCATGACCCAAGTGTGACTTGGCAGGATCCGCACCACGGGGTGACAGCTCTGCAGGTCCCAAACGCTCGGCATAGGGTTTGGCCTGTGCAAATGGTGGCTGTTTCCAGGAGCCAACTGGGCAGGCACCAAAGTGTCCATGAAATCATCATTCTGGTGATTTCAATGTTTTTTCCTTTTTTTTTTTAATTCACAAGCTGAGTTTTCTAGAGTGAAAATTTATTTAAGAAGAAGGAAGTGTACAGCAATAAAACAGAAAGACGGATCACAGGGAAAAGGAAAATATCCCTATAGTTTGGACAGCAGAGTCTTCTTACGAGGTGCTCGTGTGGTAAGTATTTAAACTGTTGTCTTAATGATATGGCTTTCTGATTAAAACAGTACAGCAGGGTTGCTAAAGCCAGTAAAGTAGAACACAAACGAGGGCACGGGGAGCTTCATTATCCAACCCACGCCCACCCCGAAGTAACCGACGAGAGCAGCCAGTGGGGCTCATCGCACCCGGACCGAACTCTGGTGCAGCGGGGACACGGTGGGTTTGGGGTGGTGTTTTTACTGAAACCAAATCATTTTGTACACTACCTTACTCTCTGGACAGCATCTCACAGATACCCTTAGGAGAGCAAACGCTCTCATCTTTTCTTAGATTCGTTCAATAAATACAGAGGCTCCCTGACTTCTCATGGTTCAGTCTGCAATGTTTCATCTTTATACGGGTGCTATGAAAATGCTATGCATGCACGCCTTCCAGTTTTGAATTTTGATTTTTCCAGAGCCGGGGAGGTGTGATATGAGATTCTCTCAAGATGCCCCGTAGTAGCTGGGAGCTGCAGTCCCACAGTGACAGCGGGCTGTGTCACCAAGCTGGGATGTTCAGTGGGTTAGGTGTATTAAACACATTAAAATTTATCATTAGTGTATTTTTTGGTACATAGTAATTACATTCATCTGGGGGAATTAACGCCATTTTACTCACAATCCTTTCAACTTAGGATGGGTTTTATCAGGATTTTACCCATCACAAGTGGAGGAAGGTCCACAATTGGTTATTTTATTTTATTTTTTTCCTTGCTTCTCTGAACAGAAATGAATGAAAATAGAAGCAACTCAGTAACTTTAGTGTTCCGGTTTGGGACTTTAAGCTGGACCATTCCATGCTCACCCTCCGCCAACATGCGCACACACTTGCACACGCACTCCTGCATGCATGCGTGCACACACACAGATCCACACGTGCCTGGCCTCTCCTCTCCTGGCACTGTCAGGGAAAAGAAGTCTCACCTCATAAAACCTTGCTTCCTTCATGAGCAGAGCGCGGACCTCAGTCACCGCAGGCTCCCTCAGCAGCACAGGGCTGGCCTCACCCTATGAATTGAGACCCTGCTTTCTAGATGAGCATCTAAAAGCACAGGCAGCCACAGAGAAGGGTCCCCCAGGCCAGCCCTGTCTTTAGGCTCTGGAGGTAGGTTCTGATGATTTGGGGGAAGGGCAGCTTTAGCTTTCACACACAACCACATCAACCAAAACCTCTAACCCAGAGCTGCAAACTGAGGCCACATCCGGCCACAGATGGGTTTAGTTGGGCCTAATCAGCACTAAAAATGTGTTTTAAGTTAAAACATTTAAAATGGGAGATATGATATAATAACCCAAATTCCTGGTGTGTCCTGAAAACTCACAGGATTTGGCAGCTCAGGGCCCAAATTCCCAAATGGCCACACTGGCCCGGGCTGGACATTGATGCTCCTTTCAGATAGGACACTGCCCTTCAGCCTGACAGGGCCGCACCTGGCTCGCTCCAGTTAGTGACAGCCCCAGCTCTGCGCCCGCAGGCCTGTGATTCACAGGAAGGAAACGGGGCCTTGGGGGGCCTCACTTGGGGTCCACCTGGGTGAGGAGAGGGGTCCCAGGAGGACACTGGACAGTCCTTGCCAGGGACCTCCTCTTGGTCCTTCATTGGCTAAAACGTGTTCCACGTCCTCCCTATGTAACAGGAAGTAACAACACAATGATAATTAATATCAGCTACAACTTACTGAGTGCTAATTACACGTGGGGCGCCCAGCTAAGCAATCCCCTTTCAGGACCTCATTTAATTCTCCCAACAGTCTTCTCTCGGCATTGTGGTCTCCGGCGACCTGATGAAGAAACTGAGGCTCAGAGAGCTCGGTTACACTCGCCCAGTTGATGCCTTTAGTAAGTGGTGGAGCCGGAATTCCACCCATACTCCGCAGCGCAAGGACTCGGCCTGTAGGCCCCACTGCCTCGGGAGCGAGGGTGGTCTGCTCCTTGTGTACTAACCTAACACACAGGAGGTACTGCGGGGCGCAGTAGCCCATAGCAGCTTGCGTTTCCTACACGGATAGCACACAACCTGGATAAAAACGTGGCTTTGGAGTTAAAACAGACCCAACCTAAAGCCCAACGCCTAGTGTGATACCTGTTACTAGGTGTGTTGCCAAAGGCAAACAACTGTTCCTCTCTGAGCCTCAGCTTTCTCTTCTGTGAAATGGGAGGGAGAATAACACCTGCTGCTCAGGGTGATTGCAGGATGGGGATACCGCATTTAAATGCTGTCTCTACAGAGTTATTTGGTGGCAGGCATCAATAACAGTCTGGCTAAACTGTCAGGAAGAAGAGAGATTGTGGGGAGAAAGAACATGGACTGCTGAGAGGGATTTCAAGGGCAGAGACGGGGCTGTCCAGGAATCAAGACAGCAGGAATCATGAACAGCCATGTTGGAAAGCCGCTCCTGACCAAGAAGCTTCCAACTTCTGCGTCCTTCCTTCCTGAGGGCAGCGTCCTGAGAGATGGGCCTGCCCAGGGTCACATTCCTACCTGGCTTATGTCACGTTGGCTGGGAGTAGAGCTGGAGAGGAGGATCCTTGCACGGGCTCTCTGCTGGTCGAGGAGGAGGCAGGAGAGCGGTATGGGCAGAGCTGCTCAAAAATGTGGTTTCCGGAGAAGTCAGGTCTCAGCCTGCTCCCACCAGAGCTCTGGAGCATGAATTGTTCTGCACAACTTGGCTCACCTTGAGGAAGGGGCTGGGGGTGCGTTACGATCCTTAGCCACTGACCCCAGGTCAACTCTGGGGGGAGAGGTGCAACTTTTCAGGCAGCTCCAGGTAAACACTTTGGGCAAAGCCAGAAGGAAGGGGGCAGCTGCGAGCTGTTACTATCCAACCAGCCAACACTTCAGCACGGACCCAAGAGCACCTGCCATCCTACCCGCTCCTGATTTGTCTGGCAGCCAGCACAGAATGGGGGAGGTGCGATTACCCAAAAAGAGGTCAGGGTGCTATTTGCAAGAGATGGTGAAATGGACAAAGAAAGCTGTAAAAAAACAATATTCACTACTTCAGGTTAGCCCCAAGAGTGCCCTTCGAGAACATCAAATTAATGGTGGCTGTTAATAAAGAGTAACAGGATATCAAAGAGGAGCGTGGGGGGGGGGACCAGTGAGGTGGCTCAGCGGTGTAAGCACCTGCCTGGCAAGCGCGAGGGTCCGAGTTCGACTCCCGGAACCCACATACGAAGAAAGGGCCGGTGATATCACTCAGCGGCACAGGTGCCTGCTGGTGCGCAAGGTCCTGAGGTCGACCCCCGGTACCTACAAAAAAAAAAAAGCGTGGGCTGAGAGGCCAAGAGTCCATAGATGCCACATTCCAGAGAGGTGCAAGATCATGGCACAGTATTTACAAGGTGACAAAAACTGGCTGTTCCCAAATTCTTACCTGCATTATGAGTGGGTTCTAAAGGGTCGGAATCATCGGGAACGAAGAGGGAAAACAGCTCTGTTCTTGCCGTGATGTGCATTAACTCAGTTAATCCTCACTCAGGCCTACGACGTGGGTTCTGATGTCCAACGCCCACTCAGCAGATCGCCGAGGCATAGAGAGGTTCAGTCGCTTGCTCAGAGTTAGTCCTTGGTGAGTCAGGATTCCAATCCCAAAAGTGACTCCAGAGCCAGGGCGCTGGGGCTGTGCCTCAAGGCCTGCGAATGTTTTAGGAAGAGCACCTGGGGTTGCAGGGGTGGGATGGGGCGAACCTTCCCAGCCTGTGAGGGCTCCTCCATGAGCCAAGGCAGGACGGCCAGTAAGGACCATGTGGAGTTTGCCGGGATTTACTGGGTGGGAAGACTCAGAAGCAGCTCAGCTAACCTCCCGTGTACAGATGGGGACGCTGAGGCTCAGAAAGGCAAGATCTCTAAGCCCCGAGGACAGGCTTCTGGCATGTCAGCCAGGCGTGGAACTACGCGTGACTCCAGAGACAGAGGGGATTAGAAAATGTTCACAGTGCTTCCTGGGAATAACGAGATATTCCGTAAGAGAAACCTTTAAAGTGGACATATCCTTAGATTCTTCTAGGAATTTGTCCTAAAGAATATGCATGCAAAGACAAATAGTGTTTCGTGAATAAAAATGATTGTAAAAAATTTCCAAGAATGGAGTGTAGGTTAAGTAAATTATGATTTATTTAATTACAGAATATCCTACAATCTTATAAGAAAAAAATCATGTTGTAGGTTAGGATATATATATATATATATATATTTTTTTTTTTTTTTTTGCGGTGTTAAGGATCAAACCCAGAGTCTTGCACATACGACAAGTGCCCTACCACTGAGCCACACTGCCAGCCTAGGTCAGTAGTTCTTAACCTTAGATCTGGCAATGAGTTTCGGGGGGCTGTGAACCTCCTAAAATTGTGGGTGTGATATGGAATGTGAGGTTCTTCTGGGAAGTAGATCTATAGTTGGCTTAAGAGTCTAAAAGCGATCTGTGACTAAAATAGAGTAAAAACTGCTATTAGAAAATGATATTAAAAACACCTTTTATTTTAAAAATTGGATGGAAGAGCATCAACAATTATGTCTACCCCTACATTATTCTGAAGAGAACTCAAGACATCATTTCACTTAAGTCAGGCATAATGGTGCACACCTGTAATTCTAGCATCCTGGGAGGCTGAGACAGGACGATTACAAGTGTGAACCCAGGTTGGGCAAATTAGCAAGACCCCATCTCAAAAATAAAAGAATAAAAAGGACTGGGATTGTAGCTCAGTGCAAAAGCATTGGGTCCAATCCCTAGTACTGGAAAAAAGAAAAAGAAAAACAGAAACAAATGATTTTTTTTTCCAAAAAGCAAATGCACAATGTCATTATCACATCTAAAAAAGAAACTAATGATAGTTAATAATTCTTTATTTTCATCAGATACACAGGTAATGTGAATAATATTCATCAATGCCCCAACCCACTAATAAATGTGAAAACCATAAAGGATAGTCTGCAACCACGTTTTGGAAACGTGCATATCATAATGTTAACTCAGTTATTTGGGTGTTGTAGGATTGTAAACAGCTTTTTTCTCTTTCCCAAGTTCTCTGTGCTTTTTGTATTAAAAAATAATACATATGGCAGAATAAGAATGACCAACTTCTTTTAAAAAGTCTCAGTCCTCTGATTCAGCATCCAGGTTCCAAGAGCTTGTACTGTTCCATCTAGAAATGGGGAAGGTGCAGCCACCCAGAGAAGTTCGGGGTCTCAGCCAGCCTGCTCAGGCGAGGGAGGCTATGGAGGGCAGCGGGGGCTCCCACTGGCCTCCCCGGCCTTTGGAAGGGGACATAAAAACAGAGGTTCTGGGACCTCTCTCAACGTCTGGTCCCTGATGTCCTCCCACCTCTACCCTCCTACCTTCCCACCTTTATCAAGCCTCACACGTTGGGGGCACTTTGTTGCTGGAGTTGACAGACCAAACGAAACAGAGGCGGTGGCAGATAACCAGAGCCCATTCTTGCCACACGTAGGCCTGTTGGCTTGTCGGGCCTGGAAGAGAAGGCGTCTTGTTTCCCCAACACATTCCAGAGTCATGTCCCACAGGCAGCCAGGCCTCCAGCCCAGATCTCCCCAGCCCCCAGGACTTTCATGGTTGAGACAAAAAGGGAACCAAAGACCCGACATTGTTCGCATTGTTATACACCTCTTTCCAAAGTCCCAGTTTTGCTGTGTGACCTTGGGCAAGTCCCTCCGCTCGCTGGGCCTCCGTTTCTGCATGGAGGTGGGAAGCGGCCTTGGCTAGATAACCTCTGAAACTCCTGTTCTCCTCCCAACACCCACCCCTGGCTTCTTTCAGAGTTTCTAAATTTATCAGAAATAGGAAGTAAATCCAGCACACCTCTAAATATCAGCCTGGACTCTCACGGCTGCATCAGGCAGCAGCGTGAAGAGCAGCTGAAACGTTCCTGAAGAGGAGAACACGAGACAGATGTTCTCCCTTTCAGTGTGCGCGCGTGTGCGCGCACACACACACACACACACACACTTGAAAGAACACCCACGCAAGAACACCCATCACCCATGTGATGCACCCTGGTATTTTCTATTCTATTCTTTAAAAAAAAACAAAAACCTGATTGCAATCCATTAAGGTGTTTTCATAATCCACGAAATGACCATCAGGTGCACTTTGAAAAACATTCAATACGTGAAGCTATGCGTCTCTTTCTAAGCAAGATGGTATCAGGCCAGACAAATACAAATACACACACACACACAAATGGATTCTATATTAACTATCTTCAACTACTAGGCTTCTGGAACTGTAATGTAGTACGCATGAATCGCTTGGAATGTTCTTCAAATTTAGGTTCTGATTCAGTTAAGTCCTAGATGGGGCCAGGATTGCGCATTTCTAAAGAGCCCCTGAGGAGATTAGAAAACAGGTATCCCAGACTGGCTTTCTTTGGTCCATCCACTCTTACTTGTGGGACTAGTTTTTTTCCTGCTTTCTTCCTCCTCCCATAAATTAATTTGGAGAATCAGTGGTTCACGGCTCCTTACCAGCTGGGGAGCTGTTAATTACACAAGTTAAATTCCCTGTGCCTAGTTTTCATTACCTGAAAAATGACGGTAACAACTACACTTTTCTGATAGAGTACTTTTAAGGAGCAATGAGATAATCCCTGTAAATTATTTACTACCCTGCCTAACACACTGAGTGCCAAAGTGGGCTTGTCCTAAGCACTTTCTCTTATTGACTGTCTCCTCTCATAGGAATTATATTTTAGGTTGTATATTGAGTTTGTGAGTATGAACTTATTTTTTTAATTATAAAAATAAAAATTGTGGTAAACGCCAGAACTCCGGAAGACTGAGGCAGGGGATAGCAAGTTCAAGTTCAGCCTGGGCAACTTAGCCATTTAGTATTTGTCTCAAACTTTAAAGGGCTGGCGATGCAGCTCAGTGGGAGGCCTTGGGTTCAATCCCCAGTATCAAAAAACCAAAACGACAAAAAGAAAGAAAGAAAGAAGACAGTGCAAAAATTACAATTATGGGCTGGGGATTTGGCTCAGTGGTGGAGGGCTTGTAAAATACAGCCAGGCATGGTGGCCACATGCCTGTAATGCCAGCACTCTGGGAGGCTGAGGCAGGAGGATCGCAAGTTTTGAGTCCAGCCTGGGCAACTTAGAGATTTAGCAAGAACCTCTCTCTTAATAAAAAATAAAAAGTGCTGAGGATATAGCTCAGTGTGATGGCCCTGGGTTCAAT
Source organism: Erethizon dorsatum (assembly GCA_028451465.1). Taxonomy (NCBI): domain Eukaryota; kingdom Metazoa; phylum Chordata; class Mammalia; order Rodentia; family Erethizontidae; genus Erethizon; species Erethizon dorsatum. The sequence goes on along the minus strand of CM051836.1, from coordinate 9,186,578 downwards.
TTCTAGTACTGAAAGAAAAAAAAGCAAAATACAAAAACTTTCAGTAAATTTGGAAAATTAGGAAAGGCAAAAATATCCATAGTGCCATTGGCCTAATACAACAATAAATTTCCAGCACCACAAAAAAAGAAAAAAAAGGGAAAGAAGGGAGGAAGGGAGGAATGGAGGAAGGGAACCTAATACAACAATGATTATTTTGAATGTCTTCCTTTTCTTCCTTTTTTTTTTTTTTTTTCCTGTGGTGGGGGTTGAACACAGGCCCTGAGCTTTATCCCAGCCCTTTTTCTTCCCTTCATGCATGTTTTTCACGAAGCTGTGATAGCCCAGCATGTCTAATCTTGTGTTCTGAGTCCTGATGCCCTCAGCATGTCTAATACATCCTGATTAACATAGATCATGTTCATCTTCGCCCTAGAAGTTTGTTCTGGAAGGATCAATGGGCATGGATATAACTTGCGGCATCACAGGATGCAAACCTTGAATGAGTCCAAAGAACTTGGCTGACACAGGGGTAGCAGTGGCTGTAGATGCCGAACTTAGCAACATACAATGACAGAGTCTTACGAATGTGTCAGCATCGAGGTAGGATAGTCCCTGGGGTATAGAGGTCTCATATGACAGGGCTGAGACCAGGAAGCATACTTCCCCTTATGAAGGAGGCAGCAAGGAACCTAAGGAAAAGGAACTATTTTAGTTCCATTTCACTAACTTGGCTGCGACTTTAAAAATTGCTGAAGATGATGATGTAAACAAAAAATCAGCTAGTCAAGTGTAAATCGTAGCAGAAACAACTTGACAAACACAGTTGTTAGATCCTGGCACAGAAAAAGGGCAAAAATTAACAAACTGGAGACATCTAAAAATCGGGAGTTTGTTTTAACTGTAATGTGTCAGAGTTTCTCTTAGTTTGCTAAGTGCTCCATGGTTAGATGGTAACATTAGGGGAACTGATGGTAAAGGGGGTACAGAAACTCTGTATTATTTCTGCAACTTTTCTTTCTAGAATAATTCCAAAATAAGGTTTACTGAAAGTGCATGAGCATTATATGAATTATATCTCAATAAAGCCATTCCCCAAAACGCATTCACAATGATCCCCACGGTGAGTGCGTGCCTTGGGCATCTATGATGTGCAGCTGTGCTCCTAGAGATCCTCCTCGCGTCTCCCTGAGCACCCAGAGAGGGACGCGGCTCTGTCACTCGATTGACTTCTGGTGAGGGTGCTGCCAGGGGCATCTCCTCAAGACTGTCCGTATTCGGTAAGTTAGCCTTCTTTCATTCACTCGTTCCACAAATAAGCACTGAGTAATTTCTAGGTGCAAGTACTGGGTGGGGCCTGGGGGTGATCTCCGAACAGAACAAACTCTGCTCCTTGCTCATGGGATAAGTCAGGATAAGTCATTTGGATGCCACTATTAAAACTGGACCTTGTCTGCCAAGTGTGAGGCCCTGGATTTGACTCCTGGTACCAAAAAAACAAAAAACAAAAAACTGGACTTATGCCGCGCGTGGTGGTGCCTCCCTGTAATCCCAGTACTCAGGAGGCTGAGGCAGGAGGATTGCTGTGAGCTCAAGGCCAGCCTGGACTATGTAGTGAAATCCTGTCTCAGTCCCCCTCCCAAAAATAAAATAATTCAGCTGCCAAAAAAAAACCCCTGGACTTAGCACACAGTGTTTGGTGGTGAGGGAATAAAACAGCACATTGCGTGCAGGTTCATATGTTTTAATTGTTACAAATAAATTTATTAGTAGCAAATAAATTACAATAAATAATAATATTTATTATTATAAATATTATAAATATTAAATAATTTTAATATTTATTATAAATATTATTTATTATAAATATTATTATAAATATTATTTATTATAAATATTATAATAAATTCGAGATGTAGCTAGTGGTAGAGCACTTGCCTAGCATGTATAAGGCCCTGGGTTCCATCCCCAACACTGAAAAAACCAAACCAAACAAATATGTTAAACTATACATATCACAACTATTTTGTTTTATTTTTTATTTTTATTTTTTTTTGTGGGTACCAGGGGTTGACCTCAGGACCTCGCGTGCCAGCAGGCGCCCGTGCCGCTGAGCGATATCACTGGCCCTTTTTTCGTATGTGGGTTCCGGGAGTTGAACTCGGGCCCTTGCGCTTGCCAGGCAGGTGCTTACGCCGCTGAACCATCTCACCGGCCCTATTTTGTTCTATATATAAAGCAAAAGTATATAACTATTTTTATTTACGATAATGTATAACTTTATATTTTACATATATAAAATATATTCCTATTGTTATAATTTGTCATTACATACTGTTGTTATGATATTGTTATAGAATTTAAAATATTTTTAGCATTTCAATTATCCTGTCTCTTCAAACACACACACACACAAAATTGCAGTAGTTCAGGAAAGAATTATACATCTGTGAACTGAAAGTACCCAACTGTCCTATTTCTGTGTTATCTGTGCAATTTTGCTGGAGTTGGGAAAAATCTATACCCACTGATCTTTTGGGTACAAGGTGGGGACTGCCCCACTCAATTCCAACCCAGCAGATGGCTGGGCCGCCTCGGGCCAGGGCAACTCCAAACTAATATCTGATACAGCAGGCAGAAAGCTGTCAGATCAAGTGACAAGAGGCGGAGAAGAAACATTCGCGTTTAGATGTCAAGAACCCAAGTGACAAATACATCTGAGGTTGTGCACTTAGTTTTTTTTTTTCATAGAGCAGAAAATGAAAAATAGGGCATTAGGGTTGGCAGTGACTTTAGAAATCGTCTAATGCCACAGATTCATTTAACCAATTATTTCTTTCTATAAATAGTTTTAGGAAGCTCTACCACGTGCCAGAAATGCACTGTGCTAGCAGTAGGGCAGAAGAAACAGAGCCCTCCTTCCAGGAAGGTTCGGCTTTGGGGACAAAACTCCAGCCCAAGGAACCTAAACAGCTTGTTGAGCTCAAGGAAATTTTAATTTTCTTCCTAGGTTTCCCTATATTATCTTATTCTTTCATAATAGACATGTATCACACACATATGTATGTATGTATATGAACTTTGCCGGTGCCACATAGCTAACAAGAAGAATGATTTTTTTTTTTTCTTGAGACAGGTCTCCCTATGTAGTTCAGGCTGGCTTTGAACTCACTGTGTAGCCCAGGTTGGCCTTGAACTTGAGGCAATCTTCCTGCCTCAGCCTCCTGAGTACTGGGATTATAGGCTGTGCCACTATGCCTGGCAGAAAAAAGAATTTTTGTAAGTGAATAGGTTAAGTACCTATTTGAGTACCTGCTGTGTCCATACAAGTCAGATTCTCAAACTGTGGTCCCTGCATCAGACTCTTCTGTGAGCTTTATTGAAAATGCAGACTCCTTGCCCACCCCTCACCTGCAGGTATTTGAAACCTGTTCCCCAAGACACTGGGCCACCCACTGAACATGGAGAACTAACATTAGGACAATTCTCAGTTGGCAAAGAATGCAGCAGTGACTTTTTTTTTTTAATTGGCCCTGGAACAAACAGATTTACCATTTACCTTTTATTGAAATAAAGTCAACTTCTACCTTTCCTACCTCTTTTCTCTATGCCACAGCTAATCGCACCCATTATGTGGCTTTAACAGGTGCTATAAATCAGTGCGCCGGTGAGAGAGCACAGGACTGTGAGGGGGGAGGGCGAGGGGCCTTTTCCATCTCCCAAACCAGAACACAAAACCAGTGGTGGCCCTTCCCTCAAAAAGCAGCCCAGGCCGGTGAGATGGCTCAGCGGCGTAAGCGCCTGCTTTGCAAGTGCGAGGGTCCGAGTTCGACTCCCGGATCCCACATACGAAAAAGGGGCCGGTGATATCGCTCAGTGGCACGGGTGCCTGTTGGCGCGCGAGGTCCTGAGGTCGACCCCCCCCACCCCGTACTCACAAAAAAAAAAAAAAAAAAAAAGCAGCTCAGAGCTTGAGCTCGGAGCTCAGAGCCTGCGCTTCCCTCCTGCTCTGCAGTCCCCTCTCCCAGCCGCTTGCTTGCTGTGGGTTGCATAACAGCCCTTTCCGGGCCCAACAAATCACAGCCCTGTCCTAATTCTTCAGCAGGCACCCTTTACACTGGCCAGCCCCACAGCCCTCCGCATTTGTAACTTCTCTCTTTCCCAGGTTATCATCATCTGTCAGATCTGAAGTTAAACAGCAAAAAACATGTCAGGTGTGTGGCTGGGAGAGACACTCGGCTGTTTATGAGAAATATTCCATTACAGTCTGACGCAGAATGTTAGGGTGCATCTGCCAGCCCCAGGCTCCACCGGTCTCCCCGGGCTCAGCGAGGGTCTCCTTCCCTGAAAGCGAGCTGATTAGTGTGCGGTTCCGACTGATGTTTATTCCCTCTGGCTCCGTGGCAAACACCCTTGGAAAAACCTGGCTCCGTGGATGCCTGGTCGCCTGGTACATTCAGTTTCATTCAATTAGGGTACCCAGTTTGAGACATAACGAGTTTTGGCGAGCTCAGTAGACTGATTGGTTTTTGTACACATGTACAGAAAGATTTGATTTCCTCTGCGGAATTTATGGCAGAGGAGAAGAGGTAATTAAATTAATTTCTGCTCTGGTTTCTGGGGCTTTCCTTTCTGTTCTCTCTTCTGCCACCTTTGTTACTTTTTTTTAATAGACTTTTTTGGGGGGCTTTGCTTGCATGGAAGAAAATGAATTTAATAACTGCCAGCAGTTGGTTTGAGTTTGGAGCTGGGTTTCACTGTGACTTCTTGTTCTTTGCTTCATGTTCTGGGTGGGTTTCGGGAAGCTAATGAGAACAATCTTGCATCCCCTGGTGTGTGTGGGTAAAGTGACGCGAATGTCCCTGTGTCTAGGGAGAATGTTCACGTAAGACCGCTGCCAGCGGACAAGAGGAATCGAGACTCAGTTTCCTGAGTTCGTAGGGTAGCCACACTGCTTTCTGTTCCAAAGCCAAGGCCCTTTTATTCCCATGCTCAACTTTTTAATGAAGAACTTTCCTCGTTCAACTAAAGAGACAAAGAAGACCCCCGAGAGACTTAGAAATTCAATGGAAAAAGCGGAAAAAAACCCGCAAACACTTCACTTCTCTCTCAAAGGACTGGAGAGCCTGCCAACTCCTCAGCAAGGCCAGAGCTAAGCATTTTCCCAGTGTCGATCCTAAATCCCTTTTTTGTTTTTCTCTTTTAAAGTGTGTTTACAATTGACCATTATGGGAAAGATGACGGATGTAGCCCGGCCCCGTTTAAAATAATAAGGAATCATGATAGTTTCTTGCGTGGAGACTCCTAAAAGCCTGCAGAAGGAAGGGGCAGCAGAGCCCAGACTTCTCACCAGTGAGTGTAGCGGCGCTGCTTGCTCCCTCGCCCCCACCCGCCAAGCCACTGAACCCCTAGGCTCCTGCGGAGGTCCTCAGTGCAGATTCCCCCATTTCCACCTCCACCTCTGAGCAACTTTAGAGTACAGTTCTGCTCTTGTCAGCTGCTGGAAAATGTGTGGATCCCGGTCCCTTAGAGCAAGGCCACTTTAGACCCGGAGAACTAAGCCCCAAGGAGGATGGGCACCTCTCCCTCCTGCACCCTCAGCCCCAAATTTTGAGGGCGGGATGATGGAAGTGGAGCCTTCTTGGCCCTCACCATTTCTGACACATTGTATCTCACATCAGTTCTTTGTCTCCCAGCGCAGACTAGGTTGATCCCACTGGTTTTCTCTAACGAAATTGCATTTCTTCCAACTAAATGCTACTGTGTGTAGATCACTCCTGGAGGGTAGTGGCTGAGGGCTTGGCAGCGATGGGCGGACTTGGAGCCAGGTGGTGCGGTGTGGGTTGAGCTGGTGGCGGATGAAGATAAGACTGGCGCTGGACCTCGGTCCTGCTACTGCCCTGGCCCTCACGCACTCCTTCGCCTACTCTGGAGAAAAGAGCAACAAAGTTTTGAATGCATCCTCAAATTCACTCCTGGAGATAGCAACTAGCTTAGGGCAGATAGCCCTGTTCCCCACAGGAGATTCTGCCTGAGAAGTGCAGATCCCTGGTGAGAAAGATAGAGCTGGGCTAGCTCCAGTCTGCAGGGGACAGGCACGGGGTTCCTCCTCAGTGTGGGGGTGTGGAAGAGCTGTGACTCATCCTGGGACCTCTGGGAGAAAGTAAGCCTGGTGATTGCTCATCAAGGCCTCCAGAGTCCATCTCACCAGGACTGTCACTAGCAAGGACTCCTAGCCTCTGCGCCAGCTCATCATCCTTGGGGACTTGTTTCTAGCTCCAGACTTCCTGGGCTCTCAGCTGGGGTTGGCTGGCTGCAGGATCCAGGTGACAAGTGAAGTAGAATCGATTCATTTGCCGCGAAATTCAGATTACACTGAAAAAGGAAGAGAAAAAAATCCCCCAACTTGAGAAGCAATGGTCAGACAGTGAAACCGACCTGCAAGGCGCTAATGGGAGATAAACCTCTTAGCATAAAACAGTCACACACTATGGATCAGTGGCTCAAGGATGGTGACAGGGGTGGAGCAACTAACAAAAAACACAAAACCTATCCGCCTAAAACACGAGGTGATAGCCCTGAACGCATCACGCCTTGCCTGAGACCAGCCACTCTGAAGTTGACCTGAAGGAGATTGCCCTGAAAGCAATGGAATTGGGTTAAACCAAGCAGAGGTGAATCCACCTGCCTGCTGGCCGGGTGGACGGGGAGGAGATGTCCCGGTGTTGGGGGGACCTGGCCAGGCGCTGTGGGGACGGCAGGGGAAGGGATGTCCAGCACCTTTTGATTTACGACCGTCGCGATCCCATAAATTTGGGGGCTGCTTTCACCAAAACCGTGAGTTACGATTTTTCAAATAAATACATTTTCCAATCAGACGGGGTTCTGTTTAGGTTGAACGCTTCCCCAAGCAGACATCTCTCCGTGCGGAAAATACACAGAGGAGGGAACGGAGCCGGGACAAAGCTCAGACGACATAAAAACGAGTGTAAACACATTGTCATTTACAGACTTCGGAAGAGAAAGGGAATAGGGGGAGGAAGACAGAAAAAGGGGGAGAAAACACTTACATGTTTAATTCTCCCTTGAATCCTCAGGTCCCTGCCGGGAGGAAAGACACGGAAAATTTAATATTCTTTTTCCATAAGCTTGATTTATGTTACTCATTAGACAAAGGGCGGCAGCAGCAGGTTTACCTTAAATAGATTTTGCATTTTTGAGGCTGTTACAAACCTAAGTAGGGACAAGGTCCCCCACCCCCAATATATGCGTGTTCTCTCTCTCTCTCTCTTTCTCAGGTTTTCCTTAGGGCGAAACCCGGAGGGTCTTGGATTTCTAGCTGTGTCCTTGGGCCAGTCCTTTCCCATGCTCTGGCCTCTTTTGCTATCTGTAAAAAATAGGGGATTGGACAAGGCACACAAAACCATTCAAATGCCAGGAGCACCAAGAAACCCCCAAGCAGATAGGTAAAAGTCATGGTCAGCTTGGACCCTTTCTGGCTGGACCGCTCCTCCCAGAGAAGGAGTAAGAAGGGGTGGGGGACAAAGGCTGCCACCGACCCCAGGTCTTCCCAGGAGTTCTGGGCTCTTGCCACTTCTCTGCTACTTGTTAGCCACTCGGTGCTTTTAGGGGCAGCCCTTCCCTTCTCTGGCCCATTTGCCATCCAGAGCAGAAGTTGGTCTTCACTCGATCTTGCTGCTCTCCCCAGTAAATAGGTGAAGGGTAGGAAGCTTCATATTCAAGCGCTTCCAGGAGAAATGGACCCCTGCCTATCTCTTCCTGGTCCCCAACTGACAGTCCTCCAACTCCCAGGAACAGACCAGGCCAGGGTGGAAAGCCCTAGACCCTCTGTAGATATGGCAGAGAAATGTTTAAGGGATTTGCCGGCTCAAACTGCGGGGTAAATGGCCCGCGGGCTGATTTATGGCGCGTTACTGCGCGACGCGATTCCCCAAGACAGCGGGAATATTTTACACCGCGCTAATATAAACAGGCGGCCGGCCGGGTCCTTTTTATGGAGTTCCTGTAATTACCCGGACCCTGACAGGTCCTTGATTTACTGCCCTATTTAGATAAGGGGTCCAGTGCGGGGATTGCCCGTGGCGTCAAGGTCACAGGACGCGGTGGGGAGCAGGTTTTGCGGTAGGCGCCTGGGCCTGACGTGCGGGGGGTGAGGGGAGAGAGTGGTCGGGCAGGAGAGGGATCCTGCCAGCACTCCACAGCGGCTGAGGTACAGGGATCCATTGCACAGATGGGGTAACTGAGACCTGAGTGCTTCAGAGTCATGTGGTAAGGACGTGAGGAGGGGACCTGGAACTGGAATCCAGGTCCCTGGGAACACAGCCCTCCTACCCGGGGTTGCTCTGTCTCCTCTATCTCCAGCCCTGTGGCAGCTGAGTCCTGCAGGGTCGGTGGGAAACGGGTTGGTCATTAATGGGAACAGGATGGGGCAGCCTGGCCTCTCCTCCTCGGGCAGGGTTTTCAGACCATCTTTAACAGGGGTACCTTTAGCATGCTGAGTCTCACCCACACCATTTCATTTCATTTTACACCAGTCGTCTGTGCCGGGTGGATATTACTGTTCCCCAATTTACAGAGGACGAAGTAGAAGGTTTGTACAAAGAGGAATGGTAGTGGCCATTTCAGCTGTTGCGCTTGCTCTCTGGAGAACTCCTTTAACATGATTTTTTAACCTCTGCTTGCTGAAGCTCTCTTCTCCATGAAATGGAGAAGTCCTTTCTAGCCTCACCAGCACAATTTGGGGAAGAACTGAGAAGCCTGCACTGAAAATTCCGAGAGCTAAACCTGCTGAAGCCACTCTCTAGGTGAGCGAGGCATGTTAGGGGCACTGTGGGGAACTGTGGGGCTGGCCAGCAGGACCCCAGGGTCCCTGGCTCCTGGCGCTTGGTGGTGGAGGTGGGCTGAGGAGGAGTCCTCCTTTTGGGGCCCAGGGGCAGAGGAGCCAAGGTGAGTCCATACAACAGTGGGGGTCAGTCCTGTCTCCTTTTCCTGCAAATGGGGAAACCGAGGCTCGGAGCTGGAAAGGAGCAAAGTAGGGTTCTAGACAAGGGTAGAAGTGAACTGGAAACTACACGTCTTGACTGCCAGCCAAAAACATTTTTGGTCAAACTCCTAGGTCCCAGAGCTCCCTTTATCATATAGCCCGGGGGAGGGGGAGGAGAGAACACCCTCACTAGGTCCTCCTGGCCCTGGAGTTCTGCGCACTCCTCACGCACCTCAGCCTGGCTGGCTCTGAAAGCACTTCCGTGACTGGGTCGCTCTGGCATCATACTGCCTGGGATGACCCTGCTCCCAGCCCAGCAAGTCCCTTCAGGCTGTGCTCCCAGTGAGGGCTCCACAGAACAGACTTCAGGTGGGCAAAGGGGTAGGGGACAGGGCTATCCCAGGCGTTGGTGGCTGGGGCCCCTCACCTAGTCTGCTGAGCATCCCTCACCAGACTAATCAGCTGGTTATCTGGAAGGCATGTGCAGCCCTGAGTCATCTATGTAATGTCGGGAAAGTCACAGGCACGCATGTGGGTGGGTGGGTGGGAGAGCTGTGTGTTTCTATGTGGGTAGCAGTGTGCCCCTGACTTAGTCACTGTGGGTGTGGTGATACTGTACATACCTCCGTGCAACTGCATCTTTAAGGATTGTGAATGTGACTATAAGGTAAGGCTGAGATTGTCGATTAAATGTGTGAAATTTGTGTGCCTATGTGTACTGTGCCTACCTGTGAAAATGTCCATTTTTGAGCACCTGTGCATTTATAGTAATGTTGTATGATGGTTTTTTCTTTTGCATACTGGGGATTGAACCCAGGGCCTTCATGCGGAGCCACATTCCTAGCCCTTTTTTATTTTTTATTTTGAGACAGAGTCTCACTAAGTCACTAAATTGCCCAGGCTTGGCTTCAATTTGCAATCCTCCTGTTTCAGCCTCCCAGAGTGCTGGGATTACAGGTGGTTGCCACCACGCCTGCACCTGGCTTCTTTGCTTTCTGAGACTGAGTTGCACTATGCTGCCCAGCTGGTGTCTAATCAAAGTCTTGGACTCAAGTGATCCTCCTGCCTTAGCCTCCCAAATAGCTGCTACTACACATGGGCATGATTGTACCCCAGCTGGTATGATGAATTTTGGGAAGTTTGTGCTGTGAATACAATTGTGGGAAGTTGTAAGAAAATACAAACTTTTTGCACAAGTGTGTAATTGTGGCAGTAAGATTATGTCATCTGCATACATTGAGAATTTCTGTGCCCAGCCTGTATGACTTGGTCCTCATGCATGCCTGAGGGTAGGGATGAGAGTGGCCCCCCCTGCTGTGCCACATCTGAAGCTGCACCTGTGGGTGACTGAGGCAATGTATAAAACCCTAGGAGTGCATGGGCATTGAGCTACCGTGTGTACTGTGGGTGTATGTATTGCTGTGGGAGTGCATGGACTTTGGGGTACTGTATGAATACTTGGGCTTTCTTGGATGCCAGAGGGGTGGCAAGCTGTGTACATAGACATGTACTGTAGGGTTTCCTACTGGGGGCTGTTGAAGACCCTGCTCAGATTAGGACAAAAGCTGGGCGTGCATTGAGGGCGGAGGTCCCGCCCCACAGCATAATTACTGTACTCTACCTTACTTGCAAACGCTCACTCAACAGCGCCTCCAGGCTGGGAGCCGCCTCTGAATCGGGCGCCAGGCGCTCCCTCCCTGCAAGCCTCTGGCTCTGCGCTGGGCCCAACCCCAGTGCTGCTGGCGCCAGGCACCCGGGAAGAGCGGCGGGTTTGCAGCCAGCCTCAGGCAGGAAACCAGGACCTCCCTGGGTTGCTCCGCCACCTCCTGCCTCTCCAGGGTCCCCAGCACCAGCAAGCTCCCACAGGTGGAAGCAGCTGCTCAGACCTGGGCGACTGCCCTCTTCCTTCCTACAGGCCTCCTCACTTCCATCGACGCCCCAAAGTATGTGCGTCCTCACGGAAATACACACTCACACCCACTGTGTGGACAGTGTCTCACTCTTGCATTCCTGGGGTTTTACAAATTATCTCTGTCACCACAGAGTACACCTCTGCTCCACATGCATTTCCACTGCTGGGCCCCGAGGGAAATGTTCATCCTGCCTGGACCTCATTTTCCCTGTCTGCACAGGGAGAGAGCTGGGCTTTCTCTCTCTGCTTTTGGACTGGTAACTGTGCTGACCATATTGTCCTCATGGATAAACAATTTTTGAGTGAGTGGGTAAATAATGATTTGCCCTCTAAAAAATCATTCACGCAATCTCCTTTACCCTTAACTCAACATTGCCTTTGAGAGATAGGAACTTTTCTTCTACCCCACCTAGGGGAGAGGTCTGGCTGGGAAAGGTTGTGGAGCTCTGATGCCCCCAGGTATGTGGACATCTGCGAGCAAGGTACCTTAAGGAGAAGTGACAAGAGTCCCAGCTGGAAATTCAGCCACCCTGGGATTCCCAGGTTCTCACTGGAACCCAGGAAAATCCCCCCATGGAGAGAATCAGACCACAGGCCCAGCCTGAGGGGAAAGCAGTGGAGGGCTGGGCATCCCCCACATGCCTCTTTGAGGGTAGGTATGAGGCGTTCAGCAGCACCTTACTCCATCTGCGAGCCTCCCCCATGCTGTGTAGGCTTTGTTCCCTCTGCATGTGTTCCCCAAGGTGTGAGCGGCTGCGACAGTGTCTTTACAGAATCCAACATTCTCAGGGTGACATCTGGGTAGAGTGGCCCGGCATAGTCTTGTTCCCCGCTCTCCCTGCGAGTCCTGCTGTGGACGCACAGCGGCTAGACGCCTGAGGGCCAAGGTGGAGGCCAGACTGCTTTTACATCAGCCAGGCCTGCTGGCCTTTTGACTGGATCAGGTGCCTAGGAAGTGAAAAAAGCAGATCTCAGGCCCTGGAGCCCAGAACAAACCAGTAAATGCCACAGGCTTGGAGTCAGACCCCTGCCGTCCCCCACTCCCACCTGGTCAGTGAGCTTCTCTGCTGGTCAGTAGAAGCCGGCCAGTCTGACGAGCATTGTTGAGAACTGGCTGGTGGGTACCACAGGGCGTATGCCTGGCTCCCAGTCCTGCCCGAAGGGGCAGATGACTGAGGGCAGGCAGAGGTGTTGGGACAGCACGCTGAGGCCTATCCTGCCTCCCAGGCAGGGCACCGTGGTTGGAGCTCTGGACCGGGAGCAGCTGGAACCCTTACTCTGAATTCTGTGAGTCTAGAAACAAGGACTGTTTTTCTTCCCCCTTCCTCTCCAGGTGTCAGTTTCCCTATCTGTAAAATCAAAAGGTGGACTTTTGGCGAAGGCTTTCTTTTCTCCTGCTGATTCTAGATTATTTTCCTTGGATCCACGGGGGTGGGTCAGCAACAGTCCTGGACAGTGGCAGCCTGTGTCACCAGTAAACAGCGCCCGCCTCCCAGGCGGGAACGCTGGATCGGCCACCCCCCTTCCCTCCTCCCACACCCCTGCCATTGGCTCCAGGGAGAGTTTGACATCAAAGCTGTGGCCTTATATAAGCCAGATCCTGAAGGGAGGCTGCAGAAGGGTTAAACGGGTCTTTGGACGCCAGCGTCTTGGCCGCGACTGAGCGCGCGCGCCGTGCCATCTTCAATCCTGCCCAGGACTCCCCGAAAGCCGGCGCCCAGCACTGCGAGGCCCGGGAGCCCACGGGTGGCCCCGGTAGTCTGTGGGGGCGCATGGGGCGGCGCTAATCGGGCTGGCGGCGCAGGCCAGGAGCCTCTCCAACATGAACCTCGTGGGCAGCTACGCACACCATCACCACCATCACCACCCACACCCCGCGCACCCCATGCTCCACGAGCCCTTCCTCTTTGGCCCGGCCTCCCGCTGTCACCAGGAGCGGCCCTACTTCCAGAGTTGGCTGCTGAGCCCGGCGGACGCTGCCCCGGACTTCCCTGCAGGCGGGCCACCACCCGCAGCCGCTGTGGCCGCCGCTGCCTATGGTCCCGATGCCAGGCCTGGCCAGAGCCCCGGGCGGCTGGAGGCGCTCGGGGGCCGCCTGGGCCGGCGGAAAGGCTCAGGACCCAAGAAGGAGCGCAGACGCACGGAGAGCATTAACAGCGCGTTCGCCGAACTGCGCGAGTGCATCCCCAATGTGCCGGCGGACACCAAGCTCTCCAAGATCAAGACCCTGCGCCTGGCCACCAGCTACATCGCCTATCTGATGGACGTGCTGGCCAAGGACGCACAGGCTGGCGACCCCGAGGCCTTCAAGGCTGAACTCAAGAAGGCCGACGGGAGCCGAGAGAGCAAGCGGAAAAGGGAGCTGGTGAGTCGGGCCTGTAGGCGACAGCCCAGGATGCGGGCGGGGCGCCGGCAGGGCCGGCAGTGGCGGGGCTGCGTGCTCAAAGGGTACAGGGAGTTGTGCAGATGATCACGGTGTGAGTGTGTGTGTGCAGAGAGAGGCAGATTTACGACTGAATTAGTCGTGACAAGGGATAGTGTTTGTAAGGCCAAGAGAACAGAGAATCTCAAAGCTTTCCAGAGGCTCTGGGGCCCTCTCTAGGAGCCCATGGAAAGCCTCGGCCCCAAGAAGGTGCCCATTTTGCTTCCAATTCAGAGGAGTCCTGCCCCACCCCTGCATTCTCCTGCAGGGTTAAGAATGCAAGTAGGGGGCCGGTGAGATGGCTCAGCGGCGTAAGCGCCTGCCTTGCAAGCGCAAGGGCCCGAGTTCGACTCCCGGAACCCACATACGGAAAAGGGGCCGGTGATATCGCTCAGCGGCACGGGTGCCTGTTGGCGCGCGAGGTCCTGAGGTCGACCCCCCGGTACCCACAAAAAAAAAAAAATGCAAGTAGGAGTCCTGACTTTAGTTTGCTTGAATGTGAATATATGAGTGCAGGGCCCAGTGACTGCATTCAAGGGGCCTTTTTGGGAGAGGGTCTTCTATTTTCATTACTGTACAGGTAGGGAGATTGAGCACCTGGGTGGGACAAAACAGAAGCGCACCTACCTGAGGAGTGAGACGTGGAGGTGGGGGAAAGACAGGGCAGGTCTTCAGCCCAAGTCCACAGCGTTTATCGCCGGCTCCACTCCACAAGGGCTGGGTTTGTGGGAACCCCAGTGGTTCTGTATGTAAACAAGCATGAGCTTCTGTCGGCTTCGGAGTCCCCACTCGGCCATTTGGGATCCTTTCCAGTTAGGGTGATACTAACATAGTGCTGTGGGCGGCAGGACCTGGGGCACCACGATTTCTGGGTTGGCGAAATGAGTGAGCTCCGGCCCACTGGGGACACGGAGAAAGACAGATAGGCCTCGGGTCTCCAAGCCACCGTCCTGGGCTCGGGGAGCGCCTCCTTGAAAGTAATTGTAGGGCGGATCCCGAGGCCCCACGCAGCGCAGCCTCCAGTAAGTAGCACCACCGGGTCGCTGCCCCGGGAGCCAGGAAGGAGGACGCCAGGCCAGGCCAGTTCCTTCCTCCTTCGCCCAGCCATCCAAGGCTCCCAGCAGCGGCTCCAGCGGACCCAGCCGTGTGTTGAAGCCAATGCTAACCCAGGGAAATTGGTGGGATGTGCAGGTGGAGGGAACGGGTCCATGAGCTGGGAAATAGTTGATTCCCACCCGTCCCAACTTCCAACTCCCTACGGTCTCCCTTAGGTGCCCTAAAGCCAAACCTGCGCACATCAGTTTCACTAGATGCAGAAAATTCTTGCTACCAAACCTCCCCAAGATCCCCATCCCATCCTACAGCCCAGGAACTTGGCACATAAAGGCAAATTTATGAGCCTGTTTGCCTATTTCGCAAACAGAAATCCGTCACTTATTTAAAGACTGGAAGTCACAGCTCTCCACACCTCCCCCCACTCCCCAAGCCGGGTGAATCGGAGCAGAACGATTTAAATCTGTTCTCTCTACCCTCTTTTCGTGTGTCTGGCAGCCGCAGCACGAAGGCTTTCCTCCCGCCCTGGGCCCAAGCGAGAAGAGGATTAAAGGGCGCACCGGCTGGCCGCAGCAAGTCTGGGCGCTGGAGCTAAACCAGTGAGCAGAGACCCGCACGAGGACCTGGCCCTGGCCGGCCTACACGAGCCCGGGAAGAGAGGAAGGCGGTGGCAAAGCCAGGCTCTGGGCTCCTGCGGCTCGTGCCGGATCGCGCACGCAGCCTCTGCCCAGCACTGGCAGGTCTCCGGTTGCAACCACACACTTGGATCGCACGTGCAATGTCCTTTGAAATTGTTTTAAAATACATTAAGAGAAAGAGAAATTTATATATATATATATATGTATATCTCCATTTCCTCTGAGGGCGACTCTGGAGGCACGACGCAGGATGGAAGGACTGCAGAACCCAAGCGCCCAAAGACGCTCCCTTCCAACCCTGCTGCGCCGAATTCAGAATCCCTAAGGGCCATCCTTCCTCTGCTCTCCGGCTCTTTCTCTCCCCCCTACCCCTTTGCGTCAGAACCCCCAGGCGCCTTCTCGAATTGAAATGCAATAAGAGCAATCAAGTTTTCCACCAGGGAAAGAGAACCAAAAGCAGCGAGACGGAGGGCTGACTTTTGTTGTTCCCTTTAAAACCGCAGTGTTTTAATTTTATTTTTATCGCTGCACTTCCTACCTATCTCTCTCTTCCTCCTTCCTTCTCCCCTCCTTTCTTTTTCCTTTCTTTCTTTTTTGGTATGGGGAATCGAACTCAGGACCTCGCGCTTGCCAGGCAAGCGCTGTGCCGCTGAGCTATATCCCCGGCCCTTCCCTCCTTTCTAAATAAAAACTTTCCCCAATGTTGCAAAGATTTTATGTATTTAAACTACCTACCATGCCTGTTGCGCTCAGGTGTTTCTCTCCCGGCCCCACCCCTTTTCTACCTCAGATCTGTAAGACCACTCACTGCCCTCCCTTTCCCAAAGCAGCATCTATGCTCTTGATTAATAAAAAGTTTTCTGAATCCTTGGAAACCTGCATGATGTCTCAGCCGGCGTCCTGTCCCCCTGGCTCTGCGGATCCTGCTGGGTGGCAGCCTGAGTTCCCACCTTTCGCCCTTTGGTAAACTCCAAACCAAACTGCGAATCAAGTCGAGGGACCGAGGCAGAGATCAGATTTGTTACTGCAACGAAGAGTAAAGTTCTTAGTCTGTAACATCAGGGCAGGATAATTTCTGTGAGCCGCCAGAAACGACTGGGAAAGGACCTAGAGGTTTGTCAGGGTAGGTATGCGAAGGTCAGTGTGTACCTGGTGTCTGCAGACTGATTTGGGGAGGTTCATGGGGAGGGGAAAGGGCCGGTCGCACAAACCGAAGCCGTTCTGGGGTCGGAGGAGGGTGATGCGCTGGGGACACACTAATGTATGTGAAATTCTGAACGTGTACGTGCGTGTGACTGTACAGCAGCTCCTGCCACGGTCTGCTCTGCACAGCTCCGCGTGGTGAAGCGCGCAGCCAGTGGTAGCGGCTGTTATTTCACACGTGAGTAAAGTCAGCTTCTGTTTATGTTTAAACTGAGGCGTTTCGGTTTCTCTAGCAACACAACACCCAGCAAGTATTTGTGAGCGCGTGGTGGTTTGTGCAGGAGGCCAAGGTGTGTGTTGCTGGCGTTTGTCCGGAGAGCGGGCCTCGGGGTCCTCGCGTGCTCGCCACCGCTGGGCGTGCGTTTGCCCCAGGGCGCGGACGGGTGTTGGGCTAACCCCGGGCGGGCGCGCGCGCGTGTCCACGCGTCCCTGGGAAAGAATAACGCACAGCTGGTTTTATATGCGCGCGGCCCACTGCTAGGCACTCCGCTGAGCGCTCTCCTGTCCCCGGCAGCCTCCACGCCCGCCGCAGGCGACGCAGCTGTGCAGTTTTCGCGCCGGCTCCGCGCTCTGCGAAGGCGGAGGGCGCGCGGGTCTCCAGGCGCAGTCGGGATCCCCGACACAGTTTGAGCTCTGACTTGCGGACTGGAAAGGAGACCCGGGCAGCCCCCGGGCAGGGCTTCCCGAAGCCCCAGGCGTGCCCCAGGCGCCTCGTCCCCGCCTCGGGGTGAATACGGGGCCCCGTTAGTCTTGGCTGTAAACACCATGGCAGGGGCTGAGAGGCCACGCGGGCCTTTCCGGACGCGAAGGAGTTAATAAAAGGTGTTTTATGGGCGCAAAGAGAAGGTGGGGGAGGTGTGAGCTTCTCCCTACTCTAGCCCCCCTACTTTTTCCTTTTTTCCCTCTCACCACCCGCCGCCAGATCAAACAGGTCCGCGATTTAACTAGGGCAACACTTCGAGGTAATGAGCCGGCCCGACGCGCCCCTCCTCCGGCCTCCAAACGGGCCTGGAGGCCTCAGGCCTCTCGGGGAGGAGCAGAAAGAAAAACCGAGGGCTTTTTAACTTGCATGAGCTGGGAACGCTTTTAGAAATGCTAGCAGGCGTAGGGAAACAGATCCAGGCAGCAAGCAGCAGGGAGGGCTAGATTCGAACCCAGGACTCCAGTTCAGCGCGCACTCGAATCTCTGGCCATGCACAGGGCCCAGCTCGCGCTATTTTTAGCACGGTGAAGTATCCTAGGCACGGGAGGAATGCGCACCGCGTCCGGCTTTGTTACGGCCAGGAAAAGGAGAGAGGGTACCTACCCGGGGCACCGCCAAGTGGGGCATAACCAGGCCTCTTCAGAAAACCCCATCCAGCTGGCCCCAAACCCTCTTCGGGCACAGCGGGCGGACCCGTCAATTCGGTCTCCATTAAGCCTTGTTCTCAGACCTTGAATCTGCACGCTGAGACCGAGCCGATGACCTTTGAGGGGATCGCCCGGTATTGTCCCATCCTCCCGAGTCCACGAACACCCGCGCCGCATTCCCTGCTCCCGGTCCACAGCAGGAAGAGCTGAGCGCGAGAGGGGGACGGAGCTGCCCCAGGGCGCACAAACCGTCTCAGCCGAGGGTCTCCGGACTGGGTGCAGCACTTCGCAGCCACGGTCTCCGGCTCTCATCCTTCTTCAGCCCGCCTCCTTTGCAAATATCATCGGAGCTTGATATTTACTTTCTTATTTTCCATGCAGGGTTCAACACAATTGGTCACACACCTCAAACCGGTTGCGGCAGAAGCAGTGCTATTGCTATTATTATTATTTTAAATGAAGTACATTATCTTTTAATATAGAAAAAATGAAATGACAATGAACTTAAGCTGCATGAATATTTCATAAAGGAAACGGTCACCGATCCTACAAGGAATTAATTACAGAACTATTGGGCTGAAGAGTGAAAAATAGGAAAAGACACAATGCGTTTTAATTAGAGAACTGGTCAAAGAAATGTATCAGGACAGTGGATTATTACACAGCCATTAGAAACAAAAAGTGGGAATTGATGTGAAATTTGTCCATGATATATGAAGTGGGGAAATGCTTCCCACCAAACTAAACACCGTCCATTGTGACCTCCCTTTATATAAAAATATAAATATCATTCACTGAGAAAATTTAGAAGAGTATTCATCAAAACGTTTACACCTCTACCCCTGACTTCTGGGAGCAACAGTAATTTTTACTTTTCCTCTTGCTTAGCTATATTTTTCTAATTTTTTTTACAATGAATAAATATTACTTTTGGGATAAAAATTAAGCTGCAATTTCCTTCTGATTTCTCCTACTGCCAGCATACTTTCAACACTATCCACAGTTTATTCAGCGTAAATATTTGGAGTGCCTTCCATGGGCTAGCACTGTGGGTATAAATATAGGGAATAAGAGAAGATAGTAATATAGATCAGCGGTTAACATACAATAGTAAGTATCTGTCTTGAAGAGGTCTGATTCCTTCCACACAGCAAATGTGTCTTTTTCTTACATTTAAAATTATTGAATAATGAAATAATTAAAAATGTCAAGCAAGCTATTTATATGCTTAGTGCGTATTATTTCATATTAACCTCGAGAGTCCTGAGAAGTCAGTATTACGGTGGCTGTGGCTGAGAGAGGTCAAGGATTTCGTTCAAGGTCACGTCGATGTGTGTAGAAGGCAGGCTGAGGTTGGGTCAAAGTGCAGCTCTGGCTGACTTTAGAGACCTGGCTTTTCTTTACAATGCGGAGCACCTCCGTCCAGGGCGTGTGTGCGTGCGTGCGTAATAATCAAATACGAGCTTATTCCCTCTGATTTTCCGTAGTCACCAAAATAAGAAAAAGAAGGAAGGAATTCTGGAAAGCAGTCTAGGGTTCCAGCTCCAGCCTTCCCCCAAACTCCTGCTGGCGGGCTCTGAGTGGGTCCCCCTGTAAAACCGAGGAAGAGGGTAGGCCGCAGATCTCCGCGCTTTCCTGCTTTCTGCCGGTGAAAAGCTCTGCGTGTTACTCTTCACGGCAGCCTCTGTATTTGTTTGCATAGCTCCTTCACCTTTCCCGGTACTTCCAGAGCTGTAAGCATGTTTTCCTCTCCATAACCCAGAAGGGAGCCGGTCAGGAATGACACTCCCTGTGGACAGAGGGGGAGAGAGAGAGCCAGAGGCTCAAGTCACTCACTGGGGTCACACAGCCAGGCAGAAGTGGAGCCTGGATTTGCAGGTGGCCCTGCAGGCTTGGGCCTTGGGAGGGCTGTCTCCGAGAAGCCACTGGAACCTTCTCTCCTTGCAACTGGCAGTTAAGCTCATGGTCTTGCTAAATCCTCATAAAAGAAACAAAATTACAAAATCAGTCAGCCTCATTTTTAAATGAAAAGTGACTGGGGAGAAAAAAATACACACTCTTAGAAGTGTCTGAAACTAGCCTCCTGATTTAAACCCAATTTGTTTGAGAAAAAATATTTTTTTTTTCAGCAGAGAGAGTTTTTACAGCTGAGCGCTCCCAAACCCA
The DNA here is from genome assembly GCA_028451465.1 of Erethizon dorsatum. NCBI lineage: Eukaryota > Metazoa > Chordata > Mammalia > Rodentia > Erethizontidae > Erethizon > Erethizon dorsatum. Next base: position 9,166,851 of record CM051836.1, on the reverse strand, counting down.
TAAAAAACAAGGTTTATATGGGAAATAGTGAAACACTCTTAACTATAATACACAGCATCTAATGTAAGCAGACACAGACACTATATAAAGCTCCTACAAATGTTATTAAAACAAACAGAAATGCACATTTATCCCCCACAGAACGGACAACGGGAGGCATTGGATTTTAGAGGAGCCTCAGAACTCTTAGGTTCGCTGAAATACTCCAAGTATCCCGCAACACTGAGATCTCGGAGGGCCACGTGCACATCCACTCGTTCCCCTCGTGTTACACAGGGGCATTAAAGCCCGCGGAGAGGAGAGACCTGCCCACGGTAACACAGGGAGCTGCCCTCCTCTTCCCTGGTTGCTTTACCACTTTCTGCTTCTGGAACAGGTATAGAACAATACTGGGACGAAGAGACCTAGAGAAGTCACGGCACATTTCTGAACTTCAGCTTCCTTATCTACAAACCGGAGAGAAAGACTGTTGCCTGACTTCCAGGGCTCTGTGAGCACAGAATGAGATAAGGAGCTCAAAACCCTGGGCTGGAGTGTATGGCGGAGCTGTTTTCATTATTTTATGTAACCCTTTCCACAGCCTTGGGAGGTTATTTTGGTTTGTTTGCTTGTCTGGGGAAAGCAAGGGTGTTTCCAGCAGGCTCGCATTTCAGTGACTTGCCCAAGGGTGCAGAGCCTGCTAGTGGATTCCACATTCAGAGCTCCTTACTGAGCATCATCCAGGTGAACCAGGACTGCAGAGCTGAGCTTCCAGCTAAGGCAGCACTGTTCCTTAGAAATAGAATGCAAGCTAAAATGTGAGTCACATGTATAATTAAAAACATTTTTTGTTTGTTTTTTTGGGACAGGGCCCACTATACAGTCCAGGCTGACCTTGAACTTGCAGCCATCCTCCTGCCTCAGCCTCCTGAATGCTGGGATGATAGGTATGCACCACTGTGCCTGGCCTATAATTAAACACTTTTTGCAGCCACATTAAAAATGTGCAGAGAAACAGGTACATTTTAAAATAATATATTCTATTTAACTCAGTATGCCCCAAATATAATTTTAACGTGAACCAATATAAAAATTATTAATGAGATGTTCTACGTTCCTATTTTCATTCTAAGCCTTCAGAATTAAAAGGTGTGTTTTATGCTTGCAACACATCTCAGTTTGGATCATGTTTCAAGTATTTCTTTTCTTTTCTTTTTTTTTTTTTTTTTGTAGGTACCAGGGGTCGACCTCAGGCGCCTGCTGAGAGATATCACCGGCCCTTTATTCATATGTGGGTTCCGGGAGTCAAACTCGGGCCCTTGTGCTTGCCAGGCAGGCGCTTATGCTGCTGAGCCATCTTACCGGCCCTGTTCAAGTATTTCTTCCCAGTGGCTTCACACTGGACCGTGCAGGTCTAGAGGTTCATGTAGTGGGAATATTAATCGTATTAATATATGACTACACTTTTAACTGAGCATTTGCTGTGTACTAGACACACACAGGCTCATCTTCTCCTGAGAGATTCGGGGCAGGTCATTTACTTGATGATGTAACTATTATGCTGCAGAGCCAGGATGCAGACCCAAGCTGTCTCCTCCCAAACCCCGCAATGCTGGTGGCTGAGAGCTACAACTCACTCTGGGCGACATCAGAGGGATCGGAGTTGCGTGGTATAGTGTGACATGTGCTTTGGGGCGTCCCACCCGATCCCTGATCCAAGCCTCTGTGACTCAGGAGACCTCAGCCCAATCATCGCCTTGGGCCCCAGTCTCTAAGATAGGTTAACACTACCTTCCCTCGCCCCTGCAGAGCTCTTGTGCGGGTAAAATGGGAAAGCATCTTTTTTTTTTTTTTTTTTTTTTGTGGGTACCGGGGGGTCGACCTCAGGACCTCGTGCGCCAGCAGGCGCCCGTGCCACTGAGCGATATCACCGGCCCCTTTTTCGTATGTGGGTTCCGGGAGTCGAACTCAGGCCCTCGCGCTTGCCAGGCAGGCGCTTAAGCCGCTGAGCCATCTCACCGGCCCAGGGAAAGCATCTTTGAAAGGGTTTTGAAGCATAGAGAATAGAATACAAGAGACCAGGCCAAGGTCAGCAGGGAGGTCTGGATTGCCCCCGAGCCAGTACTTAAAACCAAGAAAGCTGGCGACCTAAGCTGTCTGGCATCGGGTGGGTTTCTTAAGCTTTCTGAGCCCGAGTTGTCTTTGGTGAAAGGGAAGGCAGAGCAGCTCCCAGAGATGGGAAGATCCAGTAAGGACGCGGCCAAGGCCCTGGGCCAGGCCCAGAGGAGGCAGGCGCTAACACAGCTCTTGTGATGGGGCTGGGAGCCCGGCCTACTTGAGAAGCCCGGTGCGGCCGGGGAGGGGAAGGGGCTTGGCCTTCCCTGGCAGTCCGAGGGTAAGGGAGTGTGGAGTGTGACAGCATTTAGTGTGGCGAGAAAAGACGAGACCAGAGCCAAGGGAAGGGGACCCGGTGTGCTGAGAGCCCTTGGGCATTCCTTGCCTTGCTGAACTTTCCTGTCATCTGTGAAACAAGGGGGCGGACCAGAGAGCCAAGTCCCTTTATGCACTGCCTGTCTAGGAGTTTTATCATGGCACCAATGAAGGCATCCACCAAACACCGCGTCTCTGGGCGCAGAAAATGCCCCTCAGACTGCCACGGCAGCTCGAGCGGCCACCGGCTAGGGGAGGGCGCCCCCTGGCGGTTTCTCCGTCCTCGGCGCTCTCCGCGGAGAACCGCGGGGCTCCGGGCGCCTCTGGGCGGAGTCAGACCGCTGCGGCGGGCTCGCTAGCGCAGCGCAGCTCGGGAGCGCAGAGGCGGCACCCAGCACGTTCACCAAACCAGGGGTCCTGGATGCAGGCTGACTGCCGAGGGGACGCGGGGTTTTTACTATCCAGAATCTCTTGAGTTCTCTTCCCCGAGGGGCGGGCCTGTGTTTCCTTACTATGCAAAGTCTGAAATCCATCACCTCCCACCCTTGAATAGAAGCTACCCAGCGAAGCATAATCGCCCCTCGGTAACCGAAAAGCCTTCTGCCGCTACTGCAGGGGCGGTTTCTCCAGGCAGCCCAGCACTGCCTGCGTCCCTTTGCGGAGGAAGTTGCATGGTGACGGAGGAGGCAGATGGTACGGGTTCGAATCCAAGCTCACCCTGAGACCCTGGGAAAGCCACTTCACTTCTCCGAGCCTCGCTTTCCATGAAAATTAGGGATAACAGCTCGGTGCAGGTTTGTATATGGACTACTACTGTATGCATAAATATTCCACGATGACTGTTATTTCCTAGCAGGTGTTTAGCAAATAATAGCCACTTCTCTTTAGGTCTGCCATCCTGACCATCTTTTTATGTCCAGCTTTGGAAATATTCCTGGATAGAAATATGAATAGTATGGAGTCTCCTTGGAACTATTTAAATTGACTCAGCCAAGTTCAACTTCTTCTAGGTTAGATAAACCCCAGGAGGCAGGCCGGAGTCTCTCCCTAATTGCTTCTCTCAGTTCCATTCTCCTGGCTTTGCCACGCTTCATCGGGTGCAGTTTCACCGGCTGGCCGTTGCTTGCTGACCTGGCTGAGTCCGAGCCCTCTGAGCCACTCCAAGCCCAGCTAAATGGGTGGCCTCCCCTGCGCCCTGGTCCTCTGCGCCTGTCCTGTCACAGTCCCTCCTGCGGAAGGGGCTGCTTGGGCACAGCAGCCCTCCCACCATTCGCTTCGCAGAGCCAATCCCGCTGGTGGCCCTGAGTACCCGGAAAGTCTCATTAGCCATCTTAGCTTAATTAAGCTCATTACATTTGCTAAGCCTCATTGGCTTTTGCGAGACCTCACATCACGGAACCGCTGGATCTGCCTCGGAGGTAGGGCTGGACCTTTCCCAGAGCCTGTGGTCTTACGAAGGGACCACCCTCTGCTCACGTCTGTCTTAACCACTCTCGCCGGTAGGCGGCCCGCAGACACTGCAGAGTGCCCCAACTTGACCACATCTTAAATGTCTGGCTTGGTTTTAGCAACAGCAGTTTTGGTGACTCCCGGGTTCAAGTCCCTCCTGCAGCATCTGAGGCTTTCTGGGAGTCGCTGGCAGTCACATTGGCCTGGGCTTCCCCACTCTCATCTCATCAAACCTACTTCCTCCCTCTTGGATCTGCCCAGGGACCTCTCCTTCCAGGAAGCTCCCGTGGTTTCCAGTTTCCAGAGTAGCTTTTCCTTTCTATTTACTCTCACTCTAACCCATACAGATGCCAGACGTGGGGGCACATGCCTGATCCCAGCACTCGGGAGGCTGACGCAGGGATTGCCATGAGTTTGAGGCCAGCCTAGACTACAAAGTGAAACTCTGTCTCAAAAAAGAAAAAAACAAAAACAAAAACAAAAACAGAGGTACAGATGGTTATACATAGAGTGGTAAGAAGCTTTAATATGTGTATAAATTTGCCTACGATCACAGATAACGTGTGCATCTACAGACAGATATATACATGTATGTGTATACACATACACAATATTTATATACTGTATACACACTCATACATGTTACATTTAGTACACACATATAGTATAAATATATACATACACATAGTATAAATATATACAGTATTTCTAAACTGGTATGTTTCTATCATTAAATATTACAATGATGACATATATAATACTTTTATTTTAATTAATTAATTTTGTTTGCTTGTGTTTTGAGACAGGGTTCCACTATGTAGTTCAGGCTGGCCTTGAATTCACTGTGTAGCTGAGGCTGGCCTTGAAATAGCAGCAATCCTCCTTCCTCAGCCTCCCGAGTGTGCTGGGATTACAGGTGTGCGCCACCACACCCAGTGATACTTTTAAACCAGCCTCTACTAGACTGTTCCCAGTTCTTCACTGCTTTTTTGTTTTGTTTTTTTCTTCAGTACTAGGGATTAAACCCAGAGGTGCTTTGCTACTGTGCTATGGCCCTGGCCCTCTTTTTATTTTTTAATTTTGAGACAGGGTCTTGCTATGTAGCCCAGCGTAGGCGCAAACTTGCTCCTCCTGCCTCAGCGTCCCAGGTAGCTGAGATTACAGGCCTGCCACCAAGCCCGGCAGTTCTTTACTACTCTAAGCAACACTCTCGTGAAATATTATCTTGCCCCATTAGTAGGCAACGTGGCATGGTACCAATTTGGGAGACAGATGATTAGGATTTGTTTCGAAACCCCTCCAACAGTGTGAACTTGTGTATTGTTTCAAAGCATCTGACCAAAACCCATGGAGCAAAATAGGTGACAGCTTTTTACATTACCTATGGGTTGCCCAAAGTGAAGACTATATTATTGTTGTTTTTACTTCTATTATTTTCTACACAGTCCAGGAGTCTGGAGCTTAAACGAGGCAGCCAGTAGTAAGCGCTTTGAGAGAGCTTTGGTATTTTATTTATGGTAAAAATGATTCATGCCCTCTATAAACAGTTTAGACAACACCCAGAGAGCACGGATGAGAAAGTAACCCACGTTCAAACCCACTAAGCAGGACTGGCCATGCTGGCTGTGGCCTTCTCTTACAGGCTGTGGCTGTGGCTGTTTAATAAACGTGTGTTGACCTCAGCCAGACCAGCTCGTTAGCAGCGGCATGCTCTGGTGTTGTCCCTCTCACCAACCTCTGACAGTTTCATTAACCCCATTAAATCACGCAGGTGCCTCTATGCCTCCTGCACTTGTTAACGTCCGTTCAGCTCCGGTGAGTTAAAACCTGGCTGCAAGGTTGGATGTACCTTGTTAACCTCCATTAAAACCTATTAAATTTCCCAACTAGAGTCTCAGCGACTTCTCGGAATCCCTCATTAAAATTTAGTAAATCCCGTCGATCAGGATCGGGGTAACTTGTGGCTGCACTGCTTCAAAGCACGGCATGCTGAGTGCTTTGACACGGGCTTGACAACAGTGTCCCCAGGGCCAGACGAACCTTGGATCCGATCCCAGAAGTGGTTCTGGCGCTCAGGTTTCTTGGGCACGTCCCTCAACCTCTGTGTCTGTACTTCCACCTCTATAAATTGGAGTTAATAACAGTTCCTACTTTATATGCTTGTAGTGAGACTAAGCGAATTAATATACATAAAACTATTAGCACATTGTCTGGCATGCACTCCGTACTGTTATTACTCCTGGATGTAGAAGAGCCTTATAAACTTGGAAGAACAAAAAAAACCCTGTTTAGTAAATGGACGATTCAATCTCAGACATTTATAGCATCCTCCCACATGCCGGGCATCTTTTAGATGTGGGTTGTTTTCTTTCTGCTTTTATCCATACTGACGATCATCCACTCGAGTGGTTTGTGGTGTTTGCGGCTGTGCCCGGCACTGTCTGCCCAGGCTCAGCTCCTTCGGAGCTGTCTGATGTTGAGTATCAGCACTCTCCCCACCCGGGCCTTAGGGGGTCAGACTCAGTGGTTCTTGAACCTGGATGTCAAAATCAGTCAGCAGATTTTATCAAAACGTATTTCCCAGGGCTCTGCTCATTTTGTAGGTTTCACCGAGAGCTGGGAGCTAGCACTCAGGTGGAGCTGCCGCTCTCAGGTCCGGGATTGGGAAACCTCCAGACTGGATTAATGTTTTTCTATTTTATTGAGTTTATGTCTTACCTGGGAAAAGAAATTCCGGACTGAGCTCCTGAGCTTTACATTGAGGACGTGGGATGGGGGCCCAAGAATTGACACTGCTATAGAGTTTTGAGGGGATTCTGATGGAAGGAAGTGAGTGGTAGGTAAGTGCTACACTTTTAAAAAGGCTAAACCTCGGATGATCTTACATTCAATATTCAAAGGCTTGATTTTGGAGGGGAAAAAGGTAGTTCCTAGTGGATCTTCGCTCCCGCGGTACATTAAGATGTACGTTCATGCTTCCGTTAAAGGTGATGTCTGTGGATCCTTTTGCCCCAGCAGGGGGCCAGATAGTTGGAGAAAACTTGGGGATGAAGAACCTCTCTGCAGTTCTTTGAGGAGCTGGAAGAGAGCAGCAGGAAGGGCAGCAGATAGGAGGGTAAACTGAGTTACGCTACACCTCAAACAGGGACAGAGGTGTGAAAACTGGAATTTCCTTCGCTGTCCACAGGAAATCGATTCAGGGACCTTGTAACAATGGTGTCTGTCCACACAATCCATCCCGAGTTCTGTGGATTCTGGAGGGAGCCACAACTGCCTACCCATCCCGCGCCTCACAAATGCCCCATGCAGAGCCTCTCCGTGACATTTACAGGGGACTGGCATGGGAGAGGAAGAGGATGGTGGCGAGGGGAGGAAGAGTGCTTTTAAAATTTCTGTGAGGTTTAAAATGTTAGAGCTAGAATGCATTAATTTTATTTAATGTCAGGAAAAATCTTTACATTTCTCCCTTTCCATTCTGTTGGTGACAGAGTGTGCCGAAGTGGGACTTGTGTTTGAAGCTCGCTGTTGTCCTTCCCAGGAGGAGGAGGCTGGACGAGGGACTGCATCCCACCAGGCCTCAGGGACCTGCACCAGGGAAGCTCAGTCATGTAGCCCGGGTTTCTCACATGGTCACGTGCAGGTGACTTGCTTGGGGACTTTGTCAAAACAGATTCTGATTCAGTAGGTAGCTGCAAGTGCGGGTGCAGAGTGTATGTCTCTAACCAACGCCCCGTGACGGGCTAACCTTCGATGGCAAGGTTCAGCCAGAAATCCCAGACCACACCCATGCTTTTGAGCCTTCAAACACTGGGATGTTTACATAAAATTTGGAATTCCCAGCTCCTCTTATCAAATTGCAACACCTGATCACAGGACTGGCATTCCCACAGGACAACAACAGGCAGGGACTGAGTAGCAGCTGTTCGCAGAAGGGACATGAGTTTTCCGGTTTGCAGCCTGCTCCCGGCGGACTTTTCAGTCTGCAATGCTCCACCCAGTGCATTTAGGACTCTCACCTTAGACAGGTAATGGAAAATCCAGGCCGCAGACTCTTAATGCCCAGGGTATGTGGTACACAACATGGAAGTTGCCTCAAATTAAGTGAGGGGACAGGAGGACTAGGACCGGGACCCAACCTCGTGTGATGTAAACTCCACAAGTGTGCACTGGGCTTGCAGGACGATGTGGGTGCTGGTTGTTGACTGTCATACATGGCAGGGGCCCAGTGTGGAGGTGAAAGCCTCTGAATTCATGTAGAAAGTCAAAGGGAACAATGGAGCATGTCTTTTACTTATTCAGTTCATTTATTAAGAGCAAAAGTTGGGCCATCCCATCTGTGTGATATTGCAAATGAAAAGTCACATACATACTAAGGAGACTCCAAAGAGTTGAGAGCCTTTCAACAGTACAGAGCCATAGATTACAAAATTAAAATACAAAGGATCCCCCAAATTTGGCAGGAAACAAGTACAATATGAGGAGGCCTGGAATGGAAGGGCACTTACTTTTCAATAAGGCAGTTACAAAATGAACAAGAAAACTCCCCCAAACCCCATACCCCGAAGTACACTCTGATGAGCACAACAGACAGTAGAGATGTAAAAGAGGGTCATGTGCAACCCTCTGTCATCAGCAAGTGCACCAATTAAATGACAGCAACCGAAGGGTTTGTGTTGAGATGTAAGCTACAGAAAACAACTAATTGTAGACATCTCTGCCACAAGAAGAGCTCCCACTTCACCCACGCTGGATTCCACCTCAGAGTTCAGACCAACATCACCCCTCCTCACCTTGAACTTGGAAACAGTCTGCAATACAGTGAAAGGAATACAAAGGCACCCCTGAAGCACCACCCTCCCCAGGGCATGACCTTGAGCTCAATGCCCTTCAGCTCCATTGCCCAGCTCAGCGATGGACCGGGAATCCCAACCCGAGAGTGCCGCCTCGCGGCAGAAGTCCGGCCAAGACCACAGACCCAGCCCACTTCATGAGAGTTCAGGTTCTAGGGTGACACCACACCTCCCACCAGGCCTTGAATACCGACTTAACCTGTAGGCTGGATCTGTTCTTTCCTCCCTCTCATTTTGCAAAACTCAGCTGGCCTAATGATGTCACTCAGCCTTGGGTTCTTGGTCTGAGAGCCATGTTGACTCTGAGGACTCTTCCTTCATAAGTTCTCAAGAATCTGAGGGCCGCTTACCTTAGACTGCTTGAGAGTCAACCTGCAAATGAGAGAGAAGAGTGCAGGCCAGGCCAAGGACTGAGGCCAGGCCCCCGAGTGCCATGGGATCTCACACAAACCCTGCTGAACTCTACTTCTTCATTCTCTAAGAATGGAAGACTGGACAGTGGCAGCCTTGAAGGACTTCCCAGCTTGATGGTCTAGCACTTCTGACACTGAGGCACTTAGCGCCCCACCCCCACACTTTTAAGCTTTGTTTTCTCAGTATAAACCAAGTGTGAAGTCCTTACAGGAATCAAAGGCAAAGCTCCCAGCAACCACGGAACCTTTAAATTCCATGCAAAGTAACAACAGTATATTCAAAATCTAGCTGAAGCTTTTCCTACACGATGTTATGAGCCTTAGTTTCTGTGGGTGAAGCGCAGAGCTAAGGCCTCAACTGTCTCAAGTTATTTTTTAGCAGCCCCCTTCCCCAACACTTCAATAGTTTTCACAAGAACAATTCCGGATAAACCTGGCTGATGGTGTTCTCTCAACATTCCCCAACAAACAGCTCAGCACGATCAGCTCTCAGGGAGAAGGACAGTCAGGGCACCAAAATGTCTACGTCCTAGCTCCTGCTTTCTGGAGACAATAATGTAATGCCATGGGACGGTGCCAGGAATCAGATCCCTTGCCAAGATGAAAAGCTTTCTCCATGTGGCCCCCATGGGGCGGAGACTAAGATGGAAATCACAGAGAACGTAGAAAAGCCAGAGGTTTACAGAAACGGAACAGGCTTCTCCGGGAGGTAGCGAGTTCTCTGTCTTCAGAGGTGTGCGAGCCCAGACTGCTCCCTGGGTGGGACCGCTGTAGGACAATGTCAGCACCTGTGGGGAGACTGGACTGGATGAGTTAAAGGCCCTTTCCCAATCTTTGGATCTTGTCACTGCAATGACTGAGAGCCTCCAGATGATTTCCATGAAGCACCTTCCCCACTCCCACACTGGGACATCCATTTCAGTAGGCCAAGCCCTGCAGAAAGTCCTCCCCTCCTGTCCTTTGCACCAGGCAGCTGCCCTGCAGGACAGCAACAAAGAAGTCCCCACAAAATAACAGCGCAAGTGCCAAGGTTAGCTGCAACGCTCCACCTGCAAGCATTATTAATATGGTTTCTGAGAGGTGAGCAGTGAGGACTTAGCCATGACAGGAGCATCTAACGACCCGGCAGCTGTAACACAGCTGTGAAATTCCTCTTCATTTTACAACACTGGTCTCAAATCCTTTGGTTTTTAATCTTTCGCAAGCTGTTGCCTGCCTAAGAGTTTGTTCCTTGGAATAAGAAGCTTGTCCGCTTGTGATTTTAAAATCTTGAGACAGAATGACACGAATGGTGGAGTTTCCATGTGGCCTCCTTCGGGGCACAGGAAAGAGCCACACCAGGCCGGGATGGAGGCAGGAGCCATACTCTTTAAGGAGAAGACAATGCCAGCTCTGGATTCCAAACTCCAGTTTTGCCCAGAAAGACCAGAAGGCAATGCTGCGATGTGACAGGTGGAAGGAAGCGCAAGAGTCCTTGACAGGTGGCGTAGAAATGCAGGCAGCCAAGGTGAACCCTGCTTTCCCCAAACCCCACTGCTCCCTGAAGCCAGGCCCTGTGGCTTTGGGGGGCCAGGCTGTTGCTCCTAGGTAGCAGTCTCCTGCCCTTGGATAAAGCCATCAGAAACTGCAGAGGCGGCTAAGGCAAGTGGCTTAGTGGTTTGATGAAAAGTACAGACTTCTGGACGTGAGAAAAATAATTCAAATAGCTTTGCATTTCTCTCACCTGATCTATTTTAAAGAGTTGAAAAGATATCCACAACCTCCCCTTTCCAAAAACAGCCCTCTTTAGAGAAAAGACAGCAAGGGACTCGAGTGTGCACAGCACCTGGCTGAAGGTGAGAGGTCTCCCTAGGTTTCAGCCTGGAGCAGCAGCATTCTTACCGACACACTTGAGCAGATGGATCTGAATGCCACTCTCAGACAGAAATGTACTGCTCTCACCCGACCAGGAAAACAAACTGGCTGCTAAACAGTGACACAGTCTACATGCCTGCAATTTTGGTTTAAATACCAGACAGATACACCACAGACCTGCTACAGAGCAGGTTAACGGTGCCTGAATGGGTAGGTCCCACCTGTCCCCAGTGCCAGCCCCTGCTGAGCCTTCTTGATGCCCACGTCGGCGTCCACCAGCTATTAAGTAGGGAGACAGTCTCTGAACACATACTGAATCTGAATGACCTACAACGCTGGAGAGAACCCTTGATGGGCCCTTCACAACCAGGAGTATCACCAGAGGACTCCCACCTAGTCCAGAGTATATTCTATGCACATCCATTTGTATATATTTTAAAAGGCTGCACTGTGCTAGACATGCATTTTGAACACTGATAAAAGCTTTGCTGCAATGGAATACACTGCATTTTAGCAACAGCAGTGGCCCTGTCCCCATTCCACAAGAGATGGTGCTCTGCTTCACAGAACTGAGACCTGAGGACGCTTCACCACCCTGCTCAGTGCGGGTCTGGTTCTACTTTCTCTAAGCCGATGCTCAGATAAGGCGTCTATGAGATGTTAAAACTCTCTCCTAGGCCAAGCTGCCCATTGCTCCTTTTACTATTTAAGGCTTAAGAAATAACTCACAATTGAAACTGAGTAGGACAATGACACCCTTGACCATAATATATGTCAAGACAGAAATTATTTTATTTTTTTTTGTGGGTACTGGGGGTCAACCTCAGGACCTCGTGCGCCAGCAGGCGCCCATGCCACTGAGCGATATCACCGGCCCTTTTTTCGTATGTGGGTTCCGGGAGTTGAACTTGGGCCCTTGCGCTTGCCAGGCAGGCGCTTACGCCGCTGAGCCATCTCACCAGCCCCAAGATAGAAATTAGAATCCAAATCCCTTTCTTCTTTTTCTGCCATCCTCCTATCCACATCCTCTGCCCCCAACAGACTGATTATAGAATTTTGCAAAAGCGTACTTCTGGCTGTAAAGCTTTGTTTTCACAGGGTACTTTGGCTCAGAATTAGACAGAAGAATCTGACTTATTGAACAACAACAAAAATCAGATAATTATGAATACTTTAAAAATGACTTCAGTCATCTTTCTCCCTAAGAGGGAGGCCGGTTTTTCACAAAGATGAGCATCAGGTGGCACTGACCTTCGTTGCTCAAACCCATGATTTGCTGCGTAGCAGAGCCCAGGGAGCCGAGGCCAGCCAGACTGTCCTCCCCACAGCTGGATTTCTAGGTGCGAATCACATGGTCCTTGGCAGTATTCCTGGTAGTTGTGAACTAAGGATTAATACTTCTCAAAACACAAGCCGCAAGCCACTAAATCTCTACTTGTCAAAGCATTTATTGCCCAGGAGCATGGCTTAAGTCACACTGCATGACTTCACCCAAAGAATAGCCAGAGGGGTGTGCGAAGGACCTTCCTGTGACGGTTTCTTGGTCACTGTTTCCAGAACCTCAGCAAATATTGCCTTGCACATGCAACTGCCCTGAAATCCACACTTGATCTGCAATCTACTTGCTGGTACATCAGGGTTTCCTGCACGCCCGGCAGGTAAGCGGTGAATGACAGGAATGCAGAGGGCTCAGTAACGAACGGAGTGAGGGAGATGCTGCAAGGCTGGCAGTCATGACAGCTCAGTTAGCCAACAAATACTGACTGTGCTCATGGTGTACGAGGCACGGGGCCGATGAGGGGGACCAGTGTCAAACAGGTTTGCTAATAAAAGACAAAGCCTGCAGCAAAGTGGGACATCTACATCCTCAGCGGGCGGGGCCACGTCCCAACCTGGGTCTGCACCTTGCTGTCTCTCCAGGCCGTGTTACACAGGTGGCAGCCTGGTGCTCCAAAGGGACTGCTCGGACCACGTTTCCAGTAGAGCTGATGTCATGCTTTGCTGAATGTTGCAATACATAGTTTTAAATTCTCTTATGATCATGTTTTTACAGTCCAGTAGTTACCTTAAAAGAATGTCTTTCTATACATATGCTGAATCATGAGAATATAATCTCCTGACCAAAAAGATTTACAGTATTCACCAAATATTTTTTTATTTACAATGAAATTTAACAGTCTTTCTGGGAGTAAATGTAGCGGGTATCACCTGCGCGTCAAGCACTGCGCTCCCTCCTCACTCGAGCTGCTTGCCGCTCTCCGACTTCTGGTCTAGCCTGCTCTTGTTGCTCTTCACCATGTAGATGAAGTAGGCGAGGGTCTCTTTCTCATTCACAGGTATATTCCTGAAGTGTCGGCTGACAGTCTACAGGGCAGAAAAAATGAAAAGAACAACCCAAAGTCCCTTAAACCATGCATAAATCAGGGTTACAAACTCTAAATCACGCAGTGTGGGGACACAGAACGTGTCCAGCAGGATGGAGGGATTCACGACGAGCGTGGAGCTCCCCGTGCTACTGCAGAATTCACGATGCCCTTCTTCCTCACATCTTCCTACAACACAACTGAGACTCAGTTCTCCATCACTGGCAGCCAGACGTCCATCCCGGCGTGACTGCGGTCACTGCCGCAAAGGCCAATGCTGGGACTTCTCTAGCAGGCCAGTTGCTACCAAACCCTGCTGGCCTTCAAAATGGGGAGCAGTGTGTCTTTTTTGTGTCAAATGAACAGTCGATTGAATAGATATAAGCAACTAAACCCAAGAACTCTAAATAGCAATAACTGCTTCTGGAGAGATATAATGTACTGGAAGGAAAATTTATCATTCACTACATAATCCTGGTCCTCTCCTTCTTTTTGCGGGGGGCAGGTGGTACTGGGGATTGAACCCAGGGTCTTCACATTGAACTACATCCCCAGCCCTTTTTACATTTATTTTGAGACAGGGTCTTGCTAAGTTACCCAGGGTGGGCTTGAACTCAAGATCCCCCTCCTTCTGCCTGGGATTACAGGTGTGTGCCACCACGCCCAGCTTGCCTTTACTGTCTAAAATAAGACCTGAGAATGCAGATACCCTCTTCCCCACCTTCTCTTATCCCTTCCACCAGGGGTGAATGCTATTATCTTCAAGTAGGAAAGGCTGGTGTATTCCTGTGTTTTATCTGGACACTGGTGAAGGAAAGGTTTAAGAAAAAAGTGATGGCAGTGAGAAACCTCTCGAAGAAGACCCCAAACCAACCAAATCATGAGCCTTTGAGGAGATCTCTAAATGAACAGAGGTGATGGGGACAGATATAAAAAAATTAAAAAGTGATTATCTTGGGAAGGTAGAACTGTAATTTTCTTATCTTATCCTTCCAAATTACCTACAGTAGGCAGAAAAACATATCAAGAAGGATGAGAAAGTGAGGGCAGGGGCTGTAGTCCCAGCTACTCAGAAGGACTGCCTTAGCCTAAGAATTCAAAGCCAGGCCTGGCATCCCAGCAAGAGACCGTCTCAAAAAAAAAAGGACAATGAGAGAATACACACAAATGCCAAGGAAGAACCCTACCCTCCAAACTGTGTTAAGGTGTTAGGGCGGAAGAAAATTTTCTTTGGTATCACTCATTATACTTCAATGTCAACACCAAAGAAGAAATCAAGGAAGAAAAAAGAAGTAAAGAAAATTAGTTCCTGTAGAACATTAACAAAGGTTTTGGGGGTGATTAATCCGACATATCTGATGTGCAGAAAGAATTATACCTATAAAGAATCACGCAAAAAAGATACAAATGAACAACACTCAGGACTGAGACTCAAGAGTCCTGAGATTTCAGAATCAATTCTGCTCCCAGATTGTGTGATTTTAAGCAAGTCCTCTCCTCCCTCTCTGCCATTGCTTTCCAGGCCTAAAGCCACGGAATTCTGAATTCTGCAAAGGAGGACTAGACAGCAGCTCCCAGAGCTCCGAGATGACACTCAGGACACACCCGCAGGAGGGGGAATCAGGGTCCCGTCGGAAGCACAAGGCTGGTCCCGCTTTTGTCTACCTACTTCTGCTAACTGGGCCTTGTTGAAGCCTGGTCTGGTCTGCAGCTTGTAGTGCCGCTTGTAACGCCGTAGCGTATTCACCTGCAGCTGGAACAGGTCGACCTAGGGAGAAGAGGAGAAACCGGTTATTCCTCACCTGCCCAGCCGGGACTCCTGGAGAACCCCCCACGTGCCCAGCAGACCCTAGGTAGGGGTGAGGGTGGGGAGGGCTATGAAAGAGGTCTTAGAAATTGTCCGCTGAGGACTAGCAACTGGCAAACAGGACAAAACCACCAGTGGGAGAGTTTTGGCTGGGGCGGGTTGATCCCAGGAGGCTGGTGGAAGCGGTGAGGCTTAAGCTAAGGAGGGGCAGGGTCTGTGGCGGCAGTGAGGAGAAGAGGAAGGACGAGGGAGCCCGCGGTGAGCACAGGGATCCAGAGGTGAACAATGGCTGGGGCTTAAAAGGTGCCACTGGGAGGTTACTATGTGTTAAGGAGCAGGAGGCGCCGTTACAGGTGGTACAGGCTGATGTCTCAGGAAGGCAGAAGTGGTGGAGGAAGACTGCTTGGGGGTGAGGGGGACCCTGGCGGTGCTGGCAATGATCCACAAGTGAAATGATGAAGTTGAGAGATCCTGGAGGGTGACAGGCCAGAACCAGGCAGCAGGTGGGCATGAAGGACAGCGAGGAGAAAGGTAACATTCGAGTAGTTCTTCCCTAGGCTCAGCCTTCGGGTATCAGAATTCTCAACAGTCCTCCAGGGAAAGCTCGAAAGCTACTGTAGTGAATGTGCAAATCAGCAGGCTAAGGTCAGGGTCTCTGCAGATGCCTGGATAACAGAGAGGAAGGGACCCCACGCGTTCTTTTCTAACACAGGAAGAGAGGAAAGCTGCAGTCATGAAACAGTGAAGGCCCAGCAAGTTGGGCTGCCTTTACCTGCCTCTAAAAGAGATGTTCTTGCTTCAGGCAGGTGGAGAGCACTTAAAAACAAAATGAATGATCAATATGACGGACCAGAGTCCTTCATTTGTTCCAAAACATTCCTCAAAATCCCCCTTTTTTGGTGAAGGCATTGAGAAACCAAATACATCTTTAAAAAATAATGATAATGCTATAGGCAACAGGCAGATACTGTAAACTAACGTTGGAAAGGGGGGCTCGGGGAGGGGCAGAGGGAAAGGGCTTGATTTCAAAGGTTTCCTCCACATCTGCGGACAAAGGCCCGCCTACTCCCTGATCCTATGCAGTCATTTTCACTCTGAGTGCTAACAGGCGGTTGCCTTATGAAATATTCATGCATCAAATATTCAGTGTACGCTATAAATGGTTCTTCTTTTGCTGAGTCTTAAGTGAAAACAATTTAGATAGAAATAAAACCCAATATGCCTTCCTGCAGCCTCACTTAATACACATGGGTACTCTAAGGAAAAGAACCTTCCAGGAGGGAAAGAGAGATCGCATGGTTTAGTGCAGTAGTCCTAAACTTGGGATGATTCTGACCCCCAGAGGACATGTGGCCATGTCTGGAGACCCTTCTCATTGTCACAACTCAGGTGTGACTGGCGTCCAGATGGTAGAGGCCAGGGACTCTGCTAAGCATCCTGCAATGCACAGGACAGCCCCGCCATGAAGTTATCTGGTACCAAATGACAACAGTGCCAGGGCTGGGGGACTGGTTTAGGGCTGACCCTGAAATGGATCTTTGGTGTCATTGAATCAGATCATGGCAGAAAATCAGAGCTGGTAAGAACTGATGACTTACACCAGAAAACAGAAGGGAAGGCTGCCTCTGGGGCGCACATACTCAGTCTCTAAGTTTAAAGACAAAAACAAGGTTTAAAAAAAATCGACACTGTGGTTGTCCTGAAGCATGTCAGTGGCTTTTTGAATAAAGGCAACGTGGCTAATTAGAAAGGGTATTAGACAGAGGCCTCAAACTATACATGTGACCTGGGTCTCTGCGCCTGTCTAAAAAATGACAGAGCAGCCAGATCAGGTGATTTCTCAACTTTCAGCCCTCAGGGTCAATCAGAGGCAATGTTACTATAATGCTATGATTCGCTTTTCAAATAAACCACAGCAAAACAAAGGAGACTAAAATTACTTCTCAGCACAAAAAGCAGACCAGGACAGGAGGAGGATCAGATTAGAATCCACTCTTCCATCTTTGTCTGGCTGAATTTTTTGGCCTTTACCTCAGGAATGTCAGTGTCGTGTTCAGGAGAATCTCCACCATCATCACTTGTCTTCCTCTTCCTTTTATTTCGGACGCTCTGAATGAAATTTTTGTGGAAATCACAGATGTACAGGTGCCTCACCTGATGGGAAGGAATTAAAGTCAGAGTTGCCAATTCCATGGAAAGAGCAATAGGTACCTGTCAAACTATGGGGCTTTTCTCTCAGCAAGGCATTGAAGGAATATAAGGAAAAGCAAGATGCAGACCATAGCTTCCAGAAGCTTGTCACTGGGGTACAAAACAAGAAGCACACAAACAAAGCTGGCCATGTGGCTAGGTGGTAAAGGGTTGCTGAGCATGTACAAGGCCCTGGCTTTCATCCCGAGCACTACCATTACCACCACTGCAACAACAACCAAATCTGGGAGGCTGAGGCAGGAGCACTGCAAGTTCGAGACTAGCCCAGGCAACATAGCAACTCAGGGAGACCCTGTGTCAAAAAAGAAAAATTCAAGGGTTGGGGGTGTAGCTCAGTGTGAGGGGCCTGGGTTCAATCTCCACTACAGCCAAAGAAACAAAAACAACAAAAAGAAAAGAAATACACGAAGGAAACACAAATGCCACAGAGTGTACGACAGACCAAGCCTCTGTGGAATGGTGAAGACGACAGATGACAGGGACTTGGCAAAGGAAGAGATGCTGCAGCTGAGACGCTGAGGGCAGAGGCCCATGCCTCGGAGGGAGGATCTACACACGGCCACGAGGCACACCCGAGGAGGGACAGCAAGACCGAGTGTTCCCAAGGAGTGCGACAGGAGGGCGACAGTGGGGAAGCCCAGGGTGTGCAGTGTGAGCAACTGCGCACACAGGAGTGGAAGCAGAAATGCGGGGTCGAGGAGCACAGGACGGCAGGGACGTCCCTCAGACCAGAGGGAGGCCCTCGGGGCTCCTCCGGGGGCAGGGAGTGCTGGGTTCAGGAGACCGTAGGACTTTCGGGCCTCCAGCGAGGCGGGGAGGAGGAAAGCAGGGGCTGTGGAACCAGTACACGGGGCGCCCTATCCGACACAAACGAAAGCTACTGCTGTAGCGCGATGACTCTCTGAGAAACGATTTCTGTGCGTCAGCGTGCAGTTCCTGCACTACCTCACACCTGATCCACGGAGAGAAGTGGAGATTCCCACACAGCGGAGCCATACACAGAAAGGCTGGAGGCGTATTAGTAAGTGAAGGTGCCAAGCACGGCGAAGATGTGAGTATGTTTTTATTTAAGAATGTAAGTACCCGGGTTGTCTGGAGGAACCACTCAAAACCCATACAGGAGCCAAATGCCTGTGTGAATGAGTTGGGGTTGTTGATACTGAAACAGATGTGGCACAAATGTTCTGAACTTAAGTTTATTCCTTAAATCCTAAAGATGAAAAGCTGACGGGAAATCACATCGATTAATTCAGGCCTCTTTATGAAGAAAATAATGAAAACTGTTTATTCAGATGAATTATCACTTTCATGTGGCTGGATTACTGAGTAACGAGTACTTTCAAGTCTACTGCAATGGTGTCCTGCACACAGCAGGCATTCAATAAATGCACTGTGTCCATACAGGCCAATGACAAACTTGGTAGGAGAACAATGGGCAGACTAGGGTATTTCCCAAAGCTCTGGCTGGGAGAGTTCAGGTCCTGACACTAGAATAATGAAATGCTAGCTAGAAGAGAACTTTGACTGGGCGTGGTGGGGCATGCCTGTAATCCCAGCATTTGGGAGGCTGAGGCAGGAGGATTGCTGCGAGTTTGGGGCCAGCCTGGGCTACATAGTGAGTTCAAGGCCAGTCTGAACTGCACAGTGAAACCCTGTCTCAAAAAGACCAAAAGAAAGGAAGAAAACAAACAAACAAACAAACAAACAAACAAAAAAATCCAATAAGAAGAAAGGAGGAGAAAGAGGAGGGGAATTTAACAATGCCTAGTACAACCCCTCCGGCTCCAATTGCATTTTCTAGAGGAATACACTGAGGTCACCCAAAGTGGAGAAATGGCCTTGCCACGGTCATCTGGGTCTTCTGACCCCAGGTATGTGTCTCTTCCTATCCCTGGTATTTTCCTTTATATCATTCTCTTTCTTTACATTAAAATTTTTTCATTAGTACATGCCTGCAGTACATCATGATTGCACTCATCATGGTGAGGTGCTACATGTACATAACACATCTTAATTCTTTTTATGTCCCCTTCCACTCCTTTATACTACCCTCAACTTCTACTTTTCTCTAGGGAAAAAAAAAGGCAGGAATATATCAATTAGAGAATATTTGCAAGGATGTTAAACCTTACTAAATCACAGACCACTGCCAATGTCTATGCAAAATGAGTTAAAACTACTGGAGTTGGATTTTTGGTGCTGTTATTTTAAAAACCTCTCTGCTACATCTTTTTACCAGAAACACAGTCACTGTATCTCCGTAACCATTTTCCCCTACACACTGGTTTTCTGAAATTTCAGAGCTCAGGGTCCTTTGGGGTGGGGGGGGGGAGCAGGAGAGCGGTAGCGAAGCTCTCGTGTTGTTGTTTTCCTGTTTCACTTCCAGCAATGGCTAAAAATTCTTGTATCACAGCAGTTACTTGGAATTGAATTCCTGCCCAAGCCTGTGAGAATAAAACAGAATTCCTTTCAGAAATAATGACTCCACACCACCACTCCGAGCCCTACCTCTTCAGCAGCACTACATTTGGGGAAAGCCAGTGCTAGGCTTGGGCTATGGCTCCTCTACGCAGCGTGTGTGAAATGATCAATGGAACCCAACTCTGGTCTTGCAGTGGGGTCACAGTGGCTAAACGGGGCCTCAGTTACAGCAGCAAAAATCATTCAGACGTGAAGGCACTTGAGGGTTTACAAGGACTGGGAAATACTGTAAGGGGCTCAAGTAAGGGCTACTAACAACCCACACAGAAGGCAAACACTGCTTCCAGGGGGAGCAATGCATCACTGTCCCAGAATTAGACTTTTCACTTCCGCACGCGACTGTCAGGGACCACCGAGGTGTCTAGCCACCTGCGTGCTCCTGATGAATTGCGTTCATTCACTGACTAACAGAGATTTGCAGTAAGAAAGCCATTAACTCACCCTCCATCTTTTAAAAATAGCAACTTTCAATGCAAGAGCTGCAAATCTACTTTCATGGTTAATTCAAATAAAATTGAGGGTAGGAGGGAAGGGCCTGGAAGAAAGGTCAAGATTTATTTATTAAAGTCTTCCTGAAGGTTTATACATGAGGCTTGGAAGTAAATCAGGTAATGGGTTTAGGAAATTAGCCAGCCTTTTAGGTGCTGTGTGCACAGGGTACTACCGCTTTCCTGTATCTGCGGCTCAGTCCCAACTGCAGAATAAGAAATGGAAAAGTGAGCTTCCTCTCAGTTTAACAAGCAGTCTCTGATTTTCCCCCAAATGTGCAGACATTTTGGACCTAAAAGAAAATGGACGTTAACCATCTAAGCTCCCGACCTACCTGAATATTAAAAATATCCCTCCTTAATTCGTTTCCAATTCCTAATTGTGAAGCAGCCACTTACGGCGTGGAGCAACAAATGCCAAATTAAAAAGTTCTTAATTGGTTGACAATAGACACATCTTCACAATTGGTAACTAGAAAGTGGTGAAATCACACAGGAAAAGTCTCCTATCATTAGGTGCAGAGCACAGGGAAATCCTGCACAAATTTAAATCTCCACCTCCGCATTTCCAAAGATGCCACCCCTAAGAAAATTGGTTTTCTTCCTCTCCCAGCCACATTGACTACAACAGCCATCTCCCAAGACCTGGTTTGGCCTTATTTCTGCCACATCCTAGAAAAACTCATTCCCACAGCTGCCTGCGAAGCCAGCTCGGTGACGCTCTGCAGAAATTGAGTCTGCGGGAGATGGGGAAGTAAGCGCCACCTCTCCCTGTCTGAAGGAGTAACCAGGGTTCCCGCAGGGCCGAGCTGGGCAAGAGTCGAGTCCCTTCCTCACCCCCTCCCCAATCCTTGCTCCTTCGTGGGCCGACAAAATCAACCCACCTCTCGCTGCCCTCATCGCTAAAGCAAGAAAACAAGCTAGAAACTGCTGTCAAATCTTCCCGGGCAGGAAAGCGGCCTCTGCCCGCACCCCACCCCCACCCCGCGGATCTGGGCAGGCTCGCCCGGCACCGCCGCGCTCCAGCGGCCTTTAAGATCCCGAGTCCGACTCTGGGGTTCTGCAGCTAAGGGGCGGCGAGGCCCAGGGCGGGGAGTCCCGGCCGAAGCCCGGGGACGCGGGGCCCGGCCGCGGCGGACTCACGCTCTTGTCGATGTCCAGCTTGAGTTTCTTCTGCGAGATGCTCTTCTGGACCCTCTTGCTGAAGGAGGCGTTGCCCGCGGGCCGGACGCAGCGCTCGCCGTCCTCGATGAGGCAGCAGCTCTGGCCGTAGCCCGGGGCGGCGGCGGGGGCGGCGGGGGGCCCTTCGCGGCTGTCCTCCTCGGTGCTGAAGCCGTTCATCTCCCCGCGCCGGGCCGGCCCCGCTGGGGCAGGGCCCCCCGCACGCCACTCCGCGGCCGCGCTCCCCGCGGGGCAGGGCGCCGAGTGCCCGCGCCCGAGCGTCCCGGAGTCCGGCCGCGCACGGCCGCCGCGCCGCCCCGCGCCCAGGCCCGGGGGTCAGCTCCCGCGGCTCGCAGGGCCCCGCCGGGGGTCAGCGGAGGCGCCTTCGGCCGGGCGCCCGGAAGCGTCCCCCGGCGGCGGGGCGTCCGGGAGGGCGTCTCTGGAAACGGCTGCTCCCCAGGGACCTCGGGCCCGGGCTGCCAGGGGGGTTCGAAGGCCCCCGCCGGCTCCCGCCTTCTTTCGGTTGCGGAGCAAACTCGCTGCCCGGCAGCTCCCCCGGGGTGGCGCGGCCTCCCCGCGCGGGGCCCGGCCTCGAACCCGCGGCACCCGGGCCCCGCGGCGCGTCCGGCCCGCTCCACCCCTGCAGCCGCTTGGGCTGCACCCCGAGTCCCTCGGCAGCCCCAGGGCCGCCCGGCCGCCGCCCGCCCAACGCGCCGCACCACAACAGTTCGCTCCCCCGCCCTCTTCGGGACAGCGGAAGTCCCGCCTCCGGGCGCTCATTGGCCTCGTTTGTGCTCTAGGCGGGGCCTCCGCCGCCGCTGGCGCGCCCCATTGGGCGTTACCGCCGCCAGTCTCCGGTGCCAGGCTACTTCCTGGACTCTGCTGGGATGGGCTCAAAGTAGAGAAAGTGGAAGAGGGAAGAGTTGCCCTGGCGAGGGAGGGGGCGCAGCCTCAGACTCCCCGGCTCCAGGGAGGGATGGTGGCCTGGGACTTGGCTGGACGGAGGGACAGACGCTGGCAGCTGAGGAGCGCGGTTGCGGGCGGACAGAAACACAGATGTGGGCGGGGGCGCAGAGGGACAGACCTGGGGGAGGGGCGTGTGACGAGAACCTCAGGGGACCGAGGCACTGTCACCAGAGGGGCAGACTGGATAAGACGCCAGGGCCGGGGCCGGAGGACCCGCAGACCGATGGCGGGAGAGTTGGTGAAGCAGGAGAGAAAGCCATTCCTGGCGGGAAGGACAGAGGGACAGTCGCGTACAGACGCGAGAGAGAGGTGCGGAGGTTGGGGAGGGGGTGTATTCGGAGGTGATCGGAGTCTTGAGGCGCTGGAGACCCCGGCCCAGGGGCTGCCACTGGCTTGGACGGCGAGGACGGGAAAGGGAAGGCAGGCAGGAGGAAGACCCCCGGGGCTCGGGCGACCCCTCGGCTGGGGAGCCTCGAAGTCCAGAGGTCTGGAGGGTGGCCTGGGTGACCCGCCGCGAAGAGCGCCGGCAGAGGAGACAGAGAAAAGGCCGGGCGGAGACCGAGGGCCAGTCTTCCGGGAGGGAGGCGGCTCGCCGAGTCCCGGGCCCTCCCGGGGACTCTAACCCGTGGGGACCGCGCCCAGCTAAGCCCCTGCGCTGAGAGTTCGAAGCCCAGGGTGCCACCCCACCCTGCCAGGAGGACAGGCCGAAGGGGATCCTGTACTCAGGCCGTCCCCCAACTTCGTCAAAAGGGCAAATGGGACTAGATCAGAGCTGTGCAGTCGCTGAGGGCTGAGGGCTGGGGGTGGAGGGTGGATGCTGGGTGAGCACACACGTTCCTATTTGTAGGAGTAGAGGGCATGGAAGGAGCTTCTGATTCGTATCTTGTTTAAAAAGGGATGAAATTAATAATATCAACAAGAACGAAAATGGGGAAAGGAGATTTAGAGGAGGAGGGAGGGAGGCGGAAGGGAAGGGGAAAGGGATTTAAAAAGCAAGAAAAAAGAACCAAGGTGTACAGTATTATGTACGTGTACCCACTCCCCAGGATGATTGTAAACTGCACATACTACAAACATATGCTGATAAAAAAATAAAAGTAAAAAGGGGAAAGGTACCAATTTCCATGTTTAGAAGCAATTATCCCGTGTTCTTAAATCTTCCTCAGTGGCCTTAAATGCTTTTGTACCATCTCACCCACTAATTTCACACGTGGGACAACCATCTTAGGAAACAGGCCTACCAGAGAGAATTTTAGCCACATGTTCATTGTGGGATTATTCATAATAAAGAAAAGTAGAATCTAGAAGTTCCAAAAGGAAAGTGGTTAAGTAAACATCTAACATCATGTCACACCCAGCTATAAACCCATAGTGGGTTAATCCAGTATCACGTGTGTGATACTTGAGAATGAGGCTACATTTAATGTAACACACACACACACACACACACACTTCACTATCAACAGAGTTGAGTTGGAGAAAAGATTTTTATGTTAAGTAAAAAATGCATGATATAAAATTGCATATAGGGTACGATATTTGTGCATCTATATTTTTTTAAAAAACAAAAATGCTATTTGTGTATAAGATATACCAAAGTACTAATAGTGGTTATTTTTAGGTAGCAGGAATATTGTTGATTTTTTTCTCTTATTGTTCTACCTTTGCATTTTTCTTAATAGGCCTTTTTTCTTTTCTTTTCTTTTCTTTTTTCTTTTACAGTAGAAAAAAATTAATGGCGAAAAAAGCATACTTTTTTGTTTTGTTTTCTGAGACAGGGTCTTGCTGTGCAATTCAGGTTGGCCTGGAACTCACTATGTAGCCCAGGCTGGCCTCAGACTTGCGGTGATCCTCCTGCCTCAGCCTCCCAAGTGCTGGGATTACAGGTATGTGCCACTATACCTGGCCAAAAAAGCACACTTTAATAGGAGTCCTCAAAAAAAACAAAAAACAAAACAAAACAAAAAAAAACGGAGTCCTCTCTCGGCATTCATATATTCAAAGGTAGATTATTGAACATATTGTATATATCCAGTGTGGGGCTGACTACAGAAAGAAGATGAAACAATCCTTGCCCTAAAAGAATACCTTCTAGCAGGAGAGTTCAGACGTATACACAGAAGAGAGTCGGGTATCTGTGGAAGGTGGTGTATGATGGTTCCAAAGTCTGTTGGTATAGATAAAAGCTCTCCTTTTCCCAACATATACCTTGAACTTAGATATTTTTCAAAAGAGTATTTACATTTAGTGCCAGGCTATTTCCGTCCACACAGCTTTCCAGCACCAGCTTCCCCAGCTGAAGGAGAAGGAGCCTTTCCCTTGGGGCCTGTTTTTCCGCTGTAAGTAGCAGCTGCTCCTCGTATCTGCTATGCCTGTATTCTTCAGGGTTCCTTTTCTTTTTATCAGGCAATCCATTTTTACTGCAGTCCCCTGGTATGAACACATCATTATATGAACAGTTAGTTACCTGTTCACATTGCTGTGGGCTTTCTTTTTCCTGAAGACCCAGACTGATACTCCTGGCATCTATGTATTTTGCAAGTGTATGTGTGAGAGCCTCGGATTTTCTTTGTGGCCAGTTTTATAGTGTTTCTTCAAGGACTGCTTCATCACAAACTTTCCCTGTGGTAGATAGTTCTCCCAGTTGCTGTTTTTTTGTTTTTTTTTTTTTTTTTAACGTGCAGGTACTGGGAGTCGAACTTAGAACCTTGTGCTTGCCAGGCAGGTGCTTATGCCGCTGAGCTATATCACCGACCCCCAGTTGCTGTTTTTAAAATTTATTTTTATTAGTACATGTTTGCAATGCATAATTATTACATTCATCATGGGGAAGTTGCTGTTTTTGTTTTAGGGTTTTTTTTTTTTTTTTTTTTTGGTCTTTTTGAGATAAGGTTTCACTATGCAGTTCAGGTTGGCCTTGAACTCACTTTGTAGCTCAGGCTGGCCTTGAACTCACAGTGATCCTCCTGCCTCAGCCTCCTGAGTGCTGGGATTATAGGCATGCCCCACAAAGTTGCTGCTTTTAATGGCTCTACAACACTTCAAGTGCTATACTTGGTATGTTACAGTGCTTAAAGTTGGCTTTGAGGTCAGACCTAGTTTCAAATTTGAGCTCTACCTCTTACTTGCTAAGATACATTAGCAAATTATTCCACTTCTTAAGCTTCATGAGTGAGCAGTGACAGATAAATGCTTAACACAATGCTGGGAACATCAACAGTGGCTAATAACTGTTAGCTGTTATCACATCTCCAATAGTTGGGTATCTTTTTTGTGCATCTTCTGAATCTTTTTTTTTTTTTTTTTCATTGTATAGGATTGCTTTAGCAGGGTGTCAGAAGTGAGATTATCGTCAAATACTATAAAGTTCCCATGGTCTGTTGACCGCGACCTCTCTCATTCACTCCTATCCCCTCCCAAATCACTCTTCCCATCCAATCAGACTGCAGTGTAAAAGCTATTCCCTGACCAAGCCTTACAGAATCAGGGTTGGACACCTCTATCAAGTGGTCCAGTCTCTGTTCCCGCCCTTCTGTTTTCCAACATATTTCCAGTCCTGGCCACTTGCTCAGTGTCTGAATTCGTGGGTGGATGGCGGTTGCATCAGGACCTCTGGGATCGAGTGAAGTACAGCATGGTGGCCAGAGCACTGATTCTAGCTCTAGCCGTGTTTCTAGTCAGGCTGTGCTGGAATCCCAGCTCTGCCACCGAGTAGCCTGAGTTCCGTCATCTGTAAAATGGCCATGATAGTAACCTCTTAGGATCGTTGTGAAGATTACCTGTCAATAGATATAAACCACTCATGCCTGGCATATATATATATCTTAGGTGTTCAATAAGCAATAGTTATCATTATTGGCTAAATTAGTTGTGATTAGGTTTGACAAGTAATAAGAAAATCCAAAATAAGCTTAAATTTTCTCTTACCTTTAAGAACAGGTGACGTTATAATTTATATCTAGATGTGCCCCCAATGCCTCGTGTGCTTATAGGTGGGGCTTTTGAGAGGTGCCTGGGTCGTGGGTGTGTGATCCTGGATCAGTCTACCGATGGGTTTATAGCTGGGTGTGATGTTGGGAGGTGAAGCCTGGTGGAAAGAGGTGGGCATGGCCTGGAGATATATGCATCCCTCCTCTTCCTACCTGGAGTGTTTCCTGCTTCCTGCCTGCTGTGCCATGAACTCTTTCTCCTCTG